>VXBO01015125.1:103044-171410 GCA_013400135.1 Rhinoptilus africanus
TGGACTAGTAAATTGACTTGGATACTGAATGTATAGGGCCTTTTAAAATTCAGGTATTTGAAGCATTTAGGAAAAATAAGTTAAAACTGAAACTACTAAAATGTCTTGTGTATGTATCTCATTGAATTATTGTTATCTGCTTAAGCATCTGACCTTCCCAAGAGTCTTGCTTTGTTTCTAGCTTTCATGGTGTGCTGCAAAGTCCATTGTGAGTGAAGATTGGGTAGTTGATCCTCATCTGGGGGCTCTCTAAAAGCTGTGCTGCCCTAGATTATTACTGTGAATGAAGAAATGGAGATGCCAGGAAACAGCACAAAAGGGCAAACTCCTGCAAAATCCTTCAGGACTCTGGGACTAAATTTAAGAATTCATCTGTGCTGCTGCCATCTCAGTCTCTTCCCTGCAAAATTTCTCCAGGAATGCCCTGCTCTACTTTTTTTAAAGGCCATGTACTTGGCTTAGGATCAGAATTTTCGGGGTATTTGACTAGAAGAGGGTTTCCTTTAGCTGTGCCTGCTTTTGGGATCTAAAAGCTTTTTTACAGAGGGTAGAATTTATTTGTTCATGTCACAAAGAATTTTGCTAAGACTGGAACAGTCTAAAAAGATAGGTTTTAAATTTGGCTTCTCTTCTCATCTTGACAGCATTTGAAATGGCTTTGTTTTTCCTTCCAAATAACAAATTATCCTTGTGACTGTAATTAACTACACCTTCCCCTCCCCTCCTTTTATGGAATTTCTTTTCCAGTAGCTCAACCCTGCCAGGAACAATACTAGATGGTGGTGCTGTTCTCGTCATCATCAGATGGTAGGCTGTTTTTGGTGTTCCTCCTCTGCAATGCCAACGCTATATCCAGTTCTCTCAGCTGCTTCAAGAAGCCCCGGTTTGGCAAGATGCATCGATGTCTTGATACTTGCTCAATGGCATCCACCACTGTCATGTTCTTGTAAATCATCAGGTAAGCCAAGACCAGAGTTGCTGACCGGCTGCGACCCATAGCACAGTGAACCAGAACCTTGTCTGCGGAAACAAAGAGAGATGATGCAAAGATGACACTGGGTGATTTCTTTTTTTTTTTTTTTCACAGTGAAGGTTTCTGTAGTGCCCCTTCAGTGGCTTGACTACCCTTAGCAGCACTTCTGTAAGACCCATCTTTTTTACAGCTGGGGAAGCTGAGGTTATAAATCTTACTGTAGTAACTGAATGCCTTCTACATTGGAGATTACCCATTTAGTCTTAAACCAGATAGCTTTGAATTTATTTGTGACCAAAGGTTGCAGAGAAGCCCTGGGGGCTGCATCCTTGCATTAAGTAGCATGGCAAGGCCTGCTGCAGCCTAGTTTTGCATGCCTCACAAGCAGCTTGTATGTAATTATGTGTTTGGGCATAATGACTAAAGCATAAGGGCCTGGGAGGGTTTGGTGTGCTATCAAACCATCCCTCCATCAGGATAAATGGGATGCACGGAATTGCGTTTCTGTTCTACCAACAAGACACAAAAGTTAACTGAATTTGATTATTTTTTGTTGTTCTGGCGATAATGTCCTCCAAGATCTAGATTACATCACTTCATGACCCATTACTTCGTTTATAAAACATAGTGAACAAGGATATTTTTTAAGACCCTGTGATATTTTTGAGGGCAGGGGATAAGAAGGGCAATAGAAGTTAATAGGTGTATAACCAGGGGGATAGAAAAGCTTCCTTAGAAATCTCTGGTTAGTCCCCCTTACCCTGTCATGCTGAATTAAAGTAACATTTCCCTCCCACCAACTCTTTTCCAGATTATATGATCGGCTCCTTGCAGTAGTGGCCTGTCTTGTATACTGTGAAGGCAGAGTCGCTGTTCATAGTTTTCATCTCTGAATAAATGTGCCTCGAGATCTGGGTTTGTGACATTGCTTGGTTTAACTTTGGTCTTCCAGAGGCAGAAAGTCCTTGTCTTCAGGTATAGCAAGGGTGTAAGCCAAAGTGGAACCTTCCCAATTTGCTGTGTCTGGGGGAGGTGGAGGAAGAGAACAGTAAGTGGGTTCAGGTCTGATTGACGGGTTTTGAAACACTTCAAAAGATTTCCAAAAATGATTCAAAGCCCTTGAGGGGGTCTCACAAAGGGTTGAACTGCTGAAGGAAGTAGATTTGGAGCACTCTCTCTAACACCCTGCTAAGCTGAATTGCCACAGGAAAAAAAAATCCTATCAGGGCCAATAATAGTTTATCTCTGTTAGCTAAACCTAGCGGAAAGTGTTGGGTGCAAAGCCCTGACTCCTGCTGATTAACTCCTTTGCTTCCAGGCACAAGAGTATGCCTTGGCACAAGTAGCATTGCTATGTAATGGATGCATCAAGAGCTGCCAACACTAGAGGATTAATGGTTACAGTCTGCATCCTAATCCCAGCAGATAGTTTTAGAGGCATCTTGGCAAAATTCCAGTTGCTCTGATAAATTAAAGTGCCTCTTCCTCTACTGGAAAATGATAATCCCTTCTATTATTACTGCAAATATTTGAAACGGATGAAAACTCTCGTTTGTTCAGCCCTTCGTGCCTCTCTTTAGAGCTTCGCACCTTGTAAATGGGTTGCTGTTGAGGTGATAAAATACATGATAGGACAAGGAAGGCTTCGCTTTGTGTGGGTGGCAAGTGCAGCAGATCTAGGAGAGAATATACAGTTTTATATTGTGATAGCAAAGGCAAAAAAATGGCTCTACAGTTTTCTGAAATGCCTCCTGGTTGTAGGAAAATAAAGTCTGTCCTTTCCTCTGTGTGAATGCTCAAGATCTGACTGCCTGTAACAGCAAAATGCAGGGCCATGTGCTTTCAGTACTATTTCATAGTCTCCAGTTCCCATGTAAGGACCAATCTGAACCTCTTTCCCCTAGAGGCAGTCCACTCTTGCAGTCTTTGATTCTGACCACGTACATCCTTTATGACTGAATATAAAATACCAGTGCACGGAGCCAGAGGTCTGCTGAGTGGTGATGCGTCCCTGGACTATTTTGGTCACTTGAGTTGGGCTTGTGTTTCTTGAAAGTCTGGCTAGATGCAGCACTCCCTTTCCAGAGTCAGATGGAGTGATGAATGTTGAGGTGTCTTTGGTCAAATGCCTTGGGTCTTTGTGTCTGTCTCATATGTTTCTTCTTACATTGCTTTTATCCTCTCAGTCTTTAGTGTATTTTTTTTCCCATGACATCTTCGCATGAGAAGAAAATGCTATTCTCCTCTACGTTTTGTGGAACTAAGACACCAAGGGACCTAAATCTGTAGCATAGAAGGGAACTTAAAAACATCCTATGATAAAGTGTTCCTTTCCGGTTAATCAGGCCTCAATGGTATAAATTTTAAGCTGTCCTGTGGTCTGAATTGCATGTTTTGGGAAATCTTTGTGCATAGCTGAATGATAGCATGCATAAATGTGAACAGTTCAAGTTTGCCTCTAAAACTGTTGTAACTGAGTTAACTTCAGTGTTCTTAAGTCCATTTGCCCATGCTTGAAGTCCACAGATACTGTTCTGATGAGAGAGCTGATTCACCATCACAAGGGTTTTGAAGGTTAAATCAGAATTACTGCTTTCGGACTGTGTTTTGACAGCAACCAAATTGCCAAGCTTTCTGGCCTCTTGCAGAAAGAGAGAGGCTTCTTCATTTGCCTGACAACTTGTTTCAATAACATTGACTATTGAGCATCTTCCCAGCAAAATGCATTGAATGAAGATGTCTATTCAATGAATTTGATCACTTGGCTGGCTGAAGGTCATGCCCCAAACAATGTGATATAGCCAGAGCAAATTCATTAATACCTACATTCTACTTTTAAAAGTCTTTCTTTTTCACTGTTTCCCTCTCTTTGCATTCACTCAATTCTAATGCAAAGTAGCAAATGAGTGTAATGGTGTTACTGATCAGGAGTATTTAGCACTGTATACTGAAGTCCCATTTCAGTGTATTACCACTGGAGATACTTGTTTACTTACTATAAAATCCTGTTTAGGAATCTGGATGCTATTTGTCAGCCAGGAAGATAGCACGCAAATAGTCCTTTTATTAGGCACTTAAAATGCATAGCACCTTTCTACACTAAATGTGCATTCACAAATAATGCATTTATGTTGTTGGAGAACACTAGTTACTTGCCTTTAGTCTTTTCTCCTGTAAGTGTAAGAGATATCAGTCTAGTCTAGCCTCTGGAGTCATTCTGGTCTGTAAATGTGTATTGGAAAGCTGTTGTCATACATTCAGTCTCAGCCTCTTTGTGGGCCCTGCATATGTGCCTTTATGCATATCTTTGGCTGGGATAGGAGATGTACATTTAGGATATTTTTCCTTATGAGAAAGTTAAGAGCTTGCTCTTTTTCTTCCTGAGTGTTACAGTAATTTATTTTATTGGTCTCCATCGGAGAACATCCGAGCTATCTTGTTTTAAAACCATGTGAATGTGGCAGGCTGTGCACAGCTATAGAAATGATTGCAGTTGGTAGTATCTACTTAAGTGCAGATTATTTTTTTTTTTGGTAGAAGTTCATCCACTTACTCTTTGATTTGGTCTTCTGTTTTCAGTGCTGGACTGGTGCTTGATACTGTCCCCGAACTTCCTGGACTTTGATGTGTTTTTTAAACAAAAAGGCTGATTCTCCTCCCCCCCTTCATCCTTCCCTGCCTCAGTATTTATTGGGGTGCAAGCTTTTTATCCAGCCTTTGCTGCTTCCCTTGTGCTTGTTTCTTTTCTTGCATGCAGCAGACAAAGGGGTTACAGGAACAGGAGAGTGATGGAAGTGAGGAAGTCTGCATTTCTTATTTCAGCTACTCCAGTCTGCTGCTGACCTCTGGCCTCCAGCCTTGGCTAGACACAGGTGCGTGTTAGTTATCTGCTCCTTCCCAAAGACAGTGCTTCAGATTTGCTTTTTGAAATGCCAGGTACCTTTCTTCACAAGCAAGTAAGCTCCGAAGCAGTTTCGCCTGCTATTAGGACTTTGATTTTTAAAATGGAACTGCTTTCAAGACTTTCTCCTGAACAAGGGAAGGGACTGTTGCTGTAGACTGTACTTGCTGAAAGGGTAGAATTTAAAACCTGGCCGGCTATTGGGGGCAAGCCAAGGTAGTAGCTGTCTACAGCTGAGCTAAACAGCCAAGAACAGAAGCTGACAGGAGGCTGGAAACTTGATATGTGATCCTCTGATATTAAGATCTTTGTAGGTCAGCAGGAAAGTCTTAAGTTTCTCAGCTGGTTTCTGGTAAAATATCCTGTGGAGATTTAAAAAAAAAAAAAAAAGACATTGAAGGGGGGAGGGGGGGGAGTAATAAGAATAATATTGAAAGCTAGTGTGAGGCCTAGGCTGTAGCACTTCACATCAGTGTAAAGCTTTCTGATAGAACACTGCTGGAGGTCAGCAAATAATGAATTGTAGTAATCAAGCTGAGAAATTACAAAGGCTTTAATGAAATGTTTCTAGATCTCAGCTGTCAGAGTTGTTTCGGTCCCCTGCTGCTCAGAAGATGACAGAGAGATAAATCTGCTATAGCTTGGGGTGGATCTGATGGCCAGGTAGTTTGATATTTGTAGAGTGAATCTAATGCTGCAGAGCATGAAGCTGTGCAGTGACAGCCTGGAATCTCTGCAGAGTGCTCATGTTCCAGTCCCACCACTATGCGACCAATGTTCATTAAACATTTCTTCATAGGGACTAATCTGAGGAAAAGATGGCTAGTTCGTGGAACCCATGCAATGTCCAGTTGTCTCTAATGTGTTTACAAAGAAGTCAAAACAAAACAAAAAAAAATCCCTCTATCAGACAGGAGACCTTAATGCAAGCTGTGATATGGACTTTGATAAAAGTGCTTGATCAGGGGCTCTTGGGTTAGTACTAGCTCTGCAGTGAGAAAGGTCCTAGTTACATCATTACCTTCTCTTAAACTAGTTCTCTGCTACTAATTTTAAATCTCTGTTAAACTGTATTGGACTTAGTTTGTTCCCACAAGGTTGAATGCTGTGGAACTATGTTTATAATCAGATGGAGAAAATACTGTACTGTTTTTAACCATTTTTAGCACCCTCCTTACTTTTTTCGTCCTGAAGCGCATTATCAATGAATTTAGAAGCTGAATAAAAGAACTGGCTGAGCTTGAAGGTGGGGAGATCATCTGCTTCCACTCCGTGGTACTCCACATTCATGTCGTGGTAATAGTCTGGTCCTGTGTCCACGTTCCGCTGACCGTGGGCCGCATTGAGGATGTGGGTGAAGCCTGCCTTCTGAAGGCTGTAGCGATCTAACGCAGTTTTCCTGTTAAAACAAGAGCTGTCATGTAAGTGAAGAAGCTGCTTCCTCACCTAGCAAGCCAGAAAAAAAAAAAAAAAAATCTCTCATTTGGTGTGTTCTAAATGCTTAAAAAAATGCATCGTTTACCACTGTAGAGATCTTAAGATACTGTCATTCAGAGTGAGTGATCCTTCTGGAGTTCATAACTATCACTCCCAGGTCCTTAGAGCATCTTAAAAATTAATGTATTTTCCTGGCACCTTTGTAATGTAGTCAATACTGGCTTCTATCCATTGCGTATCAGAAGAAACTTAAAATACAGATAGAAATAGAATGAATTATATGAAGCCATAAAAGCAAATCAGTGGCAAAACTTGAAATAGGATCAGGAATGCTACTTTTCCCTTCTGTCCCATCAATTGATATTGCAGAACTAATAAAAAGTCAATGATATGAGAGTAGTAAGATCATTTGGGATTCAAAAAGAACCTCTTTATCCTTAAAAGGAGTTACTGAGTTTTTTCTCCATTTCTATTTTAAAAAATAGAAATAGTCACAACTCCCTATCAAGTTTCCTTTTAGTGAATGTTTGATTAAACTAGAGGTCTAAAGCAAAAAGAACTAGATATGGAAATTAGATAGTAGCCTTCAGTGGAAGCTGAAAGTCATAGCCCAATATTCTAATCTATTCTTGTCCTTTCTTCACTTAAGCAAGAGAAGTCAGAGAGGAGAGGAAATTCTAGATTTTTGTGTGCCCAATACCCACTCTTAAGTGTGCTTGCCAGCAGTCTGAAGTTCCTCAAAAAGTGCAGTGTGTGGACAGACATGTAAAAACTCTTTTGTTCCATTCCAGAAAGCTTTTAATTTTGGAAAGTTTTGTTCTGGAAAAGCTGTCAAGTTGCATTAGTGCCTAGGAAGGCTACTGAGCTTTTTGCAAAGAATTGCATAGGCTTTATTCTGTTAATATATTTTCACATAACTACTGCTGCCATAAATGATTTAGTGCATGATGTGAAACAGCTTTTTCCAACCAGAAATACCTCTCTCCCTGAATGTTTCCTGAACATTTCAATGTGTAAATGCAGCTGCTGTCACACAGGATGTTGTGGTGGGCTACCTGTTGTGTTTCATAATTCTAGTGGTGACAGCTCAGAATAGCTTGAAGTTGACTCCACTTTCCCAGCCTCTTGTCAAAGTCAGAAACCCCTTTGAGTGGTCAAGAACCTAGTCATTAGAGTATTTAACTGGGATATGGATATTGAAGGTATCGCCTATGCTCTTTCTGATTCAAATTAAGCTCATGCTAATTGGCTGTTCTGAGTAGACTGCTCTTCCTGCAGAAATTCCTTTCTGGTCAGGAATGATAATGTCTTGACCCTGCTGGCATTTTTGCTATGAAATAATGTCATAAGTCACCTATGCAATGATTTAAAAAATAAATAAAACCTCCAGTTAGTGGAGTGATGGCTGCCTAGGCCCAGGAGACTCTGGAGGACAGAGAAACAGCCAGCATCATCTTGCTGCTAGAGCTGTGACTTGCCACCTTCACCCCAGGTTAAATAATGCCCACTCATTCTTTTTGTATTTTTTTGGCAGCAATTGGCCTAGAAAGATGTTTCTTTTTCTCCCTCCTTTTGGAAAACTTGTCCCTTAGGATTCTGTTTAGGTGGATATGCTCTATACACTTTGTCAGCAAAGGCACTTCAGTTCTGGACTGTAAGGATGGCTAGTACTTAAAAAACAGATTAAATGTCCTGGCCAAAGAGTAGAGGTGCAGAGAATAACTACTACTTTTGGTTTTGATGTGCTTGAGGTGAACTGCAGATTCTGTTTTCAAATTGAGGCTTATTTTGTTTGCCTCCCTGAGGATAGAGAAAATACGTTTTACACTCATCCAGCTTGGCCCAAAGCATGTATCCAACAAACCATGAAGGACTGATCGTTTCAGGTCAGAGATCTGTGCTCAACTAGAACCCCTGCAAGTGAACACCTACATGCTGAATAGCAAGTAGGCCTGCAGTGTAGTTAGGGTTAGTAGTAAAACAAGATTTTTGATGGATGGTAGATACAACCAAACTTTGGTTTCTGCAAGCACTGCTCAGGCTAATAAATAGCATGTGAATTAAATGATGAAGTTGTTCCAAGCAAAGACAGTGTCAAACGATAGGTCACATTACAGTCACTAACATTTGACACTTCATCTGAAATCTAATTTTCCTGTTTCTTTGATTAGACTCTCAGGAGATTGCCTTTTGACACAGTGGGTGCATCTAATGCTTTTGTTTCTGATGGTCACACTTACAGTTTTGTTCTATGCCTTAGGATCTCATTTTTAAGTGTTCAGTGGCCCCAGTGTTTCAGTAGGCATTCAGAAAGAAGGAATACTGTCTTTCACTGACTTTGCAAGCTGTTGGCTCAGTCTGGACAAGCTCTTTGAGCCTCCACATCCCAGTCTTCCCTATAGCTGCATACTTTGAATTTGGGGCCCAGGATGGAATTAATCCTTCTCCTTTTTATTTAATCAATTAAAGGCAAGGCAGTTAGGTGTTCATTTTGCATCGCGATTTACATTACTGTTGTCTGGCCCTTGGCCTGTTGGAGTGTGAGAATGTACATGTTTTTACTCTGTTACCTCACTGTGTTTCCTGTGGCTTGGGCTGGAAAGGGAATGAGAGGTAGCAATAGATCAACCTTGAATGCTCTTACAAAAAGCCCATCATAAATGCTCAGGTGTAACTAAATAATGTTCTGTGAATATTTTATTTCTAAAGTAAATTGTAAATGTACCAAGGAAATGCTTAGAGGGTTATCTGCTCTACTGTTTTCGGCACTGAAGAATTTGTACCATTTTCCTCAATGCTTGGTATAGGCTGATTTTAAAATGTTACCTGCTTTTTAATTACACTTGGTAAGTAAACTGATTCAGCAGTTTTGGACTGACCTTTTGGACTGAATGTAACCTTGCCCAATATAATCTTTTTCTTTATAATACGGATGCACATTTTATTATTTCTACTGATGTTACTAATGTAGAAAACTTCCAGAAAATGAATGCTCAGTGTTGAGCACTCAGTTCTGTTAAGATCTCCACATTTTCACTGGAGTAGATGCTCAGGCTCTGCTGTGTGTAGTTGTGGTAGAACCTTATAGTTGAACCAAGATCTAAGACATTTGCCCTGGCTAAAGAAGCATGGTTAATGTAGGTCCTGTGGCTATGCAGCTTGTGCATCTGCAGGCTGAGCTGTTGTCTGTAATCTGTAAAGAGGATGTTGGGTACCTTTCTTGCAGCAGATACCCTGGACAATATTATCTACGAAAAGCTTTTCCTAAGGTTTCTCATGCATAATTTTTGTGGAGATCTGAGGAAACAGTTATTGTGCAATACAAAGTAGGGTTCACTGGACTGCAAGAGGTGCCTGCGTTGGTCTTTAAAATCTGGATCTTTTGAAGAAAGCTGAAGTGACGATTACTCTTTTTCAAGAGGAAAAGTACTTGGTTTCAAACTTCATACAGAAATTAGGAAGCACTTATGCGCTTTCTCCTTTCTTTCCATCCCCCCAGTCTTGCACTTGATAATTATATTTTCATAAAAGATATCTCTGCTGTTCTTTCAAAAACTTTCCTAGATTTTTTTGTTGTGTAAAACCTTTCTCCAAAAGCTAGGCAGACAGCCCAGTTGGACCACCACTTGTTGTGCTGACCCAGGTTTGTGTGCTTTTTCACTCCCATCAGCTGTCCTTTTACCTTGCACATTGATCATAAATGCTATTGGGCAGGGGTGGCCTGTGCTGAGACTCTGACACTGCTGTAATAGAGGCAGTTAAACTTGAGGTCACGCTGGGTCTGCAGCACGTTGATTGCCAGTTAACAGAGAGCAGGAAACAGGCTGTTAAGCCCTCATATAGGGGGACCCATATGCCTGTAAATGGAAATATTACAGTGCGTCTTCATATGTTTGCTTGGGCTGGCTTTAGCCATCAGTGAACTCTGGTTTTGCGTGATGGACTGGCTTGCTTTCCAACCTCAAGTGAATCTGTAGTGTCGATGCCATTGTGGAAGCATCCCTCATTATCTGTTTACTTTAATCAGAGCCTTTTTTTTTTTGGTATTTCATCATTCATGATACTCCTGGTTATGTCCCAAGGTGGAATGCTTTTGGTCTTTCTTGCAGTTTTTACCACGCCTGAGGTATCAGTACTTTGGATGAAAGGAAGGAATAAATCAAACATAAATATCTGCAAATATCTGATCAGTTGAGGTGACTAATAGCATAGGATCATTCAGTGGTATATGAATCATATACCTTATTGGAGGATTTATAACTCTATTGCTAATTCAGTTTCAGCTAGAAATGGCACAGATTCTTTTCCCTTGCAATTGGCTCACTACCAGAGTTTAATAGTTCCTTTTTCTTTCTTTCGGTGCTGCTCTTTCCTAATAAATTGCAACTAATATTTCCATTTTTGTGATTATGGTTGAATTCTAAGAAGCTATTGTAAAGAAGAGTTTGCCACGAATGTCAGTAGGTGAAGCCATAAGCATTTGACTACTCTTGCAATTGTTTTCATTTTGTATATCTCCGCCATCTGTGCTATTAGCACTTGATTTCCTTTTACATACTGCAACTGTATTCTCCAGTGTCTGTCTTGAATGTGTTCCTGTGCAGAGAAGGTGAAGTGTGACACTGGGAGATAACAGTGAAAACTTTGGTATAATTCAGTATAATAAGAGATGAACAGGGCAGATTGGTCCCATGTAAAAACTCATCAGCTCTTCAATTCAGAGCACATAAACATATGCTAAAAGTTAAGCATACCCAGAAGTCCTTCTCTCTATATAGCAAAGCACGTTAAGCAAAAGCTCAGCGCTTTGCTGAACCAGACCCTGCATTTACTGTAGGACAGATGGACTCATAAACATGTTTTTAAAGTTCTGAGGCAAAGGGGAGTACTTTGATATGGGAATACCACCTAAATGGTGAAAATAGGACATAAAATCACTTTCACATAGGGATATATTGATAGTAACAGACTATCACCAAGAAGAACTGACCCAAACAAAATTGTCTTCCATTTTCAGATGATTCCCTAACGGTTATATATGTCTCTTAGGTTGTGCAAGGGCAAGTAAAGGGCTTATGCGAGGCTATGTCTGCTGTCAATTTTAAAGCTAAGATTCACAGGATTAAAAGCAAGTGCTGCAGCAAACTCTGCCTTCTGGAAGCAACAATGTAAGTAGTTATGACGTGAAAGAGAATCCTCCCTTTCAAGTTGACATCTCCAGTGTACCAAATCCCATCTCTCTCTTTTCAAAAATACTGTCATAACAAGCTTTAGTCCCAGCTGCTTTCATCAGGAAGATGCCCAAACCAATGGAGCTGCAAGAGAGGGGGAAAACACCTTGGAGGCACTGCAGCCTGCATCTCCACATCAAGTATATAAAAAGCAGCTAAGAAAGGGAAGAGAAGGCGGCTCATGGAAACCCAAGCGCATCAAAAGGAGAAGGGAAGCGGTGTTCTGAAACACCTTGTGGGAGCGTGGGCAGAGCAGCTCCTCACACAGGTGAGTCACCACCTTAGAGCTGGTACTGGTCAACCAAAGGACTGGTGTGGTCATAAGCTCTAAGTAGAGCCAAGTCTCTTAAGTTTCATGTGAAGGTTGCGCAATGCAAACATCTTCCGGTATAGACTGTTAAAGCCCACAGATTGATGTGACCCAGATTGACAAAATATGGGAAAATCTGGGGCAACATGTTACTAGAAGAGGAATCATCTCAAACTTTTCCATTTTCTTAAATGCTCAAGGAAAGCTTGATGCAGGATGATAATTTACCAGATGGTCAGTGTCAGAAAGAAGCTTCCTGAATATAGGCAATACTGACACTTCTTGAGAAAATCTGGCAGTTCCTCCTGAGGAGAGATGTTGAGAATTTCCAATAATATTGACCCAATTTCCTTTGGTAACTCCAGCACTGAGGGAATCTAGAGATAGTGTAGCATTGTATCCCCTTTTCCTTCTGAGGTGTTGCTCGGTTTCTGTGGATACCTCCTGCTCAGTGTGAATTAGAAGAATTTTTAGGTACCACTGAAAATACTGAACAGGATCTTCATAATATGTAGTAGAAATAGATGTAGTGTTCCATTTTTTTCCAGCCTAAAATGGTGGATGTTGTTTTGTAAGGGATCCAACCTAGATACAGGAAATACCTCTCTGCTTTCTATACAGCAAAAGCATTAAACACATGATGTAGTCATTCAGTTCCTGGTCATTACTTCAGTCGCTCACCAAGTGTTAGAAATCACCTGTAGACAGAGGTGGTGTGTGGGGAAGCATTACTTTTCTTGGAAAGAGTTGCTGCTTTGAGGTTTATGGTCCAGTGTTACAGACCTGATTTTCTGGATTGTTAAACTGCTGTTACAATTGGCAGATTGTTGAAACTATGTCCTCAAGAGTGTTGTTATAATCTAAATCTGCATACATTCCTATTTTTGTATGTTTAATACTGGTGTAGATGCTAGGAGTTCATAAAGCTAAACAGTGGGAGGTAAGTATTTTCTACCCTGAGTGAGTCCCATCTCTTCTAGATCAGTATAAATTGTCTCTCTACTTGGAAAAAGCCATACTGTAATGTTTTTCTGCAGAAAGGGGAGAGAAAGAAATTTAGTTAAGCATATATTTAAAGTTATGTATTTTAATTATCATACACTCTAATCTGTAGGTTTTGGTTACTCTGGTGTCTTCTTGAAACTTACATGTGTCTGTTCTCAAGACCATAAACCCTGTGGCTCTACTGGGACAAACACAGATCATAGCTTTCTTGAAGTGCAAACTCAGTTCAGCTGTATATCCAGAAAAATTTTCATATTTAACCTGTAAGGAATTAGACTCCAGAATGCTTCTTTTCCTCTGGGAAGAGTCTGAGAACACGGAAACATCTGAAATTGTGATTAGGCCTTGAATCCTAATGAGACTTAGAGGACAGTTAAGAGGAAAACAAAATCTTGGGAGGCCTTTGTCTTCCGCTAAAATATTCTTTGAAATTCAGAAATGTGCAACCACTAACATCATTTCAGGTAATAAGGTGATCACTGAAGAGCTAGAAGAAGAGAACTACAAGCTGCATAACTGGCAGAGGTTTTCCATGTGACTGCAGTGAACCAAGCAGGCTTGGGATTAGCCAGTAAAACTGCCCCTGCAAGTAACCTGGTGACCAGTGAAAGAAAGGAGCAAGCCAAAATTGCTTTCTCTCCCTTTAGAAGGCTTCTGGATGTGAGGAGGATACATGCAAGCACTAATCCTGGTAGCAGATGAATCAAAATCTTGGCAAAGCATGTTTTATTCCTATCACTGGGCTGTCTCCTACAAGTTCCAGTGTCTGGTCTTTAAAAGTCCTTGGAACTTGCTGGAGGAAAATTTCAATTGGAGCTGAACACAGCATGTTATATTTTGAGGCTTTGATTATTCTGGGCCTGACAGGCTCATGGAGATTTCATTGCCTCTGGGCAACATCTGCAGCAAAGCCTTGTAACAAAAGGATTGAGTGGCCTCACAGGGCTCCTTGATAGCCTGTATTGCATTAGAAGGAAGATGTGGTTACGTAGTCAGGGTAATTAATTAGCATTTCCATAAGCAGTCACAAGTCCTGTTAACCTTGTAAATGCAGGAGGCAGGAATGAAGCACAGATGTGAAGGCTCTGAAGATAAACTCTGTGTGTGTGCGTTCACTTGATTTTGTTGATGAGCTCCACTAAATTCTTTCAAGATCAACCTTAATTTAGCATGGCTAAGGATGCAAATACACCCAACATCTGTTCACATCTCCATGGCAGCTCTTTGGCGACCAGTGCTACGGCAAGATCTTAAAATAAAACAATACAAAAACCCCTGCCACACTGAAGGGGGAAACTGTTGGTCAGAAGTAAGATGTGGAGCTGGCTGAGGAAAAATATAGAGGTCCCTGGACTTTGCCTGCTTCAAATCAAGTTTTAGTTCTGGTGATGAAAGCTGTATCTTGACTGCAGATCAGTTCTTATCTCAGATTTTCTGCTGCTGGATGTCAAGCTTGCCCTTATCTGGCTGACAACAGTAGTTCTCTTTCAGGAAGACCCATTTTCTGGAGTTTTACAGCGCTCTGGAAGCCACCTAGTCATCACTTCTTTCTCCTTCTCCATTGGCTTTCTGGTTCTTTTGTCCCAGTCATATGGGGGACTTTTTTACCCTTAGAAGCACCCTTGCTTTTCCTCCTGGCTAAGACTGGTCTCCTGCAGAAGTATACTGCCCAGTGTAAGTGGGTGTAGCCCCAAGTACCTCTCAAGAAGCTTGTTTTTCTGTTCCTCTGGCTAGTTTGTGCTAAGTGCCGGGAGTGCATTGTGTTCAGAGTCATGCCTCTGTAGGCCATGTTACAAGGTGTAACAAGCCACTGCTTCAGGAAAGATTATGGGAAAGAGCCAATGGCTGGTGTCCTGGGCTTAGAGGCTGACTGTCCAATGACCTATTGTCTTATCAGATCCCTTTACTCAGAGGGCAGCTTTATCACAGAGATAAGAGGGAAATTATTCTAATGGCTTTGTTCGGAATAATTCTGTTGGTGTTTTTGAACCAAGGATGTAGGAAATAAATGCAGAAGAGGCTGTTCCTTACCCTGAACTTTTGAGCTGAAAATAGCTAAGAAGAGGGGCAGGGTAGGATGGGAAGAGGACAACTCAACTCCCTTTTCTTTTGTTCCTGAGTCACTTGGCCAGGCTCTTCCCATGGCTTAAATTTTTTTTTTTTTTCCTGTCTCTAAAATTGGGAGCCTCAGCTTGGTTAAAGCCCAGAGCTCTTGTGTGTCTTTCTGTTGCCTCTGGCGCCACAGAAGTAATTGGTCGATGATATTAGGAGTCTTGTAACTTTGAAAGCCGTATATCTTTCCTCTTTTATAAGCTGGCAACAGATGAATTTTAGGACCTTTTAAAAAATTATTGAGAACTTTGGAGCCAGTGGGGCTCCTGCTTGTGCCTTACAGTGATCGTGTAAAATAAATGTCATGTTAGCGCAGGGTGTAGAGGAAAATGGGAAGGGGACCAATAATGCCTAAGGGGTAAGAAAAGCTCTCTTGCTCTGTTCATGGGTTGGGCTGGGGGATTTTCTGATGGCACGTCTCCCTGCTGCAGCAGTCATCTCTGCTTGTCAGAATATGCTGTTTCTAGCTTAGTCCTGTGCTCAGCAGAGCTAGGTCTGTTTTGTGGGTTTGGTTTTTTTCCAAATCACACTTGGTCTGATCAGTGAGACACATCTCTGCAGCTTTGGCTTCCACAGGGTTCTGTTTGTTTTAATCTCTTGAGCAATTTGGGAATGCGAGTACATGTACACAAGCACAGGCTTGGAAACACAGAAATACCACTGCGGGTTGAGCTGTCTCTTCAGTCACTTTTCAAGAATTACATTTTAGGCTTGAACTAACCTAAGTTGTGGTCCAACACATCTAGGCCATGCCCTTCTGTCAGTGTAACCGTGGCAGGACTGTCACTCAGAGAAAAATGACAAATTACTCCTTGAAATCAGATATTTAAAAATAGATCGTGACTAGCTTCAACCTCTGCAGCCTACACAACGGCTCCTGTTACTCAGTCTTTAACAGTAGGCCCAACCAACACTGTGTGCCTGTATCTGTAAGGGCCATGCCAGACTCTGATGGCTCTGTCGAGCTCTGGCATCTGTCAGGAGCTCATCAAATCACAGCATCACTGCTAAATACTAATGAACGGGTAGGAGGAGGAAAGAAAAAACTTGCTCTGATGTTGCGCTGTACTTAGTACAGCTTAGTCATCTCCGATGTAGAAGAGATGTACTATGTACACTTACTCATCTGCTATGTGGAGAGGTACTATGTAGACTTACTCATCTCCTATGTAGAGGTTGGGCCAGACTTCATTGACATGAGTGTACTTCGGGCATCCTTTCCAGAAGAGTCGCTCCAGCTCAAATGCACCTGGGGTACAGTATTCCTCATCAGGATCTACTTTGATTGCTGTGTATGCATTTTTCTTCCCAATGTTCAAACCTGCTGATGACATCTTGTCCATGGAGTAGTGTGCTCAGGATGTGTCAGCAACTGGAATGCAACCCAAACAGAACGTTAAGGAAAAAGCAAGCGAGTTCTGCTCTGGTTGTGGGATGCTGGGAGCAGCACTGGCCACCCGTGGTTGGGCTGGGCATGGCTCGAGGTGGATGTACCTGTTCAGTGGCAGAGACAGACTTGCACCTGGATTTCTGCCTCCCCTGACCTAGGGAAGGGATACTTGATTGGACAAGCTCACCAGCAATGGGAGCAAAAGCCAAAGGTTTGTGATCATTGAAGTTCAGACTCCACTGAGAATTTGTTTCCTGGAAAATCCACTGGGAATCCACCAAAGAGGTCTAGCAGCCAGATATAAGGGAATCTAGATCAGCTAGGGGAACTGAGGGGGGGAAATTTAAGATGTTTCTTTATCATTAATTGTGAATCTCCTAAAGTCTTCTCCTTTACATGATTTTCAGCAACGCAGGGGGATTCAATGTGTCTGTTGAGGTGAATGGTAGGTGTATCTATTCTACTTTTTCAAGACCTTAATGCAGCTCTGCACAGTGAACCTTGTAGGCTTTTTGCAGGTATGAGGGTTTGCCTTTTTGCAGCACCACTGACCCCCCCCGCCCCCAACCTAGATGCATACATGCCAAGTGGGTAGGAAGAAGCACTGATGAACATTTAGAAGGGAGCAATGGAGTGATGTTATCCTGTAGCTAAAATCAGAGTATCATTAATGTTGCCAAAACCAACACCGTTTGCCTGGCTGTGCTGTCAGTGCTGTGTTGCTTAGAACTGACAACCTTGATATCTCATGTGTTTGAGCTATCAGCTGGTATTGGATCCTTTGGTGTCAGCTTTACACATCTCTTGAAACTCCAGATTCTCTCCTGCTTGCTGTGATTTCCTCAGCTGCTGTCCCGATTTAGACTCTCCCCTGTGTAATTTGCCTCCTTCGGCTGTGGAGCTAACAGCGGGAGCTCAGAGGGCAGCCTGGAGTTTTTGCAAAGCTGGTGAGTGAAGTTAAAGGCCAGAGGCTAACTTGAGTCTTGACACCTCCCCTATCCATGCTTTTATGAAGTCACTGCCTCTGTACACCGCAGGTAACTGTCGGTTTGCAAGAATATCCTTGTTTGTTGGACAGGTGGGGTTTTTTTGTATCCATGTTTAACTTTCCTAATCCCCTGCAGCTGAAGTATTTTGGGTAAAAGCTCAGTGAAATACATGTGATACAGAAACCCTTGCGCCAGCAGCAACCCTACCAGCAGCTCTGGGTGCAGCAGAGCTGCAAGAGGGCGATGCTGTGCTCCTTAGCTCAGGTGTGGCACCGCGCTGTCCTGTGCTGTCCTCACACGTAAGTCGTGGGTGTGTTTGGGTCAAGGTTTTTTCAGTTTTTTGTGGTTTTTTTTTTAGTTTTTTGATTACTTGAAGAAAATTTTGCAGGGGAAGAGTTAAAGTACAGTCCATCCATGTATTCTCAGTAAAGAGGAAGAAGAAACAAGAGGTGTGACTGACAAGTGGTGCAGGTGTATGTGAGGTGAGCGCTTTTCAGTCCAAATTAACAGTGCTGGAAACTCTGCTGACTACCAGACAAATGCTCATGTCAAAGATCCAGGGCACAATGTCAGAAAAGAATTATTGTGAGGGACATGGGTGTCATAAAGTCTCCTTTGGTTTTCTTTCATGGATCTGCGCATTTCTGAAGGCAAAGCGCATTTTGTTCTGCAAGTTGTCAGCAGAAAGTTAAACTGCTCATGCAGCTGATCTTTACGCAAACCTCTAGGAACTAGAATATGGGGCTGACGACATGCCTGACCTCCTGTTTATCCTGTTGCCAGTTGACACTTAACCATCTTCTCTTGTCCTCTGAAACAAGTTTTGGTTTTTCCATGTTGCCAGTCGTGTGCTGCAGACTTCCTTGTCTGCTCCATTTCCCTACTGGGTCGTCTGTTTCTCCTGCTGGACTGCCTAATGTCTCAGGGCAGCGGTTGCTCCTGTCTCTTGTCCTCTTGGAGGGAGAAGTTGAACGTTGCCATTCTGTAGGAGACTCATAACAAGAAGAGGTGGAGTTGGGCTTAATCTTAAGTGTGTGAGTACAGCCTGCCAAAAATCCACCTTTCCTTCAGGCAACAAATCCTGTAGGGGCTTCCCCAAATTTTTTTGTGCTGGCCGCTGGTGATGTTTGTGTCCTTTTAATTACAGAAATCTGGCTGGTGCCTTTGTGCAGCTGTTGTAGAGCTCTCCAGCAAGCAGGATGGCCATTTTTCACTGACATCCTGTGTACTCATGGGGTTTGTTTCCTCAGGTTGGGCTCTTTTGTGCCTGTCATGTTCTGTTTCTCCATAAAACTTGAAAAAGCAAAATGATTCCTGTTTTACTACTCCAAAGCTAGGCAAGATTATGGAGTCGGTTTTTGTTTGGCACGCGTACACCTTTGTTCAAGAATTGGATTGCTTTTGCTGGCAAGGGGATCTATCTTTCAGCCAAGCTTCCTAAAACGTGATGATGATGTTTAGCTAAGTGGTCCTCTGCTGAGATTTGTAAAGGGCTCTGAGAATTCCAGTCTCTAGCAAATTTACCTTGTGCTTGGTCTTGCGTGCCTCTGAGTAGCACCAACTCCCATCTCTGTGCCTCCACTAGCCATTCCCCGAGAGATCCTTTTTCTTTCCCATGCCAGAATTATGCTAATTCTACACGCAGACTCAACACTGTACATAGTGTTAGACTGTCAGAGATACAATTCTAACATAGTCTGACTTTGGGAGAGAATAGGCTGTTATCTAGAACTTGATAAGAACTGCTGTTTGTCTGGTAAAGAATTCTCTTAACTGAGGGCCTGTTGCCTTCATGCTGAAGGACTGACTGTGCATTTATTCACAGCTCCATATCACGGGAGGGAAGGAAATGAAGGGAAGAAGAGAAAGCAATGTAATCAGTAATCATGCTCAGTGGCCACAGCTCATTGATTTGTTACACCAATAGTCCTGCATGTAGACTGCAGACCTCAAAACAGGGCAATTACATCTGCAAATGATCGTTTGTGGTACTGTAACACTGTCTCAGTTTGAAGCTTGGTTAGCGCTCTGGAAGTTAGACCTCTGCTGAGAAATACTTGTGTCTGTCTGTCCTAGGAAGCCATATGCTCCCTGAACTTTCAAGTAAGCTGTTCTTTTATGCTTTGCCAATGTTATCTGCTGCGGGGATTTTTAAATTGAATTAGAGAACAGGAAAGCATCAGTTGAAATTCTTTTATTAAAATATGCATTTCAGATTTGACTCTAGACTAAATAAGAAGTAACAGAATTTAACTAGGAAGAGGGGGAAGGAGGGGGAAAGAGCTGGGTTGCTACTTGAGCTCTGGAATTAATTGCCATGAAGCATTTGGTTGTGGGGAGAAGGATGGAAAGGTTTGTGTCTTTCCAGGAACCAAAGATGTCTAACCTCATCTTGTACTGACTGCTCTGTGTACACCAAAAGGAGCTGAGGGAAGACTGTTCACTATGCCTGCCCTCTTAAATTAGAAAAAGACTGGAATATTTTTTTCTTAACGCTGTTGTGGATATAAAGGATGACTGTTTGTCTATATAAGGATGACTGTCTAGCACAAGCCCAAGCAGGGAAAGCTCAGATTTCTTTTGCAGACCTCTGGGGAGGGGAGACTGTCCCTTGCAAGGGTGTTCACCTGGAGCAGTCGGATGGCAGGCACACTGCAAGGATACCCCTGCACAGGCTCATCGAGGCAGTTTCCCACCCCTTGCAGAGCTTCGTTTAGAGTAAGATGCTTTGCCTTATAAACTAATTAGTGCAGGCTGAATAATGTACCAGCGGAGCTTTCCTGTACCAGCTTGGCAGTCGCTTCATGGCACCGCACTGTGCTGGGGACACACAACCTTGGATGTAAAAGCTCCCTGGAATAGGCATGGTCCTTATGCCCTTTGCGTAAGGGACTCTGCACCCTGCTTGCTCCTGGAAGTGCTGTTCCAGCACAGGAGAGCCTTTCTAATTCATGGGGGGAGGGATGGAGAGGAGAGTCAGATAGGGGGAAATGAGGTTCTCCTTGGCAGGGAGGTTTGAGCCCTGCACTGGGGCCAGCAGTTCCCTTCCAGCGAGGCAGGGCAACCTGTGGCTTGTCCCACTCTTCCTCTGTGCCCAAGCCTCAGCTCCTCCTGCTCCCTGCTGCGCTGTGCCGAGGCCAGGGCTGGTCGGCAGCCCAGCGCCGGGTCCAGCTTAGTGGGACTGGGGTGCAATGCTCAAGACCGTGCGATTTCATCTGCCGAGCCTGACATCCTGCGGGTTCTGCTTCTCAATCCAGCCTGTGACTATAACGTTGAGCTGCCAGCGCTCACCAATTATGCTGTCATGGACTTGAGTGTATTATCGGAACAAGGATGATAAAAATTCAGTCATCTGCATTTTCATACCCTAATCTTTCTCTTAATAAATAAGACCAAAGTGCATGTTATCTAATGAATTTTATTTGTTAATCACTTGGATGGCTGGAGTATTTCTCCCCCTTGGGTTATATGTATATAAATGAAAATATTGTTAGTGATTTCACAAAATGGTAATTCAGAATAATGGAGAGTTAATCCTCTTTTCATTAGAGAGCCACTTCAGGACATACACTGTGGCAAATTACACTGCATTTTAAGTCGTTCTCAAGTGCTGTGCACTAGAAAAAAAACCATTAAACTACTTTTGCATTGATAGAAGTAATTGTGTGGCTAATTTGGATAAGCAGCATGCATTAGGCAGAGCAAAGGAATCTCTTCTTTATGTTCACTATCCACTCTACAGCTGCCAAATGGAATTGCTTATAGAGCTCTTTAGCTCTTTTTTATTTTATTTTTAACAAAACGGGGAGGGAGGAAAGAAAGTGCAAGGGGAAAAAAAAAAAGGGAAATCTGCCAGTCTATCTGCTTTTAATTCAGAGAGAGAACACAGTCTAGTGGCTGTAGCAGTAATACGGCAGTGAAAGATTTCCTTTCTGCACCTTGTTCTGGGTCCCTTGAACTACTCAAATTAAGCCAAAATTTCCAGGAAAGCCCTTGGAAGTCACAGACCATAGTGGCCCATTTTCAAATTTGTTCAACTGGAGGGATGTGCCTCCTCTACCCCAGAATTTGTAGGGGGTTAGCTAATGCTTTTGGAAACATCAGTCATGAGCTGTACAGTTTGGTAATCTCACAGATGGGAGGGAAAAAACTAAAGTTCGTATCTAGAGATGAACGTCAGGGCTTTGGTGGTGGTGTATATATTTCTGATGCTGGTTTTCCAGATGTGGTGGAAGTTTCTGAGTACTTTGAGACTGAAAGCTATAAGTCATTATCTACATAACAAAATACTATGCTGCTTAGTATTTTTGGCTGCCTGTGCTGTGCAAGCCTTAGTGCTGTGTATAAAGAGGCAAACAATTTGGCAAGGTTTATGCCTGGGAGTTAAGATCCAAGTCAGCTTTAGAGATTTTGGTGTTTTGTTTTGTTTTTTAAAAAAAGCAAGCAGACATGCACAGACAAGGATTGCATTTATCTTTGTCCTTTGCAAGGAACTGTGTACCCTCTCTGCTTCTTTTCTGCCCACCTCCCTGGCCCAGGGGGGTTCCTCTGTCACTGCTGTTGTCACAAGGGTACGTACTCTGCCTGCCAATTTGTATCTGTGTTTGTGTGCCTGGAGCTACAGATCCCCAGTAAGGTCAGAGCCCAGTGGTGTTGATACAAACAAGCAATGAGAGAGCCTAAACAAATAAAAGGTGGGAAGAAAAATGGAGACAGAAGACAATTTTCCTCGCTCTTTCCTTTAGGAGGAATGCTGTAATCCCATTAGCTGTTCTGTCCTGCCTGACATAGGGCACAGGACTTCCTTGCATCAATGCCTGCTTCAGTACATATTTATATAGCGTAATAGCTGAAATTCTTTACCACCCATGTTTCCTGCTCTTGGGAGCTCTCCCAGCCCATATGACGTCAATCACCTGTGCTACTGGGGCTTTTGATGCTGGCTTTATTAAATTTAATCTGGTGTGCACAAGTGGACCAGCCTCTGGTTTGTACTCAGAGTTGTCTAAAAGCTACTTCTCCCTGGAAATACCAAGCAATCACAAATTCTTCTGGTTTAGCTGGGAAATGAAGGTTTTCAGCATCCAGCAAACACGTAAGTATATGACTTATTTGTAAATGCAGAGGCAGGTTTTAATCTTATTCCTGTTTTGATCCTTTTAGAGTTTGCTTCCTACCTCTTTCCTCGTGACAGCTCTGAAAAGGGAGTGGAGGTGGGATATCTTAAGTTTTTATGGTTGGGTTTGTTTTTTTTTTTTTTTTTCAAGATGACGAGGGAGGGGATGAAAATAACCAAGGCAGACTATCTGTCAGCTCTGGGCCTTTCATGAGAAGTCTACAGAAGTAATGACATTTCCAGTAAACCTTACGTCCACACCAGTGCAGTAGGAGATAACCACAGTGCCCTTGAAATTAGTCAGTGGTTTGACCCTAAAGTCTGGGGACTGAATTTATCTACTGCCATGAACACTAAATTTGAAAGAAGAACAATAAAAGGAAAAAACCCCAACCTGTACTTATGATTAAGAAATCATTTTTATTTATGAAGTGCTTGCTATTGAGAAATTATTTTCTTTTCTGATGCTGTATGGAGAGCTGACTTATTTGAATGTTTTTATTTATCAGGTAGAATTAAACACCACTGAAATCGGAGCACATCTTCCAGGAGGTCCAAACCTGAGACCTCCTTGACTTCCAGACAACTGCAAAAATAATGATTTTATTTTTATCTACTTACTACTTTCAGTTTAATTACTACCATAGATCAGACCTTCGTCTAGAAACAGTGTCTGTAACGAGTGTGTACAAGCGGGAAGTACCAGAGAGAAGGTAAGGATGGAGAATACCAGTTCTCCGACACTTCAAAAAAAAATGTGCAAAAGGCTTGAATCCAGTTTACTAACCTGTCTCTGGGGAAGCACCCTCTCCCGGTGCTGAAGGCAGACAAAAATCGGCTCTAATGACTGAGGGTCTTCAGAAATAGCGAGAGGGGACCTATTGAGCAAGTTCCTGAATTCTTAAGAAATGTTTTGTTCTTCTATTTCCAGCCAGCGTGCCAGGTACATACCTCCCTTCAGGGTGAAAAAGTACTTACCCTTTTTGAGTATGACTAAGCAGAGGGCTGTTTTATAAACTGGAAAGTTCTCCTTGCAGAAGCCAATGCACATGCTGTCTGGAGCACAGTGTTTGCACTTGGGAGGGGGGTAAACAGTGCTTTGGTTTCTAGGCTTTTCATGACTCGCGGTACATCGGTTGAGCTGGGAGTTGGATAGCTGCAGTAACAAAAGCTTGCTTTGTCGAATGATTTAGCCAAATGAATTTAAAATGGTGTTCCCTGGTATGCCATCCCTGTGACATTTTGCTCAGGCTCCAAACGCTGGCAATAGCCATGAAGAGCTGTATGCTTCCCTGTGTAACCTGGCGCTTGCTGTGCCCCAGGGTGCTGCAAAGGCTCCTTGGGTGGTTTTGTTCCCTAATGCTAGACCAGAAAAATTAATTTTGTGCAAATACTTCTTGGAAGGGAAGAGGAGTAAGTCCTCCCAAAAAATCGTTCTCTAAATGAGCCCTAAAAGAATTAAGTGATGTACACCCAAAACTGGACATCCCTGGTCTACCTGCAGTACACTTAAGTGAAGAATAACACCACCTTGTGTTCCTTATTCCTGTCTTAATCTTCACCAGAACTGTCATTTACTTCTGTTGCTTTATTTTACCTCTGCATTCTCATGCTTTAAACATTCATGGACTGTAAAATAGTTCATCCAATGCATTCATCTTTAAACAGTTTAAAACCAGAAGAATCATAGCCTCTGTGCAATTATTTCCCAGACCCTCCTGCTGTGAATATTCAAAACTAACCAGCTATTTCAATGAATTTCTAAGCCGCTGATGACTTTTTAAAAACTTATTTTTGCCCTCATTCTTTATTGTTGACTGAACTGTTAAATTTAAAACAGATTAAGCTGAGATTTCATTAAATATTATGAGAGTGCCCAAAGAAACTTAAAAGACAGCGTCGTCTGAGGGAGTTGTAATTCAATTGGAAGAGTTAGGTTTGTCTGGAGGGTGGAGCAATTATTGAAGAATAAGTGAAATATTCTGGGACAGATGTCTCAAAAGCTTGAAAAAATACATTTTTTCCCCCCTAAATTTTAGAATTGAAATTTAAAAATTGAAATTCTCGAAGACAAATACAGTTTTGGCACCTAACTTCCTATTTTATGGAGTAATTTCTGTAACATGACCAATTAAAAAAAAATTGTATAAATTATACTTTCAAACCATCTTTGACTCTGCAATACTCTGCAATAGTTTTAAGCTTTTTTTTTTTCTCTGCAACAAGTTTATGAAATTACCAGTTACCTTAGAGTTTGTCAGCTCTCAGTCCTCTCCCTGGTTTACTAAACTAGGTTATAAAATGAAGCAAAGGAGCACAAGAAGTACGGCAAAAAATGTATATTGTTTAGCCTTACCTGTAAGCTTAGATAGCTGCTCTAGGTAGCTGGGTCCTGTGAAGTGCCGCAGAACCGACAAAAGAAATCTTACCAACTTTGCAACTAGAGTCTATTTTTAGAGGAGGATTTGCTGACTCTGACCTTGAGTGCTACCCACTCCAAAGGACGGTCTTTACATCTGCTGGTAAAACTATTCCCTGATGTGACCTGAAACATTAAACCTGACAATTTAGCTACCTAGCCTGGCTATGACTGAGATAATGTGGTGCCTGCATGTTGACTATAATAAAACAAAACTCATCTTTTATCTTCTTATCCCCTTTTCAAGCCCGATGCTATGTGGGTTAGCAGCATTGCCCTGCTGTTTTGTTGTGCTACGCACAAGTGGTTTGGCACCGGCACAACAGGCAGTGGGAGGGGTGGCATCCTGACAAGACCCTCATCTCTTGCATGTGCACCACCAGAAAGCTCCTTCCCCTACCTACTGGCCTGGTTTTCTCCAGCATTGCCACCCTCAGTACCAATCTGACTTCTGAAATGCCTTTCTCTGATGAGAAAATGATGTGATGCTCAGCCCTGCTCAGCTCTGGTGACGTGGGCACAGCTCGCCAAGAAGAGGCGGAGGTACACTCTCCAACCTTTGAAAAACTCCCTACTTTCCTAAAAAGTTTTCCTGAAAAGCTCTGTTCCTTTCTAGTGCAGAAAGTCTAAAACTTCCTGTCATAAGGCTTGGCCAGATTCATGAAGGATGAAATCTGGGTTCCCAGTGTCAGAGCCACATCTATTCACCACTCCCATCCCCTTGAAAGTGGTGACTTTCATGGCCTGTGGCTGTCCTCTAGAGGGGTCGGTGATATTGTGTGAGGGGCTGGTACGCAATACCCTCTCCCCAAGCACTAGTTCTGCAGCAAAGCGTGCCTCAGTGTTACCAACTCAGACAACTACATTAGGAGTAATGGGATTTCGGTGCTGCTGGGACCAGGCTTGCAATGACATAAGAAGCTCCAGCTGTCACACGAGTATTGATATTTCTCAGGGGAAATTCTTCTGATCCATTGCCTACTGCCTGGGAGCGAGGGAGGGGGGAAGGAGGCAGAGACCTGCCAGGACAAGCATGTGATACCAGGAAGTAGCCCATTAGTCTCTGCACCTGCTTTTTGGGGCCTCACGGCCCCTTCTGTTGAGAAAACCATCTTGGAAATGATGTCTCTGAGCAGACCTGCATGCGCTGCTTGCCTGGCTCACAGTGCTCCTTACTCTCACCCCAGTGCATGCAAAAAGCAGCCAGTTGTTGATGTATACCCACTGTGCAACTTTTTTCATCTCTTTCAAGATCAGGAAGAGTCTTCTGTGAACACAAATGCTGGTGCTTGACCAAAGTTTCAGGTTGTCCAAGAGTTTTTTCCAAAGTATCCAAGTCCCATGGTAAGTGCCATTAATTTTCAGTGGAGCACAAGTTCCTGACGTGTCAGTTATTTCTAATGGTCCTTCAAATCCTTCCAACCACCTTTGTCATCCCCTGTCTGTTTAAAAGAGAAAAGTTCATCCCAGAAGGACCAGGACCAGACTTGGTCATGGCCCATGGCTAATACTGCAGTACAGATGTGAAGTAATAACAAATACTTTCAGTTCAAGTTCTGGGCATTGGTTCTGCTGCTGTTGCATGCTAACAGCATCGCTCTAGCCAAGTTTCTGTATTACAGAGCAGCCAAGCTCCTCCCTGCCAATTGTTCAGATAGTCGCTCTTAAAATGAGAAAGAGCTTAGATGTTAGAAACCTGCTGTGCCTTCTAAGTTACCTTGGAAGGTTGTTGTGCAAATTAATTCTATACTGATAACAGAGAAGCTTTGTGGAGGAGGAGATACAGACCCCATATAACAGAAACTAGCAGCGGTTGTTTTATTTTCATCCCTGCAGGCGACTGGGTATGGGGGACCATGGGTAAGATGATACAGCAGACGGGCGGTGCTGGCGAGGAGGCCGCTCTGCAAGGTGTGCGGTGGAAGGTCTGCGTGCTCCGTGTGGCACTGCACGGGGACAGGCAGCGGTCTGGTGCTTCTGTTGGGCTGTCACTCCCCAAGGTTTGTCTTTCTGATGTCAGACTGATGGCATGACAATGTTTTGTGGTATTGTTTTTTCAGGCTGGCATTTTGAGTTCCGGGAATATTTAAGCTGAAACAGAAGTATTTGTTTGTCTGCCTGGCTGTCAAAACAATACGAGACCTTGTGCCCCTTTCTCTGTAGAGTCCCAGGAACATGTAGGGAATGCTCTATTTTTGGGACTGGTTGTGTGTGTTTCCATTACTTTTGCTTTTGTTAAGTAAAAAATACTAGCTGCTGAGATGTTTTGAGAGTGGCCAATGACTCAGAGTGCTTTGGAGCCTGGACACGTGGGGAACACAGCAGGAGGGCTGTTATTTTGGAAGAGGTGAGCACCTGCCCTCTGGAAAATTGAATAGTTGCCTTGGGCTCCTAGAAGCAGATGTTTGCCATGTTATTGGTCATTTCAGAAAATCTTGTCTAAGCTGATGATGGTGTTTTGAACATGCAGATCGCTCCCCCTTCCCAGAACCTTGCATGTGTCCAGCCTGCTCTTGTTCAGGTCCCATGTTCTTGCAAGCAGTCAGCCACTGACCCCATGTGCCTGTCTCAGCAAAGCAACTGCACCAGCCCCAAAACATAACCCTGGGCAAAATTCATTATCCCTTTATTTTTCATGTGTATTCTGAAAGTGTCAAAGGGCCAACCAAGAACAGCACCAGGTACTGTTCAGATACAAGGCAATTTCTAGCCTGCAGAGCTGATATTCTAGCCAGAAGAGACAAAGGCTTAGGTGTGGAAAAGGATGATGCCCAAGCAGAATGAGCAAGACTGTGGCTGAAAAAATGCCACCAACCAGCTTCAAAGGTGGCAGTTTCTGTCTCACAGAGCATGGAGCTGTGGGAAGGATGAGAGCTGAAAGGAAGGGGGGAAAAAAACTAAAAGCCTTTTTTTTTTTTTTTTTTTTTGAAAAGTTCTTAGAAGGACTGAATTTCTTCCACAAACACTGGGTAAAGAAAAGAAGAAGGGAGAGAAATGATAGATTTCTGTCCAGACCACACTAGAGGTACAGTTGGAAAAATCTGACGCTCTGTTTTCTGAGGCTTGAAATTTTTACGCTAGTTTAGAATAAAAGCTTTGGGTAAAGTTCTACTTTAGAAAACTTCCCTCCCCCATTCCAACCTGGTGGACTGGAAGGTTTCCTCTTTCCTACAAAATATGCTATTATTTGGAAAAGCAGGGTTTTTAACAATTGCATGGGAAGAATAAGTATATAATTATATAAGATTGTCCTAATGGACATTTGCAGCTGTACTGAGATTCTAACAGCATGCAGAAACCATTATGTTTCCAGTTGTTTGGCAAAAGTTAAGAAACCTTATATATATATATATATTAAAGTTAACTGTAAAGTAAATCCAGATGGTTCTCTCTTGCACAGACAAGCAGTCTTCAAACTAGACATATAGCTGTAGCCTGGCCATAACTTGTTTTGATTACTGCAGATACAGAGAAATGTTTTAAATGACTGCGCACCCTCCTCACAAAATGCTGCATGCCCTTGATTCTTGCTGAAGTCAACTGGCGTTTAAGCAGCACTATGTAAAAGTTGTTTGACGATACCTTGCATGCATGAGTATCTAGCTGGGCGTCACTCGTTTAATTTCTCTTTATACTGAAGTTTTCTTAATGGCCCCCATCAGGGGCTGGGGCTCTGCTCAGGCAGGCGTTGCAGACCCATAAAACAAAAAGGGCAGTTACTCCCCAGTGTAACCTACCATTTGAGCTTGAGTTTGTTCTTCTCTCTTTATCTCCTAGTTAAGGATTGCCAGAAAATATTGGTGGTGTGCTTATTTTTGATTGATGTATTCAGAGCTTTATTTGATTCTTTAATAAGCATTGTCTGTTGTGTTCATTACGTCATTTCAGCTGGATGGCGGTTGTGCTAGCTTCTGTCAGCAGGGGAACCAGAATTATGTTGACTTGTGAGACTACTCTGCAAATCAAATCAAAGGGGCAGCTTTGCTTAATAGGGCAAGGATTTCAATGTCTGAAGGTTTTAAGTCAACACATTAGGAGCATTTCTGAAATTCTGAAAATGGGGGGAACTGAAGGGTCCATCAGAAATGATAGACTCATGGTACGTTACTTCTTATGTTGATTTTTTAGGCAATAAGCAAGTGTTCTTGTAGATAACAGTTGATGGTTTTTGTCCAAGTAGTTTAACGGGTAGAAATACTGTTTTCTGAGCTTCTTAGGCAGTATTGTCAGGAGGGTAACTTGGATTTGACGTGGTAGGAGTCAAATTTACTGGCTTGTGCATCTCTTGCTATGTCTCTGACAGGGTGAATAGCCCAGCAGTAGTGGCTGTGTTTATAAGACCGTATTTGCGGCTGGGGATGGAGCTCCCTGGGGGCTACGAAGGAAGGACCCCAGTCCTGAAGGAAGTTCCCTGGGCTTGTGGGGAATGGCTGGGGCCAGGGCTCTGGAAGGCGTTCTGTTCACTGTTCTGCTTTTTCTCTCACTGTCAGCAGAAAAAAACGTTCTGGGAGATTTGTGTTGAAATGGAGTATAGATCCCAAGGCACAGTAATGTGGAAAATAAGGGCTGAGGGCTTCCTTGTAACCTCGCTTTACTGAATAATGCTGGGAACAGGAAGAGTCTGGGGCCCCAAACTGCTTACCCCTGTGTTTCTCAGTCAGTGCTAAGAGGAAGCCCTGTGAGAAGAGCCACCCTACCAGCGAAACCCTACACAGAGAGAGTATTAACCGGTGAGTATGTTGTTCAGTGCTATGCAGGGCATCCTGATGTGCTCCTGAGGTCCAAAAGTCGGGCACCTCCAATTGTTCATAGCATTTAAACTGCTTTACAAAGAAAATGACATTGCCAAAGTTTAAGGTGGCTTCGTCCCTGGTATACCACAGTATCAAACACAGGATTGCATGTAAGTTCTCTTGACGACACAATGAGAAACTGACACAGTCTGTTTCTACTCTTATTGTCCATTGGGATAAGAAGGGTTTTTCTTCTGCTTCTCTATATCCTTAATATTGCTGCAGAGATTCCAGAAATGTGTGGTTCAACCTATTTCCTAAGCATAGCGTGTTTTAAAAAAAATAAACAAAAATAATAGACATTTGGTATGCAACACTGATCAAAGTTTTGTCCAGACATGCTGAGAGTAGGTTTCAGGTCAGAGTAATCTCGTGGTATATTGAGTGCCAAGTCTAGACTTAAATAGAGCTGAGAGCCAAAAATTGGATTGATGTTTGCTGTCCTCTTGGTACAGGCTTCTGGCTTCCTGGCAGTGCAGGTGGAGAAACACCAGAGTTGCCACGCTGGTGCCATTAGTCCGGTGTCTGTACCACTGACCGTGGTCAGTAACAAAAGCCTTAAAGGAAAGTACATGAAGTCTGTGCTCCCTACTTATGGGATATATTTTCTGCCCCACAGAAAATCTGTTTAATCTCCCTACTCCACCTCCGTAGATAAAGCTTGGCTGGAAGCCTGAAGCATGAAGTTTTACAGCTTTTACAAAACTATTTCTTTTCTTCCAATGTAAATTGTCTCTGGTGGTGGTTTTTCTTATTTATGTGACTGTCTGATATTCTCTTTAACTCTTCTATACTCTTTGCCTCCAAATGTTCTGATAATGAGTTCAACAGACTAAATAATGATGATAACTATAAATTTTAACATTAACTGGATGGAAACATGTCCCCTTTTTATTTTTCCTACACAAGCTTGGGGGAAGTTTGCCCGACCACTGCTCAGGTGCAGCTGTTCTGCCATACTTGGAACATCTGGTCCTGTGGTACCATATGGCTACGACCTACCATCCACCTAGAAGTAATCAAGTACACTTCATGTCATAAAACCCCACAACAGCAAAACAATGCCTTGTAATCTACCAGGAATGCCCCCCACCACCTCAGGGCAAATGCCTTTTAATGGCTTTTTGCTCCGAGTTTGATCAGGTTCCAGACTCTTTTAAGCTGAGAACACCATAAATGCTGGAAACGAGGTACTCCATTTCAGGAAAAATAAAAAAGCCAGACCGAGTAGTTTTGTGAAGTAGAAATAGAGTTGTTACACTATGAGAGATAGCAAGACTGCCTTAATAGATGGCATTCAAGTGCAGCTGTTTATGGGTCTTAACTCTTGTTGGCCTATGAAATGCATACTTAGAAAGGAAATCAGGGAAAGCTAACACATGCCTGGGGGCTTTGAAGTTGTTATTATCATCCACATGCATAAGAACAGGAGATCCTCTCTAGTCCAGCAAGTACTGAGAAATGAACGAGTTTGGCTGGCGCGTACATCAAAGGTCTTCACTTGTAATTTACTTAAGAGATTAAAAATGAAATATGAGGGAATTATTGAGGAAGAGCAAGCTGCTGTTTTTTTCCCCCCTTGCAGCAGGAAAGAAGAACAATGGAGCATCTCTTCTGGCTGACAGTGATTACTGAAAAGCTTTCTGACAACCTTGAGCAAAACAGCAGTTGCATCTTAGTTTCACTGACATCAAATAAGCATTTGATTCACTGAGACCGAATTGGACCTGTCCAGTCCCAAGGAGTGTCTTTGAGAAGCAAAACAACTTGATAAAGCTCTTTGTTTACAGAACCACAATCTCTAAAGCAGTGCACTGTCAGACCATGAAATGTGCTCTGTGTTTTAGCTACCAGAAATGTTTTACTTCAGAAATAAACTAACAGAACCTAGTGACAAACACTCAAAGCTTGCTGCTGTTCCCTTTCCTCTCAATATGATTTTTACTGAGGTTGCTCAGGAGACTGAGTAACTGCTAGGAAGGAGACTGGGTTGTCAAGTCATTAAGCCACGATTGGACTAGGAGATATGAAGGCTTGATAACAACCGTAATCATGTGGGACAAAACTGACTAGAAATGGTTTTGAGGTGGAGGGAGGAGAGAAGTGGCTTCCTGAAGTGCTTTCCAGTAGAATTGCAATGTGGAAACCCTTACTTTTAGGGTTTTGAGGAAAAGTTGTGATGAATTTTTGAAAAGAATCCAGAGATGTTGGCAGAGGTCTAGATCGTGTAAGTCTTCCCATCCCGTGTTCCTTGCTGTTGCCAAATCGGGGATTAGGGGAATGACTTGAAACTTCTGAATCAAGATCAGATACCTCAAAAAAGAGCCTGACCTTTTTTGGAGCTGACACAGGAATTGATGGATGTTAGTCTATAACCCGTGTGACCCGAAATGGAAGATGCTGACTGCAGATAGTTTCCATGTTCGCTTTGGTAGTTTCTTTGATAACGCAAAGTTGGTAATATTTGCTGACTGTATATCCAGCATGTGCATTATCACCTTTTCTCCCCTTCACCACACAAACTCTTACTGAGTGTTCTTGGTCCACATCACCTCATTTAGTTTGGGATTTTACCTGCCTGTTTATGTTCTAAAATGGGTCATCCTAAAAAAAATTCTGTAACTTCGTTGTACGTAGATCGTCAGCCCAACTCCCTTCCTGTTCTGTATCTCAGAGGCACAAGGCAGGAGGGTAACAAATTGAGTGCATATTTCCCAGTCAGAATTAATCAGCTGCATTTATGGGCATTGCTACTCTTAATTTTTATGCAATGTTAAAATAGTATCTTTTTGTGACACCATCTGGTTTCTCCCACATCTTTTAAGCCACTCATAAACACAGTAGCACTGAGGATTTTAAGGAAAGCTTTTAGCTTGACCCATTGGTTTTCCGTTAAGACTCCAAAGCAGCTGCATTTCTCCAAGAATCTGTTCAACGCACTTTATTCGAGCTGTTACAGATGCTAACCTCAGTATGAATTATGGATTAAATCCCCTGCATTTTCCTAATTTACAGACAGTGAAGTGACAGCCAATTGCTTTAAAAGAACATTCATGTAGAGGATTTTCTTGTGAATGATAAAGAACTCAGAGTCACAGCTGACCTGAGAAAACTGCTCTGTGCCAGAGAGGAGCGTGCAGAGGGGTGTCAGGAGGTGCCCTGTCACCAGAAAGGGAGAGCCAGGGGACAGGACTGGCCACCAGGAGCCCCGGCTTGAGAACTAAAGCCATGGGAAAGCTGGATGTGGGTGTTCAGTGAAAGGATTTTTAAAAAATGTTTCCAGGACATGGGGCTGAGATACAGAACTAAAGTTTTTGAGAAAATTGAGCTATCAACAGGAGTTGCTGCCTATTGCAATTATAGCTCATTTACTATCAGAGAAGTAGTATGTATAAACAGTGCATAAAATTACTGCTAAGCGTATTTTTAAAATGTCTTGAATTTTTTAGTGATATGAGTAAGCCTGGTTTTAGAGAGAGAGAACTGTGCTGCATGCCAGAGATAAGTACACACAGGTTTTACCTATTGACTTATCCCTTTAAAAAGGGAGGGAGAGAGCAGGGTTGGGGACACACACACACACACACACACACGACTTCAGGGAGGAAAAACTTGAACGTAGAATACATCAAATATTGTTTCCTTGGAAACAAAAAGAAAGATTACATCACAGGGTTCAAGCCTATAAATAGAAGCCTAGCAGTGCAGATGCAGAAGAAACTCTTGTTCCTAGAGGGAAAATTTAGAAATGAAGATGACCTCCCTTTAGACACTGCTGTCACAATGCAGTCAGTGCAATCTGATCTTGAGGACCAGCAGTAAATTTGGCTGATGGTATATGACAGTCTTCCCTCGATTAGCTGTAGCATTCAGCTCAGGGAACTGGTTCAGTTCGTGATAAGAGGTACAGTTTTCAGGCTGCTATAAATACCATTGGTGTCTCCAGAGCCCTGCTGTGGCAGAAATTACTAAAAGTCTTCAGCGTGAACTCTAAATCTTTTGGGCAGCCATGACAGAACAGTGAAAGCCTCAAGCCTGTATTAATGTTTGTGAGAAACAACCTGTGCGGAGCATCACCACGCTCTGGTGGGAGCTCAGGCCTTTGGACGAAGATGAGCTTCAGCTCCTGGGGGAGAGCCAGGGTGCCTGTCCTCCCGCAGTCCCCGCTGTGTCCTGCCCCCTTCTCCTCCCCTTGTTTGGCCGCTCGCGGTCATGCAGCGGTTGTGCCCAGGGCCGAAGCATCCCTCTGTCCCCGTGGGGGTGAGCAGCAGCATCTGAGGAAGGTCTCAAGGCAAGCAGAGAGGGATGGTGGCTCGGCACACAGCAGGCTGCCGGCCACTCCAGCCTGCTGCAAGCTCCTGCTCCCAGCTGCGTTGTGGGACCCGTCTCTTGCATCCTGTTTGTGTTCAGTGTGGATTGCAAGTATTTTCTGCTTCTGAGTTACATTTCTTGATGTTATGGAATATTTATACCATTAGTTACAGAAACAAACAATGATGTTTTCCATTGTTACAAATGGGTTCCTTTGCACTATGCAGTGGTTCATCTTATAACCTTTACTTTTTAGTGACATGCAACTTTCTCCCTGCTTTTGCAGCCAAACTGAGTATGTGTATGCAACACTGCTAAAAGGATAGCTTCAAAATTGGGCAATACATGCATTTTATGGGTTAATGTAGCTAAATCTTCCTTCAAAAGACTAAAGCCTTGTATAAATCCTGTTATTATATGAGCTTTCCAGATGTTAAAATAAATAAATAAATAGATTGGTTATGGCTCTGTTAGGAAACAATCCCTTTCAAACTGAGAAACAGATTTATTCCATCAGTTTGTATGTGATAACACAGGGCCTGGTCAAATTTCCACTTTCTGGTGGGAATCATCTCAGTTTGAGTAGTGATCTTAGTGTGACTGATGGCTCACAGAGGGCTGCTCCTTCCCAAAGCCGACAGAGCAGGGCTTGGAGCCGCTGGTAAGCAAAGAGGTTTGTTAAATGTCCCAATGTCATGGATGTTGATGATGCTGTAGGTATATATATACGTATACATCCTTCTCTGGCACTGCTTATTTTAAGGCATAGCCAAGTAAATGAAACAGCATATGCTCCCAGCTGTTTTAGCCCTAGGCCATGGCTGTGAGGTACCAGATGGCAGTACTCTAGCTCTTGTAGCTTTTTCCATGTCTCGTAACATGGTACGCACTCCTAAATCTACCAGAGAATCTCAGCTTTCCTTGGCAGGGAAAAGGAGGAGGAGGAATATAAGTTTATTGCCCTTGTCAAGAAAATCATGAAAACAATGACCCTTAAGACAAACAATAATAATAATAAAATTTCATGCTTTATAAAGACATTCTCACAATGGGAAAGGGGGGATGGGGTGATACAGGTGTTCCGAACATCTGGGGCTGGCAGAAATACAGTTCTTGCTTAGGTAGATACTGAGGTGATTTGTATGCAGGTCTGAGCCTAGCTGTGATTCTGGATCCAAGGTTACTATTACCCTAAAACTTTAGGATCCCAGGTCTGTGAGTTTCTAGTGCTAAGGGAAATCTGGATAAGATTTGAACCTTGTAGTTTGTGTCAATCTTCAGTTTAATCTTATGTTTTAATTTGAAAGGATTGTAAGGGATTTGGCATACTTCTTTTCATGGGAAAAGTGGTTGGGGTGGGGAGGGGTTCCTGACAGGATTGTGCTCTCTTGGACTTCCTTGGGTTGCTGTAATCTCTCATCTCCCTAAGTCATTGTGCCTGCACAGATTGCTTTCTTTTTTTCCAACATGTCTGTTCCACATTGTGAGATGATATTCTGCGGTGTGACATTCTGCCAGTACAATCACAGTACTCCAGAAGTGCTCTTGCACTACATTGCATGGGACAACTAGGAGAACATACAGAATTTTTAGCCTCTGGGGATTTTTTTCCCAAGTAGCCCAAAACTTATTTCTTTATTTTTTTAACAAGCTGGCACCTTTATTGGCAGGCATGTGTTTCTGAGCCTTGGGATGATTGTTGTCTACGTGACTTCCCTGAAAAAGATATTAATATTTGCCTGTTGCAATGCTTTTGGGTGGCTGGCCAGATGGACTGCTATGGCACAGATACTTGACATCTGACCAAAAGGATCTGGGACAGCAGAGGTGCAGGTAAGTTGACGTATGTCTGGTGCGAAGCAGGATGGGTTAGAAACTGGAGGACTTGCTGGAGATTATAGTGATGGTAAAATCAGGGTGTAACCACATGGAGGTATAACTGAGTCTAAACTAAGATTATTTTTTTTTCTTCCATGAAAATTGATAGTTGGAAAAGACATCAGGTGAACTGAAGAGTTGTGTGAATTGATGGAAAGCAACTTTGGTTGTAAAAATGTAAATACTCCTTTCTGCTACTGCGTTCTCCTGAGCACTCTCTACCTCCCTGCAAAGCAACATACGGCTATTCTGCCTGATCAGGTGAGCTGTTTAAATTAAAGCCACTCTGTAAGAGGAACGTGCATGCCAGGACTGTTTTCCTTGGTGCAGTTTTTGTTTCTTGTTATGTGATGTCTCCTTTGATTAATTCAAATATGTAGGAAATGGAAAAGATGGCCAGCCTGAGTTTTAATCAGTTGTGTGTTCCAGTCAGGTCTCAGTTAATTACGTACAGACAATTAACAGTTGCATCTGAGGAATGTGTTGCTTAGCCTTCAAATGTACAGAGTGTGCAAGGCTGGGATTTCCCCAGGAGAGCTGAGGAGGAGAACAGTCTCCCTGGCCTGTGGCAGTATTTGGTCCCAGCAGCCAGGAGCTGCTGCGCAGCCTCCCCCAGCAGCCAAGCGCTGCCTGGCAAAGTGTGTGTCTGGAGGGGCATTTCTTCACAAGCGGAGGCTTTTCTTCTGCAGAACTCTTGGCCAGGCAACGTCTTCTGGTTATTATTTCTTCAAATCATCTTGTCGTCGGCCATTATAGACCGAACCCTTTAGAAATGTTCCCTGTATGGGTGTCCTGGCCAAATCATGTGTACTGGTACCTCCAGGCACAGTCATAGCTACAGATTGTGCAGCTGATTGATAGTTATACATGCACGCACAGAGGATTAGAAATGCAAGTCAATGAATAGAACAGAGAGTAAAAAGTAAATTCGGTTTTCCAAATACCCTAAGTTTGAATAGTCTCTGATAAAATGCTGTTTTCCTCTTGTGAGAATGGCAAAGAAAAGTGTCTTTGAGTCCAGCCCTGGGATCCTGCTGTGCCTCTCTTGTGAATGAGTAATGAAAAGTGGCCATTCATTGCTGAATGATTATTTTTCCCCTTCAATGGAGTGGTGGGGGGAAGCCCTCCAAAATCCAAGTCTTCTATGAGTCCAGCAGACCAAAAGCATCAGGAAACCTCTGGAGGGAAGTAAAAAGTTATGAATGGAGAATAAAATATTGGTACGCTGCAAAAGGGCTGTTGTGTATAAAGAGCAGATGGGAAAATGTTGAGTTTGAAGTTTAAAAGACAAGGATCTGAATCTCATTCAGCTGAGCAGGGGGAAGTGGTTTGGGTTTCCTTTCCTTGGAGGTTGGCTCCACTTGATGAATTGTTGAGATGTGCTATAAATGTTTAAGATTTATAGGAGAGGCTCCAAGTAATACTAATGAGCAGCTAAAAATAGATATGATAGGAAAATATAAACTGACAAACAGATCATCCAGCATAACAATAACTTCGTAATCACGCAACTGCTGCCAACTGAAGATGGGAGACATGGCATGAAAATGAGCTTTTGTTTTTCACATCTGAAAGTTAAAGGAGTCAGAGTGGAAACAGATGTTCTCCAAAACAATGTGTCAGAATAACTCTACTAACAGCCAATTGTCACCAGAGCTGAGCAAATAATTCCTTGCTCGCTCTTTGCTGGCTGATGGTTTTCCAGTGATGGGTGGGGTTTTTGCAAAGAACTGACTGATTTATTTATTTATTTATTTATTTATTGTAAGCAACCTAAATGCTTTTGGTGTAAAAATTATCACTGTCTCACTTCTCACAGCTCTGTGCTTTTCGTGTTTTACTATTTTTTGCCTAAGAACTGTTGTTCCTCCAAAAGCAATCTTAAGGGCTTTGACAAATGATTTTGGTTGTAAATTTTTGTGAAAGTTTCCTTGTTGATATTTAATATCATATGAATTGATGAATTATAATTATTATAGAATTAGGAGGAATTAGATTAATTAAATGCTTTGCTTTCATAGAAAGGGGTTTGTAGAGCAGCAACTGCCTTTCAGAAGAGTTTTACACAGGGAATAGCCACAAGGGTAAATCTTGTCTACTGCGACAGCAGAGTTGTTGGGATTTCATTTTTAGGGTCTGTCTGGTGCGCACCTACAGAAGAGAAATGTTCAAATCAATTGGTGGTATGTGGACAGGCTGAAGGATCAGAGATCCCTTGCGCTGCTATGAATCTCGGTCTGGGCTGGGTGCCTACCGAATGTGCTGGAAGATCTTTGTGGTTGTGAGGATGACTGGCAACAAGCAAGTTCAGACTGCAGCAACTGGAAGACTCTGTCTCTTGGCAAGTGGCATTTTGTGTGAGGGGAGGCTCTGCCCGCATCATGGGCGACAGGTCAGAAATGTGAGCTGAATCCCAGACGTGCTTTTGAATTTTACCTGAAGTTTAATAGCTGATGGTTTTCTCAGTTGGCTGGATTTTTGCAGCACAGATTTTCTGTTTGTACTACTATGAAAATATCTTCATTTGCAATGGCATTTCCACTGGGAGATGCTTTGTCTCCAGGGTAGCTTCCCTGAGAATGGTTTCAAAAGCTAGTCTGTGGAGAGTACTGCATCTTGTTTTGCAGTCTTCAAATGCCCCTTTATAAAGTAAAATAAAAGATGTTGTTCTTCTGGTACAGTTTCTGCCCTGACTTGCCACCCTCTTATTGTCTGAAAAGTGGGCAGAGCCATGTAACTGTACTCAAGGATTTGATAAAGACAATGTGAGCCTCACTGTAATTTAGTGATTGCGTAAGAAAACACTAAGATGAGACATTGCATGGCAGCATAATGGAAGGTGCTCTGTGACAGGGTGGAGAATGGCTACTGGCAGAGGAAGAAGGAAAAGAACACTTTTTTTAGAGGGTGAGACAGGAATAAAGTTGCTTGAACAGCTGGGGTTTTTGAGCATGAAAATGATGGAAGGATGTTATGGAGGCAGAAGCAGGAAGAGAAGAGACAGAGCCAGATCCTCAGCTAACATTGCTGGGTATTTTTAGGAGTGTTTCCTGAGAGTGATTTCTGTATATAAACAGACGAGGTTCCAGGAGGCAGCGGTGAGCGGGAGCAGTATAACTCGATGATACTTGTACCACAAATAGTACATTGCAAAGAGCAAATTGTTTGACTTTAATAAACTACAGCCTCCTGCAACAGATCAAGGGTCTAGTTTCTAAGCAAAATAATTGTAGCCTAAAGAAAACTTAACCGTTGAAAGCCTCGCGGGCCCTAGATTCCTGTTTGACTTGGCTTCAGGAGCTGCATATACTCTTTGAACCTCAGACTATGAAGCAAATTTGCAAAGCACAGGCTGTCTTGAAGCCCCTCTCCACAGTAACACATAGCTCAGCTTTCTTATCAGGAAAACACAAGACACGAAAAATAACGGGAGGAAGATAACAGCTGGCACGTGGACTTGGCAGTGTTTTGCAGTTCTGGAAGGGCTGGCAGGAGCTGGGCAGAGCTGGTGCAGACATCAGGGTTGTCCAGAAGAAAGTCACCTGGTCTTGGTGGGCAATGCTGACATCAAAGCAGAAGTGGGAGCCGCTGGCTGAAGCGGAACAGGCCAGTGTAGTGCAGAACCAGGAGACCTATCTGTGACACTGCCTGGCTCCATCCTTGCCTATAGGTGCTGCGTGTTACTTAGGGCCCTGTGTCCAAAGAGCGGTCACGTGTATGCTGAAGGCCATGAAGAAAATGGTAACTCTGGAATGTGATCAGCTTAGGCTGGTACAGTGGCCTGTTACTCAATCCTGACAAGTTAGTCTTGGTCACACTTAGTTCTTTAGCTTTGTGGCCTATTCTGGTCCCAGTTCAGATTTTTTTTTTTTTTAAAGAAAATATGGGCAAAAGCTATGACTGAGGAAAGTCCCATAGGAGGGCCATCCTCGCTGCAGCAACCCCAAAGCTACCTGTGCATCAATTAATGCACCTGCAAGAAAATGTCTGACACTCTTAGCAGTCACCACTACATGTGCTGTGTACCTGGACAATATCCTGGCTGGCATTTCTTTCCATGGGAAACCTGTCTTTGGCAGCATCTTCTTCCGTGCAACTTGTTGAAAATTTCTATCCTCTTTTCCCTTGGCTCTTTGCAGAGCACATTTATGGTCCCACTTTGATTTTACAAATAAAACCCTAAGTGTAAATCCAAAGGATAAATAACGCAGTACAGACGTGCCCGCAGCAATATTCTCTGTATTTATCATTGCTGAAAGTCTGGGAGGAAAAGCTGGTGAAGGCAAGATATCTTATGTGAGAAAACCATTCTCATGCTTTCGTGCCAGTTCTGGAGGCTGGAGAGCAATTCTGTTGTGTTTTTCCCCAAACATCCTGCTGCGGTGCAGGCAAACTCCAGGTGCCTTGACTGCGAAAAGGGGCGAAGACGCCCATCCTCCCTCACAGGCTGGCTGTGTGGGAAGCACACCAGCCCCACCACAGTGCTGGAGGCTGCTCCTTCATAAGCACACAGAATGGATGGGTTTTCATAAATAAACCTCAGCGTTTGCTCTGCTCTGGGTAAGAAGTAGGCATGGAAAAGATGATAGCATAAATGCTGCTCTGTCCATCTGTAGGTGTGTTTCTGCCATTTTTATTGCTTCCACCCTGCCTGCAGTCTCAACTGGCATTGCTTTCGGTAGGTAATATTTAGCGTAGGGCACCGGGCAAGTGTGGCTTCACCTGGCGCTGCAGCAGCCGTCCCCGTGCCGGGCGGTGAGAGGAGCTTCTGCCGCCCGACTCCGCAGCAGCACGCCGGGACCAAACGCCCTGTCGTTAGCAAGGAGGGCTCAACTGTTCCCTGTTGGTTGGGCTGAGCTGGCGGCCTGCAAAGAGCCAGCAACTCTGGAAATTGTGTCACAAGACACACCTAGAGCCACCCCCATCGTCGTTGTCATCTTTTTGGTCTTGATTCCAGCTGTAATTTTAAGAGACTTTTGCTTAACTAAGCACAAGGGCAATAACCCATCTCAGTGTGCAACACATGTGGATCAGAGATTAGGACTGTTTAATTGTCATCAGCTACTGAGCCTGCACCTGTGCCCCTGCCCGGCCACCCCCCTGCTGCTGCAGCCCTCGCGCAGGGGAAGGTAGCGGTGGGCTCGGGTGCTGTCATCTGCTGCAGGCTGGAGAAACTGCGAGGAGATGGGGGGATCTGCCTCCCACTGGCTGACCTGCTCCACAATGCGAAGCACTGGAACCAGCCCAAGCTCTTCTACAAAGGAACTTTTATGTCCTGGGGTTGGATAGCTACTTCATTGTCTTTGGGTCAGTGTTTTGACCTCTTTTTTTTTTTTTTTGGCTGTTTGTTTGTTTGGGTTTTGTTGTTTGGTTTTTTGTTTGTTTGTTCTTTTCCCCACAGAATGAAGAGGAAGCCTCCACTATGCACCTGTAAGTGCCAGCCAGCCAGCAGTCCTGCTTTGCCAGTGCCCCGGTGTTCCTGGTGGGCTGCAGCTCCAGCCGAACTTACTGCTCCCAACTGCAAGTCACGCATGGCAGGGGAATCCCTGGCCAGCTGAAATAGTCCCACAATGGCTATCGGGCCTCAGATGGGGTAAATTTAGACTCAGTCACTCTGAGAAAAGTTGTTCACTTTCAGTTCCACCCTGCAACCACAGATGTTTCCAAACGTGCCACTTGCTGGGAATTATGACCTCTCCTGACGGTCTTAACGCATGGAGATTTTGGACCGTTGTGTTTCATATATAACCTTGTGCTTTAATATAGTGCCATTTGGCTTGGCATAGGCTGAGTTAGAGAGAGCTGAAGGGAGTGGTTAGTAAGGCAACTGAAAAGGCTGCTCACAAAACAGTTTCAGCATGGTCTGCAATAAAAAATGATCCCCAGACAGACCGAGATGGAGGGGACCCAAGTGCCAGGAGTGGTTCAACCACCATGCTCAGTGAAATCTAATCTCCTTGCTGTGTCAGCCAGAAGAGGCCTGTGAAAGCTATAACTTCACTGATTTTTCCATCATTAGCTACAAACTCCCTTCTGGCTGCTTACTCCAGTCTCAAACGATGGGACCCTTTCTGGAGGCAAGACCTATCTCTCTGTTCCCTGACTGTAGCATTGCTTGTGTTTTACTTACTGTGTTTATGAAAGTGGAAACACCACCTGAATTTCTCTATAGGCTCTGCAGGGAAATCATGTTTCCATGCTGCATTATGAGAAATCCAGTGGAAGTGTGCTATGCTAAGTTAATTTTTTTTAATATATGGAGGTAAAGAAACTTCAATTCAGAATGAGTATACGCTTTTCTCTTTCTATTCAACATCCACAGTGCTATAAATACAAACTGCAGGGTACTTTCAGAACTGCAAGCCTTTAAGACCTCTCAAGGGAAAACATCACACCAAATTAATCTGCCGTCAAGTGGAAATTCTATATTGTTTGCATTTGCCAATGTTCTGTATGTGGCTGTAATTGCGCTGAAGCAAATATCTGCTTCGAGTTCTTCACAAGATTAAATGTGGCCAATTGGGCGTAAAAGAGTAATCGAAATGCAGAGCTGCTGCTTTGGATTTGTTAGAGGCATTGCTCATTTTTGCTCTGACATGATGACACTAGATTCTGGCTTTCCATTAAAACAGGGAAATTTGGGGAATGTGATTCGGAGCGCCAGGTTGCAAGCCAAAAGGAGGATGTTTTGGTCTATCATTGATGCTGCCCTGCAGTGCACCAGCGAGCAGTGTCCCCTGAGCCTGCCCCAGGCTTCATGCCTGCAAGGGGACACCTTCCTTCCCTCCGGCCAGCCGTCAGGCTGCTGTAGCCGTGCCCCAGGCTGCAGCCTCTGGCTGGGACCTCCAGTATTGCCTCCTGAGGATTTCATGGTCTTTTTAAGTTCTGAGTATTTGCCCTAGTTTTGAAGCTAAAAGGTCTTGTGAACGTCCCAGCAAGAGCCTCTGTGGCTTGTAATAGAGAGAGCCCAAGGTCTGAGTTGGATGCTGGGTGGTGTCACCATGTCAGACTAAAGGAGCATGTCAGCTTGCAAAACCTGAACTCTCGCCCTATGCCAGCTGGATGTGAAATGTTCAAGATTTGCTTAAAAACCCCATGCTTTCTTTTTCTTTTTACTAGTTTAGCCATTTTCCCTCTTGCCTTATAAATGCAACTATAAGCAAGTAAAAAATCTTTTTTTCTAGTTGACTGTGCTGCCTTTTAATTCCGCATGAAAACCCAACTGCTCCCTACGTCCTGCCCAACAGGTAGTTAAAAAACAAGCCCAGGTGGGCAAAAACTGCCAGTTTGAATCCTTCTTTATTTAATTTTCTTTCCAATTAGTGGGCTTATCCAAAAAATACATACCGGACTCCTACCACCTTGCTCGTGCTCAGCCATTTCCCAGGGAGTTTCTCAGTGCAGCTGTGGAGCAGTCCTCGCAGCATCATTGCACTGTCTTCAGTGAGGGTGGCATCTCTCGGTCCAGTGCCCAGACACTCCCCTGGCACTAACAGGCCTCTGCTCCTCTGCCTTTCCCCCTTTGTAACTGGAGATCCAGCTCCCGAAGCTGCTTGAGGAAGCCGGAGTTGGGGCAGATGCCTCTGTGTGAGCGCACAGTCTGAATTGCGTCAGCGAGGGACATGTCTTCACAGATCATTAAGAAAGCAAGGACAAGAGTTGCAGATCGACTGATTCCCATTGCACAGTGAACTAGTACTTTGCCTGGAATAAGGAGAGAGAGCTGCAGTTATGCCAGGAGGCCAAATTGTGAGGGGTTATGGTGCAGAGATGGAAGTGGTGCTGGTACTGGTGCTGAGCAGACCTGGTGCGGTGATCGTTGGGGAACGGGGAGGGGGGTTTAATGACTGGGGACAAAAAATTCATAATTGTATTCCAGGATGCACGATTGCTTGTTCAGGCTTAGCTGTCAGCCTGATAGCATGCCCTTAGCCCTCCTGCCCAGCCTGCCATCTGTGGTGTCCCTGCTTGCTCACCTGTGGTTTTGGGAGTGATGTACTGGCTGGAAAAGCTTTGACCCTTCATGCTTGAAGGCCATCCTATGAGAAGCAGCCTTGGCAGGTTGCTTGCTATCAGAGGGCCTGGGAACTTGGGGGTTCAAATGTGCAACGCTCAGGAGTGCTCACTGCTATTGCAGGAACACTCCTGGTTTTTCACAAGCTCTATTTTCCTCTTTACTTAGGGCAGTAATGCTTTCCAAGGGTGCTGACTGCTGCCCAGACCTTGTTGGAAGTGTGTGAGAAAATGGGTGTTAGCATTAAGAACAGCTCCTATTTGTATATGCTGTTTGCAGCAGTTTCTTATGTTTTGGGTTTTTTTTTTCATTTCTATAGCCTACCCTGTACATCTATAGGCACTATCCTTCCCTAATGCTGTTATCTTCCCTTCTGTACTAGGTGATCACCAGAGAAACAGTTTATGAAATGTTTTGAGTTCTCCAGAGATTTCAGCGTGAGGAGTGCGTCTTCATTAAGAGTTCATTACAAGTAATACCGTAAGTCCTTCCATGTTGCTGTAAGCGAGCCCCAGGGAAGACCTTCCAGGGATCCAGGAGTGTAGCTCCCTCCTTCCCTCTGCTCTGCTTTTGGGTTTTCTGCTGTGATCACTAGTGTAAGCAGATGGAGAAATGCAATTCTGTATCAAGTCTACTTCCCGGGTTTCTAATGTGTGTCTTTGACCCATGCTGGAAGGAGATAAAAAAATTTTTAAATGGTCTCGTGAAATTAAAGGAAACTTTGTCAAAAGGATTTATTTCAGATAGAAAAATTCAGGTTTGTCATCCTTTCCCTTTGGATGTGAACAAAGAGCTCCTTCTGGAACCTGAAAATCTGCATCTTGCTTCAACTTTAACAAAAATGGTATGATTCTATGAGAGATTTTTAATTGGAAAAAAAACACCAAACTTCTGTTGTTCTGCTCAATATTTGCCATGCCTGAAACTTTTCAAACTCTCTCGTCCCTTGCTGCAGTCAGATCTAGTCTTTTCATAGAGACCATGGCTCAGCAATTGGGCATCATTGAAGTGACCAGTAATTAGAATCAGATTTGAACTACTGGCCACCTAATGGACAGCTCTGTCCCGTTAAGGCAGCTGAGAAAAATGTTGTCTTTTTAGCACAAAAATTTCATAACACTTCTTCACTGGAAATCTTCAGAAGTTTGAAATGAAATATTTTCTGCTTTTTTTTTTTTAAATTTTAATTCTTTTAGACGGTGGTACTTGTAGTCTCTTATTTACTAATTGTATAGCTGTACAGAATGCTATTTAACAACAACACAATTTATATCCAGAAAAAGGTGAAGAACAGTAAAAACAATCCCATGTTGCTTTTTTCCCTTTGAAGATGGAATAAAGTATCTCAGATGTTGCTTCTTGATAAAATGTAGGGAGGGGTAGAAAGATCGGACAGCTTTTCAGGACTAGGTCCTTGTTTTGTTTGTGCTTACAGCATCTTAATTTCTCTATTACCAGGGAGTGAGACAAAAATATCCTTGTTGGATGATGAGCCTAGATCCAGCCAAAAACCTCAGACAGATTGCCCCTATCTCCCCAGGTGTTAATTCTGGGTACTTTGTGCACAGCTTTTCATCTTAAATCCCTTTTTGTTTGTGACAGAGTATGTATTTAGCAGCCGTTCCAGTTCTGACTAATGGTGATGGCATGGCCACAAGCTCAGAGAGTGCGAGCTTGTGTTGTGAAAACCTGCTCTGGCCAGCAGGTTCAGAGAAGTGCTGAATTACACGATGTATGTGACACAGCCACCTTTCATTATCCTGGCATGAGAAATCTGAGCTCAGCCCTAAAGATAGACATGTCTTCAGCAGAAATAAAGGGACAAATATAGCCTCCAAGGAAGCGGCAAAAACAGCTCTGGTGACAGCAGACTTGGACTGAGCATCAAAACCTTTCGGGGAAGGAAGAGGTTTTTCCAACATCGTGTCAGTTTTGCAGAATTAGAAGATCAAGTGATTTTTATTTGTGTTTTCCCAATCAGATAGACCTTCACAGAATTTACTGGGATACTGATGCTGTTATTCAAGTCAAATTACATCTATCTGTCAATTCCATTAACTCCATGGGGATTCTTGGAAGTTAAGTCTTCTTATTTTTTGTGGGAATACGGAGAAATGCTTTGCACCTCTGCTAAAAGATAATGATAATTTGAATTTTCACTAGGCTTTTTTTGTTTCTTAATGTGCTGCACTATCATTAGCCTTCACACCAACCTTGTGGAATACGCATGCTGTATTATCTTCCCCAGAGGAGGCACTTCAGACTCAAATAACCCAGGTCTGAGATTTTTCATAGGAATGTAAAGGAGAACAATCTCTCTTTGAAAAATACTACAAACAGGGCTAAGTCCAAAAGGTCTTTGGAAAATCCATCCTTTAGTAGTTTGCAGTCAGCCTAACTGCAATATAGCACAGGGGCTGGGGAAACCCAGACACTCACCTTAATGCGCGCCCAGACAAGAAAAGCCAAGGAACAACGTGTTCTGAAAAGCTTTCTCAGAACCAGAATCGCTTTTTTGTTTTTTGTCTGAAAACTTCTAAGCTACTAGAACTCTAAACTAAAGGAAAAAGAAATATTTCAAGTTTGAACTGCACTAAGAGGGGGAAAAAATACCCCCAAAACAACCAAAAAGAGATAGCCTGCATGTTGGATTTGATTTTTGAATCACCAAGTATTTTGAAATTCAATCTAAATTTGGCCAGAAATTGGATGGGAGACAGGAAACTTGCCGTTCTGAACATAATTTCTGTAAGATTGTTCTTAGGTCCATTTTTTTTTCCCCACACAGATGGAGCCTTCTCCCTTGGAAAATGCTGAGTCCCACCTGCAGTCTGGAACAGAAGACGAAGCTGAGCACAAGTATGGATACTGCCATTAAATGTGGCCTGATGTGTTTTTGTTGGGGGCACAGAAAGCAGAACAAATCCCAGGCTCCTGCTTGTACAGTCTGTCTCTCCTACCATTTTATATCTAAGTCTCTGTCTGAGAAGAGGAGGTGTCCAGTGAGAACACACTGAATTTTCTTCCCTGCTTCTCTGGCTTATCTGCACTTCAAAAGAGTCCTCCTAGGTCAGCAACTAGCTTTAGAAGGTGTCTCGGCAAAAACTTGGACAAGCCCCAGCTGTTGCCCTTGGACCTAATCTGCATGCCGCTCTAATACTTGTTCCCATGAGGATGCAAGTATATTATCTCTTTTACAGGTGCAATATCTATTCCACATTGTTAGCCTTTGTTTTGCCACAGACAGAGGTTATGATAAATGCTGGTACACTGACAACAAAATGACTGTTTGTTGCAGATAAATCAGTCATGTGAAATGATTTAATTAACGTAAAATTGCTCTAATGAAAGCAGATTTGAATTTACTGTGTGATTATTTGTAGCAAACAAATTGAATGTTAAACTTGAGTGAGGAAACAAAAGCTGCGTTGCTGTTTGGTCCTGTGTACGGGCTCGGACCCTTGTCTCTCAGCGGTGGCTGTAGCTGGGTTAAGTGGCGCCCTGAGCCCACCGGGGTACGCTGCGTGTGGCTCGCGCCTGGAGCCCGGCTGCGCCACGCGGGCTGCCTGCGGTGGGCTTGATAACGGTGCCTTGCATCAGCCTCTGGCAGGAGGCAGCCGAGACGCACCCTCCCGGCACTGAGGCTCCCATTCCCGAGGCTCCCATTCCCGGCTGGCTGCTGGACCACAGCCTGGGAAGGCAGCGTTGACAGAGGCAGTCGTGGTGTGTGCCCCCGTCAAGGGGTGTGCAAGGAGGTTGTACCCAGATCTTCTGTACCACTGAAGCCCTGCCGCAAAGCCCGCATCCTCCCGCTCTGCCTTCCCCACCCCCATTTGTTTTGACACTCAGTGCGAAGAAAAGTTGGACTGATCCCACGTTGCGGGGCCATGTTGCAACCTTCTCTCTGAGCGTGTAATAGGATCCCTTGGGAATAATGGGATTAACTGAGGAGAAGTGGGGGCACTTAGCTTCTGGCGTTATTAAATCTTGCAATCCTCATTTGAAATGTTGCACCGCACATCTCAAGCTACTTTTTGCAGAGGCAGACAATAACTGTCATCTGGCTGGGATTTGTGCAGAACAATAACACTTGGTTTTTAACAATGGATTATGGATATTATATCCAGCTCATGCCTGCTGTAACTCTACTGACATCAAAGGGTTTCCACTAGGGATAAAGTTTGCACATTCAACTTTGTTGGCCAAATTCAAGTTGGGAAATTCAATGTTGTTGAACAAATTACTCATTAAAAGACATAATATCTTATTGTCCTTTTGCTACTCATCATTAACTGAGCTAAATGTCCTGAACTAGCCCTTGCTTTCTTGCAGGATGGATTCAATTTGGCTTAAGACCAGGCTCCAAACTGTCACCCGGAGTGAACGCCCCAGCTGCCCTTGCTCCATTGAATCCAGCAGAATGATGCTGCTCACCATGAGGAGAGCTCAGCTGGGCTAGTGAGCCCCAGGGGCTCTTCCCACTCCACCGTAGTCCTCTCATCTCCTGTTACATTTTACCCACCATCCTGTAGCCAGGTGCAGAATCAAGTGTCTATTTCTTGATTAATCAAATGTCTGTTTTTTCACAGCTGAAAATAGCAAGAAGCCTACGGAGAGCTTTAAATGGTCCCACGCCTCCTGGAACAGGTAAGGGCTGTCTTCTGCTGGAGACTGGGAAGTTAAACTGATGTATGTAATATACTGACGGCAGAGTGGAGCGAGAGGATGCTTTTCTCCTCTGAGTTAGGCTTCTTTCATAACCACCGCCACCAAGAAGGTGGCAGGAGAAGGGAGCCTAACTTTCCTGTTGCTCCAGTGAAGTGGAAGAAGGGAAATGCCTTAGAGAGGGTTTGTAATTTCAGGAAGTTAATGCGTGATTTTAACCTGCGTGTTTTAAACGTGTTTGGAGGTCAGTAAAGGAAGCTCTCTAGTTGGGAATCTTTCTCTCTGCACAGCATTCATTTAATAGTTTTTGTGGCATGCTTTCATCTGTGCTCTCAAGTTCTCTTTCCTTCCCTCTTCTGCTAGACTGTACCAAACCCTGCTGATTTATGCCTAGGTTTAGCTGCACTCCAGGAAAATGCAAATTGTACAGATGGCCATGCAAAGGGGCAAGACTGATACTGCCCTCTTCTCGAGGTGAAGGAGGAGCATGAGGGAGAGGCCAGTACTTCCATGACACCCTGCTTTTCTGTGCAGGGGAGGGGGCACACTCTGCATCTGCTGGCTCTTGGCTGAGCCTTCCCAAACAGCTCTGTTACGTGGGCAAAGGAACAGCAGGGCTCTACTGAAGGAAAGGCGGCCAAAGAAGAAGGGTTCATGAAATAGTACTTATATGGTAGGACTGAAATAGTACTGCATGTATTTCTTAATCTGTACGACAAAGCTGATGAACGAAGTCATTCAGGGTGTGCTGCAGCCATCAACTGCTGTGACAGCAATAGCAATAGTGGGCAGAAGAAGGGCAACCTTCCCAAAAGACTATAGCTCCCAATTAGGAGCATGTGAGTGCATGCTCCCTGGCTTCCTTTTGCTCATGCTCTGGCATCCGTGTTTGAAGAAATTGCCTTAAAAATAAATTCCTTACATCACCAAGGACATGTTCTGTTCAGCTAAGGTAGAAATCTGGAATAAATCTGCCCATGCTGTTTTCTGGACTTGTGGTGTAAAGCGCTGGAATTTTTCTTCAAGCATCATAGGAGCAACAGTTCTTACTTAATTCTTAGGAGTATTTGATTAGTAGTTTTAAATATGTTTGTGCCTCATATGGTCTTAACTTTGACTTATCCTCCCAGGTGAAAAAGATAATTTAATTCCATTAAAAAAAAGATGTTGAATTTGCTTGTAATAGTTAAGCAGCAGTCTTAAATGACTTCTCAATCAAACAGAAGTACCTCGTTACATCCTGAATTTAATATGAACAAACCTCTTGTCACCTGGTATAATTTTTTGTTCAGCATCACTACTTATAAAAAGTGCCATTTTTTCTGTTCTTCTAAATGATGTGAGTAACAATCCCCTCCCTGTCTCATCCCTGCATAGGTCATGGGTATTTAGCTGCTAAATTTCTGTACCTCAGGAAATTATGCTTCCAGAACATCTTGTTTATATATTTTCTAAACTGTTGCACTTTCCTTAAAATGATGAATGTCAGCAACAGCTGGACTGTATATGATTGAATTTCACCTTGTCTCCATTCCCAGAACCCTGCTTCCATATGGAGTTCAGTAAAGCAATATCTAAAAGCATGGGAGTAGGGATAAATATGCACTCGAGACATGATGAGTTCATTGTGTTTGCCTTGAGCCCTAACTTGTTCTACATTCATAACTTTCAGTGTTTGGGCATGCATCTTGCAAAGCACTGGTTTTGTTTGCTTTTGTGGCCACCATGATTCATCTGTTGTCTTCTGTCTTTTGTCAATTGATTTGTAACTTTTTTTTTTTACACGCTCATGAAAAGATTTTTGGATCTTACCTTCCTCTGGAGCACCACCAATAATGACTTCAATTGCAAATAGCATATGCTGTAATAGAAATGGGTGCAGATCCAAATTCCCCAAATATGTTATTGGTTTTGAAATCCAAAATGCAGCCCTCAGTTTAACAAAAACAAATACTCTAATAGGATGGATGAAGCCCTCCAAACAACAGTAAACTCTAAGGTATCCAGCCTGGAGGTGCACTGTTTTCAGTTACTGCGTCTCCCTTTCCTAGCTTGTATGGGGTAGACCTCTAGGATTGTAGATCAGATCTACTAGCTGCATATGATTAAGCTGGGTAGTTAGTATTTTAGGACACTTTTTGGTATTAAAGCTCACCATGATGCAAGCAAAACACTTTGTGGAGTGTATAGCTGTTCTTTTAATAAATCACTTTTGAGTGGGCACCTATACAGTTTTGTGGCATAGTGGAGACTTGCTTTTGTGAAGGTTTGTCCTTAATAGTCATGATCCCGCTCTAAGCCCAGGCCCCTGGCATTGTACCTGGCCTGCGCTTAGTGAGTCCAAGGATTTTGCAGGTTATCTTCCTATTTCGAAGTTATACTCTTTCTAGCAGCAGCCTGACACTACCTCCTGGCTGGTGGTGTTGCTTTGGTTCTCTTAATGGAATTGCTTCCCAGAGAATTCTTCCCTATCCTGTTTGTAGGACTTGTACAGCTTGTAGCATTATAGTTGAATCTTCTTACTCAAATATAATGCTTGTCCTTGTCTTTTTACCCCATCCCAGATAAGATCAAGTCTATGTGCCTCCTCCCAGGTCCATGTGTCCCTATTGGTAATAAAAGATACTTGCTATTTTGCCTTTTGCTAACAGAGAAGTTGAATAGCACTAGGCATAGCGAAAACCCCTTTGAAAGCCTGTTCAGTATATCCTTCCCTGTTTCAGGGGAACTCCCACTCACTGTGGGAGTTCAGGAGGCAGGGATTATGCTACTTGATTTGGGTAACTCCATTCTTACCCACATTTGCAGCTGGTTGGTTTTTGCTGAATACTATTTGGTAACTTGCCCTAATTGGCTCCTATGCAGAAGGTATGTAACGTGCCCAGATAGTCTCGTTACCTCTTGGGGAGTTCAGAGCTGCTCTTATGTATTGAGCAACTGGGTAGAAGTAAATGCTGAGATCAAAGTTTGGGTTGTCCTCTGCTTCTACTCCATAGTAATCCACCAGCAGATCTTTGTAGAACTTGGGTCCGGTATCGATGTGAAATCGCCCAGCAGTGGCATCCACAACGTGGGAGATGCCCATTTGGCTCAGCTGTTCTTTGTCACGAGCGACGTACCTGGAAGAAGGATGGTGGGTTATATTCACCTGCTGCATTACAATGCAGGGTAGAACGTGCTGCTGACGGTGCAGTTTGTTAAAGCTATGTGAAGCTGTAGTGGCTATTTTCTGACAGGTCCAAAGTGTCCATCAAAACGCTTCAAGACGGAAGTGTCTTGTTAAGAATGTGACCCTTATATTTCCTGCATTTTTCTCCGAAACATCAATGTAGGTGGTTCTTCTCAACTGATGAAGAAGATGGTGGTGGTGATGATATTTCTGCACAAGCCAAGAGTTTTCTGGTTTGCTTTCTCATCAAGTCACCTCTGCTGAGCATCCATCAGTTCAGGGGACTGATGCCATCTGACAACATGAGTCAAAATCAGGGTTGGTCCTGTTTTACCAAGCTCTGGCATGAGTGCCTGCAGTAACGATGCCATGGTCCCACCAGGCTGTTACAGTGCAGGGCTCCTCTACTAATGCAGGAGGGGGAATATTCTTTTCGGTCACTTAGGAAGCCTTTTCTCTATGCTGCAACATCCTACACACTGTTCGGACTTACTCAACACTTAGACTTACCATGAGGGGTCCCCAGATTAGTGCCTAGCTCTCTCTTTAAATAAAGAGTGGAAGATTTTGGAGGAAATAAGGTGGGGGCTAAGAGTTGCATTAACACCTTCAAAACTTCCTTCTCTCTTACAGGTCTCCCACGTAAAGGTTTGGCCAGACTTCGTCCACGTGCCTCGCGGGGTGTTTGTGTGTCCAGAGCAGGCGCCGCAGCTCCTCCAGGGATGGTGTTTCGGCATGGCTCTGGCTGACAGGTGTCCGGCTTGAGGCACTTCTTATCTTGGGGCGCAATAAGTCCCTGCTGTACAGGGAGTCCCAGGCCATCCTGAAAGGTGGAGTGCAGACATTCACCACTAGCCAGAGATGTTTCTGAGGTCACATTCTCTTCCTCTCACCCCCCTTTACCCCGTCACAAAGCTTGCCCGCAGCTAGAGTATTAAGCTTTCTGGGGCACATACTGTCTTTATATGCTTATCAGTGCAGAAACCATGACTGGACTTGGGAATACTGTTGCAATCTAAACAACAAGAGACCAGTGGCTCATGTAGTCCCATTTTGTGGTTCAGACAATGATTTTGAAGCTCATGCTTCTTAAATAAAGTTTCATATTATTATGGCAAATTGGAAGCTAAAGGTTTTTCAAACTACTAGGCTCAGGACCTCAGTAGGCTCTTTTTGACCCGACTGCTCAACCGTTTTTTTTCTAGGTATGTCAAACAGTTGATTAACGCTTCATGATTATTTTTTTTTAAAGTTTTATTTTTTCATAGTAGTATGAACTTCACCACTTCCTATTTGGAATTCTAGACGCTATTACCACTGCAGTGAAACAGCCCAGTCCTCGATACACCAGCACAAGAGTTCTGCTCTTGAATGGAAAGAGGTAATGCTGGGGAAAATGTATTGTATAAATGTAGCTATGCAGTGGGTATAGAAATAAGTTACTATTTGGGTATGCTGAGCTTTTCCTTTAATCACATAACTAGGACTTTCTTATATATGCTTTATCTGATTTGTCCTTTATAATTTGCTCAATGAGTTGAGATGAATAGAATTGGTCATGCAAAATCTTATCACTGGTTAGCTCTTAACCGTCAGCTTCAACAGGAGAATTTTGTTTCTTTCCAGTGGTAGTTGCCAGCCATACTTGTCCTGATGACAAATGTTCATGGTAGAAAGAGCCTGCATGAGTAAGTTATAGTGATTCTAGCTGTCATTTATATAAGCATTAAATTCTTTTTAATATATTGTTTCATCTGCATCTCTCTCTTCTCTGCCCCCTCCAAGAACTATCCTATTTCTAATCTTGAGATAAGTACTTTTATTACAAGGAGAAAGACTCTGTTTAGGCTTCAATTTATCTCTGGAATTACTCTGTTCCCATGTGGTACATTTCTTTTGAAATAGTGGTTCCTTGTGCTAGCTGTAGATTTGAACTGTTGGGAGGATTTTTGAAGAGGGCAATAGAGACTATTTTTACCAGAGTTATGTTTTAAGAAATTATTAAAAATGTGTATATTTTTCTATGTTGTAAGATTTAGTCAAGTACCTGCATTACAGAGATATTAGGAACTCTGTCAACTCAGGCAGCTTTAGAACAGAAGCATCTGTCTATGATGAGGTGAAGTTGTGGTCAATGAGTCAAAGTCTTGCTCTGCCACTGACTGCTGAATGTCTTTTGCATAAATGATTAGGGGGGTGGTTTGGGGTTGAACAGTCCAAGACAGGGAACCTGAAATCTTCTATCTTTTTGATGAACAGCTCTGTCATTTACAAATAGGTTGTATTCATGTTCAAGCACCTCAACTGACAGTTTCTTTCCAATCGCTAACAGTGGTTAAAGGTTTTCCTAGTTTCCCATCAAGGTACTTTCACTAGCCCTAAGTTCACATTTTTGTGTAATTTTTTTCAAAAATATTTGTCTCTGCATGCACAAAGATAGAGAGAGAGAATCTGAAGACGAGCCTACTTTGGGAGCTCGTTGCACTTCTACATTATTCCATTGTTTTGCTGATGGAGAAATGGAGCAACTAAGTCCCTGAAATATCCACAGAAATGAAGGAGGGAACTGGTGGCTGTTGTGTCGCTGTTAGGCCACTGAACATTGACTAGAAGCCACCCTTCTGCCATGCACTTGGGCGATCTGCCTTGCCACCTGGCTGCCAAGAGGGGCCCTCTCTTCTGTCAGTGCACCTTCTTCTGCCACCTTCACAGGCAGCGTTGTCCTCTTGAATACAGTAAGTATTCACCAAATAATGATGTTCCCAGGATGGTCTCGTATTGTTTGTATTACAAAGAGCTCCACTGTGGAATGTGCTCTCCTCCCAAATGTGCATATCTCCTCCAGTGTCAGCTTTTACTGTGAAAACAAAAGCAGATGTTCTTGCCCACTGTGGATGGCTTTATGCAAGAGGAGGCACGGGAGAATTTCCATACTGGAATGGACATCCCCCATGGATTTCGATAGCTTCTTTGACACTGGCCACCCAGTGTCTACTGTGCCAGGTCTGCTTGTCTCCTGCTGGTGATCTCAGTCACCAGCTTGACTTCTCTCATCCCACGCAGGAGGTCTGCAGCAGAAATGGGACTTGCATTTCCTGTGTCCTGACCACAGGGCCATCTGCCAATTCATTAAATACTTTCAAGAATAACAGCCTCCTCCAATCCTTCCCACCTCATAATATCTGCAGCAAATGTTCCCCTTTTTTGATGTATCTAATTCCTTGCAGTGTGGCTAATGACTACTCTAGGGCACTTCTCACTCCCTATAAAGTTGCTTTCAACTGTTTTGGTTTTTTTGTTATTTACTACTGCCTGTTACCCCTTCCTCTTGCTCTCTCCACTGTATAAATACTTTGATTTTCATATTATGTAGCCTCAGAAGACAGAAGGCTGTTGTCAGCCTTGTTTTCCTAAGCCTCGCAGGAGAATTACAGGGCACTACCCAAAAGTCCTGGTAGCGTTGCGTAGTTCAGGCTGTCATTAAGGTTGGAAGGGACAGGCAGCAACTCACTCGCATGGCTGGCTCTTCTGGGAGCTGCGCTTTCCAGGTCCTAACTCCATCCCCGTACAGCTGGGTGGACAACTCTGAAGTATAGCACACCTTAGGAAAAGTGCTCCTTCATAGATTTTTCAAATTTTTTTTAATAGCATGGAACATAACTGCATAAGCTTGGCAAAAGAAGTAGTGTGTGCTACGCAGGTATTGAAAGTTGTAGAATAATGCTGTTTATAAGATGGGTGTGCTTCTTCAGAATTACCCTAAGATGACTTTCAGCTTGTGCTCACATTGATCTTGTATTATAGCTAAGGAATTAGCTCCTGTTGAAACACAGACATGGACTGTTGACGCTGTGTACAAGACTTATTCCATCTGCGTTCTGGTCACATTTGTTCAACTGGAGAACAGCATCAGTTCATGTAAAGTCTATGTCCAATAAAAATGAAGGACTGAGGTTCAAGTTTCAAATGTGAAATAATTGGAACTAACAGGCTGTGAATGATTCAAAAGCAGAGAAGTCTCTGTAGGACTATTCAACTAATAGGTTGAATAATTAATATACTGGGAAAAAAAAATAGCTTTCCATAAAAAATTTACAGACAGAAAAACAAGGCAATTTTTTTCTGAATAAATGACTGCTCAGTTCTAGCGTCAGTCTAACATTTTAACTCACTAAATTTATACATGCAAGTGTCATTTACTGAAATGCACATATTTAAAGAAAACAATGCTATGATTAAAATTTTCTGTAATGTTTTATAAGAAGCACGAAGAGATTAAAACAAATTAGTGTGAAAGGAAAATGATTATATGTAATAATGTGGTTCTTCATTTTAAAAATATGTTTTTAATGATTCTCAGCTCAATTCCTCTGTATTTGCTTTTTGTAGTGGATCTGTTTCTGTGATGTGTGTCGTATGAATGAGCAATACAATTTTAAAATGCCAGTTTCTGAATGATATTCATATGAAATGTTCCTGATCTTTGCCCTACTGGAGTTGTATTGTAATAATTATTCAATCATGTAGGAGAAATCTTACCATTCTATTTAGATTAATTTTGAATTGGTTTGTACTACAACAGTAATTGTATCTGAACTGTGTAATAGAATTTCCTTAATTATGACTAGCAGGAGAATTGTAATCAAAGAGGCCTGTCGCAGAGCAGGTCATTTTGATCATCTCAAGTGACCTAGAGTATGACACAGGCCGTGCGTGTCACCACGCCGTGCCTGCACCTGTAGCCCCCTTGTGCAAACCCATCAGTGCCTTTGCTGTAGTTGGGCTACGAGAGTGTCCAGGTCAATGGTTCCTTATATATGGAATATCCCAAGAAGAAAGGAAAGTGGTCCTGTGAGAGCTCACAGAGAATATCTCTTTCCTAATGTTTAGGCTTCCTCTCTTCCCATCAGTGAATGCCCATGTGGACTGCATATACTGTGGATGCTTTGGTTAGTTTTCAGTTAATTCAGTGGCTACAGCTTTATCCATAACACAATTAGTGCTGTTCGGTGCCGTGCCGAGGAGAGGGCCTTTAGAGACAGGTGTCTCAGTCCTTGGAAACATGTCCAATTTCTCCAACACCATCGTATTTCATTAAATAAGAACAAACTCAAAAGTCAGTGTGAATTGGCAATATAGCATTACATTGGGATGAGATCAAGCTGAGAGGGTGTTGTGACAGCTGAGATGGAGTGATACAAAAACTTCCAGCATGATGCTGTGGAAAGTCAGGAGAGAAAACCCCCCAAATTTTGTGTCTAGGGTATTTAGTAGAAAGCCTTTATATCCTCTGATTTTCCTTGCACTTTCCAATGCCAGGATAAAGGAGGGATTTGAGTATAGTATAATGATGTTAATGCTCTCATTTCAATGATGTAATAAATATTTTAATCATCCCAGGCACTGTATTGGCTTTTGTGTATGGGTAGAACATAGCCATTTTCCTCTGGCCTTAGTAAAAAATATTTCTGAATTTTTAAATCCTGAGAACAAAGTGCTCTACATCCTGTTTTTTTTCTCAAGCCGGTGTGTGCTGTAACCTTGTCATCTCAGTGAAGGCATCAGTCTGACTGCACTTCAAGTAGAGTGTTTGATTTGTGGTGATAAAAGACCAGGCTGAAGCCCAGGGCTTGGCCAAAATAGGTCGTGTCAAGTTCATGCCTATCGTGTATTCAAAAGTCATAAATGTTTCTCAGAAAGCCTATCCCTTGGAAAGATTCCTCAAAGACAACATATGTTTGAGAGGGGGTTTTGTGTTGCTACATCTCCACACAAATGACAAGTATTACTGTCATCATTCTTTCTTCCTTGGTGTTTAACTCGATAGTCTTTCTGGAGCTGTAATTTATCAATTGCTAGGAGCACTACAGGATATAGACGGTATGAATCAAATACAGCGATGACTGAGGTAGGGCTGGCTGGACTTGAAAGCTGAGATAGAGGCAGTTTCCAGGGAGGCATGAGGTATTTGAGTAGCCAACTGTTTGTAAGAAAATCTCGCCAGCAGCTGGAGGATGTAATCTGAACAGTACTTCCAAATTTAGTAGAGGCTTCCAGACCCACAACTTTAACCCAGCTATACATTTAGGGGAAAGCACCCACTTGATATGACTTGGCAAAATCCATTTAGATGGTCTTGCTCTCAACAGACCACGCAGAGCTCATGTTGAGGAGCAGACTAGCTAAATCAATCTCTGTATCAGACAGCTTTGAGCAGCACAAGGAAGAGGAAAACATCTGATTGTTTTTTTCCCCTCAGTATTGCATTGGTACCAAATTTTCTGACCTAACTGGAGAGGCATCGTGACATCTCTCTTTTGTCCAAGTAGAACTTTCCTCCATGTGACGTCCAAGGAAATCAGCAGTGACATTTCTGCTGCAAAGCACTACTCAAATGCAAGGAAGAAATGAATCAACCCATCCTGGTTCTCAAACATGCTGTATTTGCCACAGCTTCCACTGATGTTATGGGTTGCCAGGCCTTAGAAGCCTCAAAAATGTCTAATTTTTTCATAGCAAGTCTGTGGACCCGCCAGCAGGGCTCAGACCTGATGATCTTGACTGTTTCAGGACATACATCAGCATGCAGGCCCTGAGGCAGGGTGGGCTCCTTCTTTTCTGTAACTGTAGTATGAAATACTCTCTTGTCATCAGCTGGTTAGTGCACTTGTATTTACAAACCATCTATGTGGTTCCTGATGGTGGTTAGACAGAAGCAGCCGTCCTTTCATGTGCAGCAATGTTGTACCAAATGTGCCAAACCTGGCCACCTTCTCATTTTGCTAATTTTTCTGGGTCTTGCATGTATATTTATTTTATTCTTTAGCCATGGGAAGTCATCTCTGTAGAGATATTGCCTACACCGCAGCTTTGAATAAAAGAGAAGTGAAAAATATGGGCAGCTAAATGGATTTTCCCTGACCCACCCCTTCCCCACAGAATGCACAACCAAGGGTTTTCTGGACACAGTTGCTTTTTTGTTATATAAATGGGATCCTAACCATGTTTCTGAGTCAGGACAGAGGCAGGGGCAGAGTCTGCATGAGGCAGGGGTGGGCACAAGGAGCATGCTTTACAGAAACCATGGCCAATAGGTAGCACCACTAGAAGGACTGCAGAGATAAGAGAGACAGATCATCCACCCCAAGCTTTTCCATGGCCTCTTCATCACTGAAGTTTGGGTATATTTTCTTGCTGAATTAGACCTTTTATTTACTAGTTACAAATTTTACATGCCATTTTAATAGTGTGCATTAAACAGGCCCAGACAATGTTAACAATCTGCACGTTACAATATTTTTTTTGTAACTGCTTGTTATAGCATTGGCTATTAAGAATTTATTGCTAGTGCATTTTAGGTGGTGCTTTACAGTCATTTAATTACAGCCATCTAACAATCATTATATAAATATGCATCGAGAGCAAGAACCCCAATATAAGGTGACCCGAAAGGCTTTTACCTGCCAAGACCAGAGTTCAGGCCCTCAGGTGGCAATGATGTCATTGCCATATGCAGGGAAACACAAACATTTAAAGCTGTGCAGGGAGCTGTGTTCCTCCCGACACTAGGTGTTCATGAAGTCATCAGCTGGAGCAAGAACACTGTAGAGCTCTAAGGACCTGAACTTGGCTCTTGGCAAGCAAGCAAAGGAAAGTTGGTTCTCCTCCAGCCCCAGTCCCAGCAAAAATGCAGAGGTTTTGGCTGTGAGCACAGAAGTTCAGCTGCAAAAATTGGGCCCTCTGGAGCCTCTTGGTACTCCTGTGCTCTTGGCTGCCAAGTGCATCCTTATATTCATTAACCCAACCTGGTCTGGTAGGGAATCAGACACGCTGCATGTGACCCAAAGACAGCAGCTGGTCCAAAATGCATCTACCACATCTCCATGCTATTTGTCACTGCAACTGCATGCCCATATTTGAGTCTCTTTAGCTCCCTGCCAGGCTACCGCTCCTACATCAAATATCATTGATAGTTTTTTTTCTGCAGTGGACATTAGCCATCAGACTTGACCAATGATCAGTTCTGACAGTCTGTAACTCCTTCTTCCATTCAGTACTGATATTTTTCACTCCCTCTTGAGAACTTGATGACAAGCTTGCCTTAAATTCAGGTCTTCCTGTGTATGGCTGGTTCTTCTGCTATGCACAAAGGTTGCATTATCTCTGTTATCTCTATTGCCTCCAGCAATAAGTTGTTTGAGGTGAAAGCTGATATACTCTAAATGTGTAAACTGTCTTTTTCTTCTGGAAGCATGCTCATAAGATTACTGAAAACCTCAAAGGATTAAATGTTTCTGAAAGGCAGGCTGGCAAGATGATGCAGGTTGCTGTAAATTGGGAGTGGTGTGTGCCACTTTGACTTCCTCTCAGAGCTGCTGGTAACCAGCTAGGTTGTCTGGCCAACACTGGTGTTTTGGTACAACCACTCCAAAGCCTTCACCCTCTCTGAACAACGCAAATCCTAGTTGCTTTTTTCATTACTTTTAGTAATGCTCTACCAATATTTGCAGCCTCTGCGGTTGCAAAGAGCGTGTGGAGCTCTCGTTACTGGATGGTGTTAGTACAGCATGACCCTGCGGAGAGGCAGAAGCTTGGGTTTATTCACAGATTGCCTGAAATGTACCGAGACTGTGGACTCCAGTGGACTGGAGGCTCACGTTTGAGGTGGTGTATTTCAACCTCAGCACTGTCGCTGGGTGGGATGCACTGTTAGAGCTCTACACTGCAGGGTACGTTCTCTGCTCCCTCTCTGTGGCTGCTTGGGGTGCAACTGTGACTGCCAAGCAGCCTGACTGCTACCCTCCTTCGCGTACTGTCTACTTTGTAAGGGGCGTCGATCTGGACATCTCACACTTCCATCTGAACACAACACAAGAAAACCACAGATGGGTTGCTGGGTACACTGCATCTATCTTAATGACAAAGTGTCACTTGGGTGTTGTTTCCAGTCTTTCAGCCATGGCTTTACTCTTCAGGCTTACTCCTTGTTGCATACTCTTAATCTAGCCTGATCTAATTTTCCCAGGCCACCTCCAAAATGATTTGAGGCAGAAATTTATTTCTTGTTCAGCAATAACTGTTCAGAGGCCAAGGATGTCCTGCTCTGTGCTTTGCACAGAACCCCAGTTGTGATGCAGTCCCTTAGATCCATGTCCTGTGTCCCCACCAGAGTTTAGCAGGCCACATCTGAAGGTGAATGAGGCTACTTTAACAATAACTAATACAGCAATGTCTTCCATCTCAGTGCTGGAAACATCAGGCTTCAGAATTCAAAGAATCCCATTACAAATGAATGGTTTCTGCCCCAAGGATTTAACCAAAAGGATGGCACAATGCAAAGCCCTTCTCCCCTGTGACTAGCTGTGGTATGTTCTTCTATCTTAAAAACAATATATTGCTCTTTTTTGGGTCTGTTCTCTTTGGGCGCAATGACAGCCTCACTGCTCTTTGTTCTTGCCCTGTGGTCTCTACCAGCACTATGAAGATAGCTCTATGCTACCCAACATACAGGAGAGAGCAGACACGTATCCCTACGCTGGCGTGGCAGGAGGGCTGAGCAACCTGCTGGGAAGGAAGACGGGAAACAGCAGGAGGTAGGCAAGACTGTTCCCTGGTGTTTCTTGATCACTGGAATGTATTTTATAGTTGTTATCGCAGTGAGCCTGTGAGGAAGACACTGCTGTTCTAGTCCACAGGTGGAGGTGGTAAAGTTAAGTTGGATGATTTTTCTATATCTCTCCACAAGTCTGAGGTGGGAGGCAACACAGGGGCAGAGCGCTGCCAAACACTTGTAGTGATAACTGAACCAGTGTAAAGAGTCACCCTCGGGTTTAATTTGGGTCAAAAGTTGTACTCACCTCTAGTAAGTCAAAGGCTGCTTACATTATATGGGGAAGGTCATGGTTAAGTTTGAAATTCCAGGCTGGGGGACAGGGTTTCCTAGGAGTGCTTCAGTAGAATAGAATTCAGAATATGCAAAAGCAAACCAAGGACACAGAAACCCTTTGCTCCTGATACCATTCTTTCTATGCTTGCAAAGTCCTTCTTTAGAGATACCCTAAAAAAGTAGCACAGCTACAAAGAAGATGGAGAATCCTTTTTTACAAGGAGTCACATGGAAAAGACAGGGATTAATGGGTACAAGTTACTCCGGGGGAGAGTCTGATTGGACACAGGAGGAAAATTTTTCACAATGAGAATAATCAGACATTGGAATAATCTCCCCAGGGAAGTGGTGGATTCCCCAACATTAGGAACTTTTAAGATTCGTCTGGACAGGGTGCTAGACCATCTTGTCTAGGCTGTGGCTTTGCCAAGAAAAGTTGGAACAGATGATCCTTGAGGTCCCTTCCAACCTGGTATTCTATGATTCCTTATTAAACGCAGTGACATTATGGTTTAAGAACAATTGCATTGTCTTTCTATGTGTTTCTTCATCTATCTCTCACCCCAGCCTCTCTGATCTGACACTTTCTGAGTAATGTGATAGCCATGGCAAGATTCAGGGAGTTTGGAAGGCTAGTTCCAGTAGCCTGTATTTCTCACCAGTATCTTCTGGCAGAAAGATGAACCACAGAGCTGATAGCAAGTTCCTGTTGCCCAGGTTTCTTGCTACAGAACTGGGAAGGATAAACACCTCCTTAAGCTCTGTAAGATAGAAGTATAACGAGAGAAAGGAATGGAATTCCTCTCTGCAATAGCTAGAAGCAATCCAGCTGTTTTGTTTTATTCCCACCATGAGAATTACGGACAGTCCCAGTGCAAGCTTGGCCACCTGTCAAATCAGGTTTGGGAACTAAAGCTTATTGGAATTTGACACGCTTTTGTCTTGGAGCATTCTGGTATGGATTGATACAGACTCCTCCTATAGCAATGACACAACACGTATGCTACCCATGCAGTCCCAGATGCCCCTCATAAATCATTAAAATACTGACCAGTTCTAATCAGACCCTTTGGGGTATAACGTAATATACTATTTGAGAACTAAAAACAATAAATCAAGTTAGTACAGAGGTCAGACTGAGACTGAACAGAGCTGAGACTTGCTTGCTGATGTGTGCGTAGTCTAAAAGATGCAATGGAAGGAGATGAAATCCCAAGTCAGCTAAGCAAATTGCTTTCTTCTCATTGTAAAATCTCACTACTAAGTCTGCTGAAGGGAAAAAAATAGGAACTCATAGTATTCTGTAGCACAACTGACTTGAGGTCTAGAATTTCCCAGCATTTGTGTTAGCTCTTGGGATTACAGGTATTCCTAATAATTTTTCCTTGAGGTTAACTCCTACCTTATTTCTAAAACAAACTAGCAGTTCAAAATATACGCCCCCAAATGTCATAGATCACCTGGTACAAAACCAACAGAACTTGTTTTCTTCTACAGCTGGAAACCGATTAACCACTAGCAAAATATAATTCAGATCCCTCCAGAAGGCAGCTGCTGTGGTTGCACTCCTTGGTCTTGCCTGGGACACAGCGGGCAGCGTTGTCAGGGGAGGTGGCCATGCAGTGCCCAAGTGCTGGGAACCAGTAATAGGCTGCCTGCTGAGGTCCTGCTGCATAAACCCAAATAATCAACACATTCTCTTTGATACAGAAAAGGCTGAGTCCCATCCATGTTTTTCAAGTGTTGTCTGACTCCGAGGACAACACGGTGTGGGGTACAGCCAATCTCCATGGCCAACACTTAGTTTGGCCACCATAAATGTTATCTGGCAAAGAATGGCACTAAAGGCTAACTCCCTCATTCATGGTGTATCAGCATGTACCTTTTGTTTCTTACCGTGTATTCAGAGGAGAAACAGCTGATAATTGTTTCTCATCTTACCTTAAGGCAAGAACAGTCTGCGGCAGATCTTGCTCTGCATGCACGCTGCAGCTGCTGAGGCCGTGTAACTCTCAGTACTGCTGATTAATGTCCCTTACTTTCCTTGCACTTCTTCCTCAAACCTTTCTCTGTTTGGACTAAATTGGGCAGAGTGTTTTTAAAGCCCATACAGCAGAGTAGCTTGGCACCTGAGTTTTACCTGTGCACTGTATTTTTAATAGTGGCCTTCGGGGAAGGCTGCCAGAGGCTCCAGTTTGTGGTAGCCTCCCTTCAGTCATGAATATCAGAAAAGGGCTTTGCTCTAATCCTGTGAAAGCTGCTGTTACGCCGAGCACAGGCTTTGCTATGGGGAGGTGGGAGCTGTATGAACTCTTGGGGTTCACGCTGGTGGCTTTAGAGCTGAAAAGTCTGGAGAGCAGTGCCAGGAACTGATCTCAGTCCCTGTGTTTGGAAATGCAAACCACTAATCCAGAAAGTCACCATAAAACAGTGAACAAAGTCTCTGAGAGGCACTGGCAGTGAATAAAAGAGCTAGTGAAAACCAGGGCAGTAAAGAACTGGTGGTGAACAAAGTGGAACCTGGCCTGTTTGAATGATGCACCAGCACCTCCAAACTAGGTGCGTGTGTGGGACAAGGTGGATTAATATTGTATTTTATTTCTAATTAGACCTAAAGCAAGTTTGAATTTGCTTTGAGCCTGGTGGAGGAATAGTCGAAACGCAGATGGAGACACAATAATCGGTTTCATCGGAGGTGCGGCACAGCTTGGTGTGGGAACTTAATGAAGATTTGTTGGTCAACAACAATCTCCCAAGCCGCTTAACGTGCTCTCCATTTAATTTGCTCTGCTATTGTAGTAAATTTGAAGCCCCCAGGTCAGGCTCGGCTTTTGTGGCTTTTGCAGTCTCTGCAGTGTCAGCAGGAAGCACGAACCAAAGACTTAGAGCCTGGACTTGAGCAATGTGTGTTTCTCCTAATGAAACTCAAAGCCAGGTGAAATTTTTGGGAGAGAGGAAACAGGATATGGAGTCCCTTTGGGGGTTGGGGGGCGTTCATAACACTCAGAAACTTGGCCCACATTTCTGGTCTCCTCCCTTTGTACTCCACAAAGGGCTTGTAGAATTTTTAGACTAACTCGGATCCATCATATGTTGTGAGAGAACCTGCTGGGAAATTTGGTGATTCCTGCACTCCAGGGCAGAGGAAACGTGTGTTTCTGCTTTGTGTTTTCAGGAAAGTAGGAAGATGAAATTCAAAATAAAACACAGCAGATGGGAATCTCAGAGAGACAGACACTGGGAAATGTTTAGACAAGCTTTGTCCCCAGTCCTTGAGCTCAGGATTTAGCAACTAAACCGTAGAGAGACTTCAGAAAGACAATGAAATGCATTTTGGCTTCAAATACAGTTTCTCCACAATCCAATGAGAGTTGTGCACGTGAATCTGAAGGCAGAATATAGCCAGCAGTATGGGGAATAGATGTAATGTGAGAAACTCTCGTGCTATATTATTATAGTCTGAATTGTTTCCATCGTTTTGGGTTAAGTAATTCCCCACTATCCATCTCTAAAGTGCAAACAGTACAGCCTTGATGTGCCCCAGGGAAAGGAAGCAAACCAGCCTTTGAATCTTTACCCAGCCTTACTGCTCATATTTTGCTTTCAGTGAATAACTGTTCAAATCCTTTAATATTTCATTCCCATAAAAATATATTTACCAGGGGTTTTTGTGGCAGCAGTGAGGCTGTGTTTATTATTTTAGGAACACCACACGAATGGCTTTAGAGAAAAGACAAGGCAGGAACGCAGAGTGCTGCAAATCTATCAGCGAACAGCATGTTTTCCCACCTGTTGAGGCAGCAACCACAATAACAGATGCACATAATAATTACCTGTACCTCAAAGGCAGCACCAAGTCCTGCACCTTCTGCTCCTCACCTAGCAGACAGCTTGATAATGGAATTACGGAAGAGGAGCTCCGAGAGAGTAGAGGAGGTAGTGCTTTGTGAAGAACGACAGAGCAGCTCTTATTAAGAGCAACCGGAAAGTGGAAGATGAGAAGGAAAGATCTGAGGCACCACGCTAAAATAAGGGTGGAGCTAAGGAACTCCTGGAGCCTGCCTTATTTTTAGAGTGGTGGTCAGGTTTTTGCTAATACCTTTTCCAAGGCTGCTCTCATTTGTACTCTTAAAATCAGAGATAATTTCTGCTGATAAACAGGTGCCCCACACACCTACTGGAGCCCACTGCTCCTCAGAGATGGATGTCCCTGCAGGGGCAGAGTGGCACATGCCCCTGTAGGGTAAGGGCCTCGTCTCAGTGACACCATGAGTGACCGTGACTGTGTGCCAGTCCCTGCCGCCTGGCACTGGGAGTGCACTGGAGCTACACTACCCTTCTGTGTGCAAGTGCCCCAGAGCATCTGGTAAGAAGGGCTGGGGACAGAATGGGGAGCAGGGGTGCAGAGCAGGGGGTGAAATACCTTTGGTCTTCCCTGCTGAAATGCTGAGGCTTATGAGGATCTTATTCTCCCCTTCCTCTGACTACTGAGAGGAACGAGGTGACATTTGGCGGGGTGAGGACCAGACCATATGAGCTCTGGGGTGGTTTGTACCATGGTAGTCCCTCACTTGCAGGAACAGATCCTTCCTAGCAGGGATTTGCAGGGGAAGGGAATGATCTCAGCCCCGATTTAATCTTGACAGAAGCAGATGATGAGAAGACTGTGTGCTGAGTTGGAGTTTTCCTTTGAATTCCTACCGTGTTGAAGGCAGTGCTATAAATAGACACAGTATCCTTTTTACCCTGGTACAGTTCTGTCTCCAGCTCCCCATATAGACAGCAAGTCTGCTGGTAAGCATTTAGCAGGAATTAATTTAACCCAGTCTTCTCTTTCTGTACTCTCTTACTCCAAGCATCCCGATGGCTTCCACAGTCATACAAACATGTTTCCTCTATAAAAATGTTCTGAGGAAGGCTGTTGATATTAAAAATCCCATTTCTGTCTGAAAAATCTATCCTAGTTATAAATAATCCATAGACGTCCCAAACTATAAAGAGTTATTATTAAAAAAAAAAGGTGGGGGGTGGGGTGCAAGAAAGACCCAAACCATCCACTCAACTTCCCCTTCTCAAACTTCTTAATCTTTCCTTTTTTCCCCCAGGTTTTGTTTTTGAACTGCACAGCATTTTATTCATAGTCTGTTTCCCATTTTCTCCAGTGTAACTGGCTAGCCAATTTCTCCTTTCTCAGGAAATACTCTTGTGAACATCATCTGAGAAGGAAACCCAGATACAGCGTTTCATGGCTATTATCTTGAAGATAGATCTGTAAGAAATTTAAATATAAGCCGGACTGGTATTTAAAAAACCAAACCCCTTGAATTTAAGCATCTTTTTCAGTGAGAGATATCCTCAGCCTGGGAATCCAGCTGTAAAGCAAACTAGAATTTCACAAATATTAGAGTTTCTGAGTACAAGAGCCGAGACGACAATCTGGCCTAGCTCTGCCCTTGTCTCGCTGCTTGCGGAGCTGGCTGTGGTTAAATTCATGCCGCTCAGTGCGTGTATGGAGTTCACTGGGGGTTGGTTTGTAAACAAGCTTAAAAGTACTTGCCTGGTAGTCGAAGCTCCCGCGCTGCCGTGTCTTGGATTACCTTTGTTTGAATAATACCACTTAGTTTCCTCCTAACGTGCCAGTTGCACAAGAGATTTCTAGCCTCTCTGTGTTCAGCTTATTCAAAGTCTATTTTTAATTGTGTTAATTATAAACCATAATCCCTCACCCTCTTTGGACCTGCAACCATCAGCCGGAGCGAGGCAAGCGGAGGCCAGCAGCAGCAGCGGGAGGCTCAGCTTTGAAAGCAGGATCGTCAGGTGCTGTCATGGGCTGTGACCTGGCCAGCCCTGCTGGGGCTGCGCTGGTTGGCACCGGGCTGCCCAGCGCCAGGGTGATTTTGGGATCTGCACCAGAGACGCGCGTGGCGCGGGGCTGGTTGGCTTTACTCCAGACACCCGGGGTTTCCCCACGTGTGCTTGCTGGAGGGGCAGTTGTGGTCTACCCGAGATGTGCACAAGGGGGGAGCGGCTGGGCTTGCCCCCGGCCCACCCGTGTTGGTGGGCAGTTGGGGTTCGTGCTGGCACAGGCTGCCCCGAGCGGCTGCGGAGTCTCCTCCTCTGCAGAGGGTCGAAGCCCGCCCGGGGCCGTTCCTCTGGAATCACAGAATCGGTGAGGTTGGAAGGGACCTTTAAGATCATCAAGTCCAACCATTAACCTACCCTGACAAAAACCACTTCTAAACCCTGTCCCTGAGCACCTCATCTACCCTTTTCTTAAACACCTCCAGGGATGGTGAATCCACCACCTCCCTGGGCAGCATATTCCAATGTTTAATAACCCTTTCAGTGAAAAAATGTTTCCTGATATCCAATCTAAACCTGCCCTGACATAACTTGAACCCGTTTCCTCTTGTCCTATCCCTTGTCCCCAGGGAGAAGAGCTCAGCCCCCATCTCCCTGCCCCGGCTGCCCCCGCTGTGCGGGGGGTGCACTCGGTGACCGCCGAAGGTCCCCTCCAGCCCCTACCGCCGGTGACCCCCGCAGCGGCCGCAGGCGGGGCTTTACCCCGGCCGTGAGCAGCGGCGCGGGGAGGGGGAGACCCCGGCTCGCACGTCTGTGGGGGTGTGTCCGGTTTACCCACGCGTGCCGGGGGGGTCCCCCCTGGCGGGGCGAGTGTGGGTGGGCTGTGCTCACAGACACGGCCCCCCCCGCACCGCCTGCTCCTTTTCCCTGGGGCTTTGACCCCAATTCGGAACAAAAGGGCCGAG
>VXBO01015125.1:171683-209440 GCA_013400135.1 Rhinoptilus africanus
CCCTGCGGCTCCGGGTCTGGGGGTTCTTCTTGTAGGTGGGGAGCACAAAGAAACGTGGGTTTTGGGCTTGGGGTATCTCTCTAGGCAGATCCGTAGGGGTTTTCCCCCCTATTTGTTCTGTACGTTGAAATCAGTTTGTTAATTGGTAATGGAGATGTGCACATTACATTGTGATTTAGGTCGGGAGCATGCTTTTAAGCTGCCTGTTCCCACTTGCTGTGTTTCTGTGGACCTTGCAGGGCAGCCCCAGAGCTCACGGGCCGGTCTCCTTGCGCAGGGAACTAAAGCAAAGCAGCGCTCCGGCACTGCTCTCCTGCTGCTCAGGGATGTCCCGTCCACAGGGCTGGCACAAATCAGCCTCTCCTGAGATGCTCTTGGTGTGAGGGTCGGGTCCTCAGTGCCAAATGCTCTGCTCTGTGCTCTCGCTCCTGCAGCCTGGCCCACAGAGCAGATGTAGGTATCGCCAAAGAGCATTGTAAAAGGTGCTGAGTTTTCTGTCCTGAAGGCAGAAATCTGCCTTGTAGACAGCACTGGGAATGGCGAGGAATGTTTTCCCTTGTGGCTGTGCTCTTCTTGAGCAGCCAGCTCACATGGTGGGGAGCATTCATGCCTCTGCATTCCTGAGTTTGGTACTAGGAATGCAAACAACTGCCATCCCCGAGCTGGCTTTGTGCTGCGAATGTTTGTCCGCTGGGAACCGAGAGCCAGATGTGCTTCACATAGTTTCCAGGCAGCACTGATCCATCAGATGACAGTAGCTATTGAGTGCTCTTATGGTGGCCCAGAGACACAAAGATGAAAGCCTGATGCCTGTCAGCACCTCCCTTGCTGTTCCTGTGTCCCTTCAGTTTTCACTTGAGTCCCCTCACAAAAGCAAATGCCACAGAACATGATGTTGCAATGTTAATGACCTTTATTTTTGAGAAAGAAAATCCAAAGTTTTATGTTAAATGTTCAACTGTCAGGCAAATTTGGGATCCTTTGTTGTCAAATGCTTTGCTGGACCTGCTCCCTCTGCTCATGCGGCTCAATGGAGCCTCAGCTGAGAGCCCACCATCCTATTCAGAAGCGTTTTCCACAGCATCACCTGGATGGATTTTACTAAGGTAGATGAACACGGTCTCAAACAAAGGTAGTTTCATGGACTACAAAAATTACATCTAATGGAGAGTTAAAGGGGAAACACCATAAACATATCTGGAATAATTGCTTAAAGAGCAGCTTGTGTTGTTTCCCAACTGCTCTGCTTTTAAGCAGCCTCCTAGCCTCAACTCAGGGGCTCCACCAAATGTAAAAGCAAGATCGAACTAGTGCCAGATTCAAGTCTCAAAATATAAACCATTTTAGATACAGGGAGCAAAGGGGTGGGAGAACTGATTCATAAGAAAACTTCCAAGCGTTATTGTAGCATAAATAATATGCCATCTTTCACCTCAAATAGCCTAACACTTCATAAAGTGATATGAGCTTCACTAGTTGCTGAAACACAGCTATTTCTGAAGTGGAACCTGATATCTTTTTTTTTTTTTTTTTTTTCCTTTTACCAACAGAGAGCAATGTTTTAAGGTGGAAAGTGAAGGATACAACATACAACCAATGGTAAGTATGATCTAGGAAGGCTTTGCAAAAAGGAAAGATCAGGTAAAAATCTACTTTTAGTAATAACGCGCATTCTGCTGTATCATAAACTTGTGTTCTTAGTTTGCAAATGCAATTCATTTTAAAGGGATACAGGAAGCTCAAATAATCTTTATTCCTCTCTTTTTCAGCAATACTCTCTTACAACTCTTTAGTAGCAGATTCTCTGGTTCCTTTCCTCTCTTCATTTAATTTAATGTCCAAGTCCCGGAGCTGGCTGAGGAACCCTGAATTTGGGCAGATGTCTCTGTGAGCGCTCACTGTTTTCAGAGCATCCACGAGCGTCATGTTTTCATGGATCATTAAAAAGGCAAGCACTAGCGACGCAGAGCGGCTTACCCCCATGGCACAGTGAACGAACACCTTCCCTGCGAAAGAAGAGGCACAGCAAGGTGAGTGGGCTTTTGCATTTCTAAAGCGAGAGGGACATGGGGATGACAAAACCTACTAGAAACAAGTTGGGAAAACAACGGTGGTGAGTAGTGGATACTTATGTTTTCGTGGAGGTTTGGCACAAGATCACAACATATGTCTTAGACCAGGCGGTGTTTCATACTGACATCATGCATCTAACTTAGGCCTTGGATTAAAATAGTTGAAATTTTCTATGGAAGGAGAAGCTTTCTGTGACTAACCTTGTTAGTATAGTTTTCTCTGGAAAAGAAAACCCCAACAGTTTTGACAGAAAATTTTGGCCCAGCCTTGACTGTGATCACTAACAAGTCCCATAAACTCTGTAGGATAGTCTGCCTGTAAAAATGGACTCATAATTTACTGTATCTCAGCAGCCCAGTGTGAGCTATAACTGGGGATTTAATAAAGCACTCCAGTGAAAGCAGCAGATCTCGCAGCCAGTCAGAGTCGGAGCAAACTCTGGAACAAATGGAAATTATGATAACTAGGCCATAATCCAAACTCTGCTGACAAAAATTCAGCAGGCTGTGGGTCAGGCTCGTAGTTTTTGACTTAGTTCATTAACTTCTGCTGCTTCTCTAGCTTAATAGACAGCCTGAATAAAGCTCCAATTCTGCGAAGCACTTAAGCATGTGAAGCACTTAAGCCAGCGCGGCAGAGCCGTGCTCCCAGCTGAGTGCATCGGGAGCGGGACCGAGGGTTTGGTGCCTGGGGCCAGGTTGCTGGGCTGGAGCCCGTGCCGGGGTGCGAGGTGTGTGTGGAGGCACATGGATCCTGCCAGTTCCTGCAGGATGGATCCATGGGGGATCACCTGCGGTGCCATAACCTCTGCCCTTCCCTCTCGCTCTCCTCCTGGAGTTGGCCCTTCCTCCCACCACGCTGGGTTTGGGGCGGCTAGCCCTCCCCAGCTCCCGGGGACCTGGCCACGGCCACCTTCCCTGCAGCACGTGGCCTAGGCACAGTTCTGCATGTGCCTTCTCCAACAGTAGGTTGGATCTGAGCTTTGCTGGCTGCCTCTTACTGTAAGGAGAAGCCATTTGGCTTGCATTGAAACTTCCTCCGAAGGCTTCTCTTTGCCTCCCTCTTACCTCCTGAAGTGTTTAAGGCTTTGCCTATGAAATTGGCAGCATCGTAGAAGAAGATACTTAAATCAAAGGAAGGATCATCAAATGCTTCTACTCCATAGTACTCTATTTGCAGATCTTTGTAATATTTGGCTCCTGTGTTGATGCTATATGGCCCATCTGCTGCATTAAGGATGTGAGTAATGTTGAGGCTTTGAAGAGTAGTTTTGCTCCTAGCAGCCCACCTGTTGAAAGACACGAAGGGCTCATTGGCAACACTCCTAACATTCTGCTAAAATAGCACGGTTTAAAGTTAGTGCCTGCTCCCGCTAGGGAAGGATGCAGGAACTGCAGCTCGCTTGCAGAGAAGCAAATTCTGAGAAGCCTGTAGTGCTTTGCACATGAAAAATGTGATACTGTGTTGTGGAGAGCAGTAACAGCACAGACTTGCTGATGGGATACTGTTAGTTAGACAAATGCCTCCCAGCAGTTAATCCCAGGGAACATGGCTTACTGTGTAAAGTTGTCAAGTTTTTTCCTTTAAGTAGCTGTTCAGCAAGTTCTGGAGCTACTCTGTCATTCATAGTGTGCATGGGTGGCAAAGGCGAGAACCCACCCAGATGCAGCAGCATCTCATTCCTGGTTCGGACATGAAGCAGCTGCATCATGCTCACCAGACAGGTTCTACCTTCTTCCCACCGTAAACTGGGACTGAAGTTATTCTACAAAACTGATGCATTCATTAGGAGAAGGAGTTGGGAAAAATGATTTGATAATCTCTGTAATCTGCAATAATCCAAATAGAAGGAAATGACAATAAATAGAAATGGTCACAAGAATAAGGTATTTGTGTGAAAATTCCTGGTTGATATTTTCCATTTACCATCCTTGAAAGAAAGTTTGGATTTAGACTGGTAAATTCCCTGTTGTATAGCTCATTTGTGTCCTCCTCCATCTGGGTCTTGATCCTGCTACTCCTATTTGAGTGTGAGGGCTACTGTGCTCGTCTGCTGCCTTAGAGCACAGTTTCCAGGGCAGGTAATGTATCTCAGAGCTGACACAAATTTGGAATGGGTTCTTTAAGGACTTCTGTCTAGAATACAAATAATTCTTACCCTGCCAAATCTGCTGTGGTTCATAGAATATAGAAAACCCAACTAAGGCATGCTATGAATAAGTTACCGTTTTGTATGTCATGTTTTTCATATAAACTACTTATCAGTTTTGGAAGCCTGTATCACAAAAACATTCATGCAGACCCAAAAAACTGCTCCCCAGTGTACCACACACCCCTCCTCCTTCTCCTCAGGACCAATAACAGCTTAATGATAGAATCATGTGTTCTTACGCATCTCCCAGGTAAATATTTGGCCAGACTTGGTCCACGTGATTATCAGACCCTCCTCTGAACCAAAAGAGCCGCTGGAGGTCTGATAGCGCTGGTGTTTCGTAGGCAGCTCTGCTCCCTGCGCTGCTAGTCGGAGATGAAGAGTCTCTGGTGTGAGGCATCTTGCTCCTCTCTCGCACACGCTCGGGCTATATCAGAGACAGCTATTCTGAAATGAATTAAGAGAAAATTTTCATACAGAAATAATATTCCCTAGAAAGTAGTCCTGTTCATTACCCTCCAAATAGCATTACGTTATTATAACTGGTGTGTGCAGCAGGGCCTGCAGGTGTTACTAAAAGCATCCAGAGAGCAGGACTGACTCTGTGGTAGGACTCTACAGGCATGTAATTCATCCCTTGAGAAAGCAGCAGCATAAGGCGATATGATTTAATTTCTTGACAAGAAATACTGTTGAAAAAGAACATCCCGTGCCACCCGAATGCAGCACTAGCTGAACCTTATACGTGCAGGTATTATTTCTGTTACTGTGGCACTGATGAGTGTATATAGGAAAGCTCCCGTACTTTATGTTAGAGAGTTACCAAAGTGTTGGTGCACACTTGGTTCTGGTTAGTTAAAACTGGAATTTTTTGAAAGAATGAATCATTGGACTGACTTATACTTATTAAGCTTCTAGGGCTGTAGTGGAAATCTTTGGATGTGTATGTAAGACATATATTCATATAATGTATGTGTATGCATATATAAAATGTGTGTGCGTACAATTTTCCTTCATTTATAGGGATATATTTAAACACATGTATATACATACATACGTACATGTATACATATGAAAGAATTTTCACATGCATATATACATATATATATGTAAGTATATAAAGAGAAATGGAGAGAATTTGAACTAGTTTTTTTCCCTCTCTCAGGTGGATACCCCTGAACACTCAACTATACTGGTATACTCGTGTCTGTCTCAGTCTCTCCTCTGGGAGCTGTTCCACTTTGTATAAATAACATGATAGCTGTTTGTCTCCAGAGAGAGGCTTTTTCTCTTGTCTGAGGGGCAGGGTACTTACCTGGGTTGTGAGAAAAAAAGAGCATCTGAATTTAGGGAAATAGAGCTGAAAGGTCTGGCTTTGTTGCCCTGTCAAGAATCCCATCTAGGACTGTTTTTCTCCCTCACAGGTCACGCAGTGGAATACAGCCATCCTTTTTGCAATGTTGTTTGCTGGTTTAGACCCAGGAAGCTCAGGCCAGCCAGTCCGGCCTGAAGCAGACCTCAGCCGAGAGCAAAGAGTTCAAAGATATCTGAGCAGTTTCTTCTCTGAGGCTTTAGGAGCATTTCTCCTGCCAGGATTTCATTATCCTGAATTGCTGTTCTCACGCCCAGGGAACACTGATGAGCTTTGTTTGGTTGCTTGTTGGCATTAAAGCCATAATCAATATGGGAGCCACACTAGAACTATTCCCAAAGTGGGGTGGCCTGTGTTTATTCTGATGTGGCATCAGCTTTCACTGTAATGCCTGAATGCCTAAATCTAGAGTTTGGGTTTATTTTCTCAGCAATTCTAGATAACAAGTGCAGATGGGACTTCTGGAAGTTATCTAGTCTGTCCTCTGTCCCACAGCAGCAGCAGCCAGATGGATATTGCTCTTAAAGCAGAAACAACAAACTTCCAGGTACATTTTTTTTTAACAGTGTAGGCTGATTTGGGGCATAAGCAGAAAGCAAGGGAGAATATCTTGTTGGTAATGGAAAAAGAAGTAGAGATGATGCTAGACAGATTACTGAAAACAGCACGCGTATTTCTGTGACCTCAGCCTAAATTTGTTTCCCCTGCCCCCTTCTCCCTCCCACTCCCCACAAACGTTAAGAGCAGTTATAGCTTTTTGTGTGTTCTAATAAAAAGGAAGTTTCCCTTGGGTAACTAGTTAATAAGCAAAATATGAAAAGCACAATAAAAATGATGGAAGAGATGGGAAAAAAACCTGACTGGTTTTACTTTTAATGATTAAGGAAAAGAACTGCAGGGAAGTAGAGAGGAATATAGGGATAAAAACCCTACGATTTTTTCAGGGCACGTAACACCAAGAGCTTTAGTAAAGGAGTATGTTGTGCAATCCCAGATTAGCATGAAGAATAGGGCAGAAAAAAGATATTGTGCCTCGCCCTACAAGTTTTACTGCTTTGAGAAAGTCATGCACTGTGCTCAAGAGCTACTGCCAGCATCATCATGATGACCTGTTTGTACTTTCACTGATACAGAACATTAAGCTGAAGCAGTAAAAGGAAATCAAGAAAAAGATAATACAGGTTCTACATCAGGAGGTTCATAAAACCACAGGCTCATTTTCAAGGAGTGTGGATGACTCAGTTGCTGCAGAAGTTTAAAAGCTGAAGTTGTGGAGGTAAGCAGATGGATACTAAACTTTCAGTTGTCCTAGCCCCCTCTGCTTTAAACTTATGTTGTAGCCTGTCATAGAATCACAGAATAATTTGTGTTGGAAGGGACCTTTAAAAGTAATCTAGTCCAAGCACCCTGCCATTAGCAGGGACATCTTCCACAAGATCAGGTTGCTCAAAGCCCCATCCAACCTGACCTTGAATGTTTCCAAGGATGAGGCATCTACCACCTGAGCAACCTGTTCCAGTGTTTCACCACCCTCATTGTAAAAAATGTCTTCCTTCTATGTAGTTTAAATCTTCCCTCTTTTAGTTTAAAGCCATTACCCCTTGACCTATTGTAACAGACCCTACTAAATAGTTTTTCCACATCTCTCCTGTAGGCCCCCTTTAGGGTAGTGGAAGGCTGCTATAAGGTCTCCCTGGAGCCTTCTCTTCTCCAGGCTGAACAACCCCAACTCTCCCAGCCTGTCCTCACAGGAGAGGTGCTCCAGCCCTCTGATCAACTTCTTGACCCTCCTCTGGACCCACTTCAACAGGTCCATGTTTTTCCTGTGTTGGGGGCCCCAGAGCTGGATGCAGTGCTCCAGGTGGGGTCTCACCAGAGCGGAGTAGAGGAGCAGAATCACCTCCCTCAACCTGCTGGCCATGATGCTTTTAATAGAACCCAGGATATGGTTGGCTTTCTGGGTTGTGAGCTTGCATGGTTGGCTCATGTCCGCCTTTTCATCCACCAGTACCCGCAACTGTCAACTAGTTAGAGTAATGGAGATGATTAGCAGAGAGAATTACATTGTGAGGCCTCTCATTCAAGACCTGACTTTGGGGAGGTTCTCTTGGCCTCCAAGAATAGAGTCGTTTTGGTGCTGGTGAAACTTAGCAGGCCACTCCAGCCGTTGCAGCCAGAGAGGAGCTTTGCAACAGAGCTCCCTTTCATACAGCAATCCTCTTTCCAAGAAGTGCGTCAGCATCCTTTGCTTCACACGAGTAATGCCAGACAAGTGAGCGCCTCATGTCAACACGAAGCATCGCTCCTCCCAAGCACACCACTCTGTTCTGCATGGCGCTGGCCTCGACATTGAATTGCTCTGCAGGGCCTTCGGGATGAGCTTGGAAATAGCTATACCAGGTGATTGGGCTAATGAGGAAAGTAATACGAATTTTTTAATTGAAGGACAGGGACTTTGCTGAGGGTTCCCCCTCCCCTTCTACTTTAAGATACTGCAAAGCTAGCAAAAGTGCCGCCACTGATTACATTTCTGTAAGCTTCTCCCTCTGGGTGGCTCCCAGAAACTCTTTTACATGGAAACAGTCAGTGACTGCAGGAGGGCAGAAGCTCCTGTAATTGGGGGAAAAAAAATATTTCTGTCTTGCAAGGTCACTAATGTTTTCTGTAGAGGTCTAACCATGCAAGTTAGATAGTATTACTTTGCTTTTAAACTGTAGATTGGAAGTGCCTAAAGATCATCTCATTAGATTCTTTCTTTACTTGTTTGGTTGGTTGGGTTGTTTTGTTTTGGGTTTTTTTTTTTTTTGTTCAAAACAAAACAGCAGCAACAAAAAACCCAAACCCTTCTACCTATAGGAGACATTTGAGATGGGACAGAGATTTTAAGGGCTGCCCAGGTGTATTAAGCTCCTTGCTTACCTAGGAGAATACAAGGCAGCACAAGCTTTAAAGCTGTTTTGTCACTACACATCAGTTCCCAAACACCCAGAGCACTGGGGGTCACCTGAAATGGCTGGGACCTGCTTGGCTCCACATCTGAGCTGTGAAGCCTGCATCCCCTCCCTGGGTGTCACGGAGGCTTGGTTTTCCCTGGTGGGCACAGGCTACAAGTGGCCATGGCATTGCACATGGCATGCAGCTCCTGCGGGACTTGGTGTTTCCAGGATCTCATCTGCAACAACCTGGTTGAGCTTTGTATCTCCCTGATATTATCTGGCCACTTGAGTACTACAGTCTGCAAGGCTTTTTTTTTTTTCTTTTTCTATTATTTTTCTACACTGGAAACAATTACTGTTTTCTACTGAAGATTTTTCTGGCAAAGAAAAGAAAAAAAAACCGCACAACCCCTGCTGACTTGAATTGGCTAAAGCATTTAACAGATTTGTGTTGCATTTGCAGATTCCAGCAAAAGAAAACTCAGCAAAGTTATGGAAAAAAAAAAAAGCAAACACTTCAATATTGTAGATTTGAAATAGTTCATTTTGTTATTTCAAAAAAAAGAGACCATTTTAATTTTTATATTCAAAGTTACTGGGTTTTTTGAATTTTACCTTAACATTGCATAAAATCTTTTAAAATATTAAAGCAAGATGAATTGGCTTGTTCCTTGTTGAGAAAAACATGTTTTGTTTAGCTAAAAATGAACACAAACTAACAGAGCAGCCACTTACTTGCCTAACCACAATTTTCACTTCTGTAGCGGGGGAAGCCTCTTGCCATTTTGCAGTGGTTGTTACCTTGTCTCATAAAGACCCAACTAAGCTGTAGAGAGATTAAATGATTGTCTGAAGTCCCAGGAGGGATTGTGGCAGGGCATTAGTTGGGCCCCAAGTCGTCATTCCTCTGTCCCTTTTGCTAGCACCTTCCCGGCTGCCACAGCTGCGTGCGTGGTTGTGGTGGTAGCCCAGATGGGGACAAGGTGTCTTTCAATAACAAGGTCTTACATGAGATTATTGATAGCCTTGGGCACAACAGGGCACTGATTTTGGCTGTACCTGTGGTTACTACAATAACACAAATGCTAGATAACAATAACATGATACAGATAGCTCCTGCAGCCAAATACCCTAAATTACCAGAATCAAAACCCAACAAACTAAATGGTCCAAAATACCAAAGCATGAGATCAGAATATAACTCACATGAAACATAAAAAGGTCTCTCAATGCTTTTGAAATTGCTGTCTACTCTGGTTTTTTTCTTGTCTTTTCTCTCAGCAAGCATCTCTGCACTCATCTTTTACCCTCCTCGCTCTTTTCTCGCAGGTAGTGCTTAACACTATGGCTCTTTGTCCTCCCGATGGAAAAATCCAGATGGAAAGAAGTGTGGTTCACAGGGAAATGATCATGTAAGTGGAATTAATCTTTCAGATACTGTAATGTGAAATCTGATCTTCCTTTTTGTTAAGAAGACCCAATCTGTGTCTCTACATTTTGGCCAGAATCCGATGCTAAGAGAACCCAGGAGTCTCTTGAGGTGGAGCTGAAAGCCTCGTGTGCAGAAACAGGCACATTTAAAAGCAATAGCAAAGTTAAAACAGCCAGATGGGAACCTAGCAGGCAACCGAGAGGGGAACTCTCTGTTTTCCTTGCAAGCCTACAGGGGCTTGTTTGCAGGAATTAGAATCTCTCACCAGCAGTTCACTGCAGCTCTAATACCAAGTGGTATTGAAAATGAGAAGCAGGTTATGGCTGATGGTTTAAATGAGGCACCTATGGGAATTTAGAAATGAGATCCTGGACTCGTCTCAGTGTAGACCGTGCACATGGCAGAGCAATATTGCTTTCTTGGCTGACTGCATCATATATTATGGCCTTTTATTTTGCCCACACTCAAACAGCAGGGAACAGCAGAAGTTCATTGCTCCTGCTCGCTGTTTAAACCCTGATCTGCCTCACCAGAGGCAGTGCCCCTGAATAATGGAAAGCAGAATCGGTCCCTCGGTCTCAGTGCGGGTACGTGTTCAATGCAGCACTGTGTTAATGCCATTGCCATTATTCCGGAGTGAAGAGAAAAGCAGAATGTACAATTAAAGCTCTGTTTGGTTCGGTTTTTAAGAGAATTTACTACCCGGGAAAGGTGCCAGATCGAGGGCTCTGGAAAACACAGCCCTCTCTTTAACCGCAGCGTGGGGAAGGAGAGGGAGCAGCCCTGCAACCCCCTCCACGGCTACCCGCGCGGCTCGGCTCAGCTCACAGATGCCCCTCGCCCTACGCCGGCTGCCGTGTTTTACTGGGTGGGAGAAAGTCTGAGTCTTCACACCTCTTCACTGCTTCGTCTCCCTCCAGACACCTCTGTTCACACCCAGCCTGCTACATTTATGATGGGCCCCTCTGACTCCTCCAAACTGAGGTGGAAGGCACCAACTTCTGCTTGCAAGGATCCTGAGCTGGGCTGGAGAGGAAAAGTCTCCTTCCTCCAGCAGCCCTCCCATCACAGGGGGTGGAGGGGCTGCCGCAGGGCAGAGACAGCCTGACACTGTCCCACGGGAGATGGGAGCACCTGGGGATGGCAGGGACATGTGAGGCTGTTTCGGGAGCAATCAGGGGGCAGGGCAGGTGAGGGTAACCATCCCCAGCCGGGGGTTGGGGTAGGCAGGAGAGCCCACGGTGGTGGGGCAGGTCCTGGGTGAAGCAGGACGTCAAGGGGCTGCGTGGCCAGGAAGAGGCAGAGCTGCGAGGTGGGGCAGGTGGAGAGTGTCAGCTCAGGGGGGCTCCTGGGTGAGGTGGGGAGTCCCAGCGAGGCATCCCATCAGTGGGACTCACACAGCTCCTTCCAGCAGCCCCATCCCAGGTCACACAGCCCCTGTTGTCCTGGGAGAAGGCAAGCCCCCAGCAGGACCAGAGCTTCCTGAGGCAGGCTGATGGTCCTGGCAGCAGGAGTCAGGCTGGTGGGGGGAGCTTCACCTGTGCCCCACTGTTTTCTGTGGAGCAGATGTTATTGCTATCTCATGGAAGTGCTCCTAGAGAGCATTTCCTTTCCTTTGCAATGTAACACATCTGCAGATGTTTTCCCAAGACCATATCTTTCCATGGGGGGAGAACCTCTGTGCTGCCTCTGGCCCCCAGTCTGCCGCCCCCAGGCCTCCCATTTAAGAGCCACACAGCCAAGGAAAAGCCACCTGCCCGCGCACGGGGCTAGCGCTGCAGGAAGGCGTGCTTGGAGAATGGGGGCGGTGGGTGGAAAAACGGGGAGTCCTGCTTGCAATGACACGCCGTGGCTGTGGCAGGACGACAGCTTTCACAGCTGCAGCTTTCAGATTCAAAGGAGATAAAAAAAAAAACAACAGAAGTATTACCTTAGCAGCTGGCATCTCTGAGCAATTCAGTGCTCCATCCCCAGCAAGACAGCGCTGCCCTCCACAGGCTTCTGCCATAATTTCCGACTCAGCTGTGGATATCTGTCAAGCCTGGGGTGATGCTTTCCCCTTTAATTCTCTTCTGGGGCACTCCTGTCCAGGGTACCACAGCTAGGAATTAAAAAAACCCCAAACTACTGTTTTTCTTGATGTGTCTTGACTACGCTCTTGCTTCTCCCTGAATTCAAATAGCTGTATTTTTAAGTCCTGTGCCTGCCAGCAGCCGTAGCTGTGCTGTACGCCGTAGCCAGGCGAGCGCGCAGTCACCATGCAGCTAACTGCTGCTAATAGTAGAAGCTCGGCGGTAACCTTACCTAAGGGCAGCGATGGAGCAGAGAGGCTGCAGCTTGCCCGGCGCCCAGGCACAGACCTGCCGTGGGCAACCCGTGCCCCGAGGGCCGAGGAGCTCCAGCGAGAGCGAGAAGAACAACGTGACCTTGATATTGATAAGAGTTCAGTGAGCGCTGCACCCGCCGAGGTCTCTTTGGTGTCACAGGCTGGTGATAGGTGTAAGTTATGGGCAGTTCTGACACAAATGATGTCGAAGAGGCCAGGCACTGAAAGAGGGGGCGGGGGGGGGGGGGTGGGGAAATGCCTTGCAAGCCTCAGGAAAGATAAACAAGGATGTTAATATATTGCTATTAAAAGGGACTCCAAAGCTCTTGCCCTTCTGCAGGCAGTATGGATTTGTGTGACTGTGGATTGAAGGGTTGGTTTTTTCCCTTCTCCTTGATTTACTCCTCAAATGATTTTTCCCTGACTGCTGCTGTCAATACAAAATTGACAATGCTGTCAAGCTTGCAAGATTTCAGAATATTTGAAGGCACAAGTAAAGGGTTTTTGATATTCCTCAGTCGTTTGGCAGTGGTATCTTTGAGCTGTCTGTCTCTCCCTGCGCTTTTAACATAAGCAGTGAAGTGCTCGCCTTGCCTTGCGTGAAAGGGCACATATGAGAAAGGTGCCTTTTTCTAAGGTTGACAAAGCTGTACAAACTCTTTGCAGTGGAATCAAGAGCAAAAGACTTCAAAACTCTATAGAGGAAGATCTATTTTGGCACTTAAGCTTTTTCAGACAAATCACAGAGCTTTCAAGGGACACTCTCAGCCTTGTTGGGACAGAGCAGGATTGTTTTTTTTAAGATTTTCTTAATTGCTGACTTTAAAATAATTCTCTTTTTTAAGTGAAGTTATCGTTTAAGTAAGGTTATAGTTTGTGTCAAAGGAATTGACCGCTGATGTGGTGCATAGAAGCAGTTTGGAGGTGATTGCTGTTGATTACTTTCTCTTGCAAACTTTTGACTATGTGTCTGATGAATATTTCCTCCTAATTTCTTATCTTGAATTTGAAGAAATAAAGCTGGAGGTGGTTTTCCTGTTGTTCCTCCCTGGTATTGGGGTACCGGGTAAAGCAGAGTGCAAGCAGCCGGGGGGCTGTGGGTGGTGCAGCCGCCTCTCCGGGTGGTGGTGGAGGTGCCAAGGGCTGGGGGGACACACTGCTCTGTGAGACGTCCAGTCCCAGGGTCACTGGGAGAGCTTGTCCTGCCATTTGCTGGTTTGTGGGAAGGAGTTTCACCGCCAGTTTCCCAGCTGCCCTGTCTCTGTGAGGAGCCAGCCGCTCTGCCCCGCTCTGCAGAAGCTGTGTTGATGCCACCTGAGTCTTGCAGTTGGTCAGATGGGGCAGGAGCAAGGTTTGTCACGTGCCAGCAAGTTTTTGGAGGGTTTTTTTCACCTTTATCTTGTCAAATTTTTTGCTGTTGGTTTTCTTATGCTGTTTCTTGCTGAGGCTTGCTGTGGACTGTAGATCGATGCCAAAGCTGGTGGGGTGATGGAGGAAGGAAGAGCCTCCAGCGAAGCAGCGTCCTCCTGGCCCCCAGGAGGGGGTGAGTCAAGCACAGGTAGCAGGGAGGGGTGCAGCCTTGCTGGGGGTTGTGCCTGCTGCAGGCGGCTTATAATAGACAGTTTGGGAACCGGCTGCAAATGTAACAGTCCGATTTCCCAAAGCAAACTCCAGTGCCTCCAGCACAGCCCTGGGAAGGCTTGGCCTCTGCTTGAGAAAGTTGCTGTGAGCAGGAATACATTAAGGATTTCAAGCTTCTCAGGTACGATGGTAATGGGAGCCATCCATGAGCTATAAATAGCATTAACATCCTTTCTATCCAATGCCTGGCATCCTAAGCAGTCATTTTTGCTGGTGCTAGTGAAAAAGCACAAAGCTTTGAACAGCTTTTATTTGTGTTCTCTTTGCAGGCGGGAATTTTGTGACTAGTTTTTCTCACTGGCTCTGAATTTTGAGTATGTTTTAAGGAAAAATATTGGCATTTTCTCCTTTTGGATTTTTTCCTTTTTTAATTGTCATATATTACTTTCATATTTTTAGCAAAACTATGTGGGAAAAGCTATTGTGACAGGAGAGTGGGGATCAGGAGTAGTCATTTACAAAGAACTTCTGTATGACTGCAGGAAAAGGGGAAAAAACACAGAGGAAATCATAGTTTAATCTTATCTAAACCTTACATACATTTTTAACAAAATACTGAAAATGTTTTGCTTTAGAATTACGCAACCAATGCAAGGTGCTTTGGCATGATTTTTGGTGTTTACACTGAGAGACCAGAAAGAAATAGTTGTTGCAGTAGAAGGAAAAGCTTTACGTGCCTATCGGACAAGATCTTCCTGTGGTTGCGTAGGAAAAAAAGATGCCTTTTGTCAAGGAGCTACAAAGAGCCGAGAGCAAAACTGGCAAAAAGGACTCTCTTCAAAATATTTATGGTACACTCAGTGAAGTCCTGTTATAAAACGATAAAGCCTCACATGTTATGCAACTCTTCTTTGCTGCTACAGACATTCAAGAAACACAAGGTCTACAAAACAGACGTTTTGTCCTTGGATAACCACCAAGACACTGCTACTAGATCAACTGGTAGAGCTAGAAGAATTAGGCAAGCTGTTAAATAAGCAATAAGGGCTATATTTTTTCCCAATTATGTCAACTAATGTAATTACACACTGCCTTTACTGACAGCCCTTAGATCAGCACAGCAACACTGCTGCGAGTGGAACGCTGTGGTTTTTCGTATTGCCAGAAGATGGCAGAAGAAAGCAACGTTGAATGATTTAAAAATCTACAGTATACTCATGACTGGCTTTCAAAGGAAGCTGTTACTGATATACAAGGAGCTGCACTGCCTGGATAGAAGAAAAATGTGAAATGTACTGGATGAATTAAATTGATATTGACCTGAGTGTATACATCAAATGATCTATGCTGTATCCTTTCCCATGCAGGTTTTCTGTACAAGAAAAGCCTGCAACAGTGCTCATTTTTCATACGCACTTTGTAGTCTGGCCTAGTTTTGCTCCTCCACTGGCAAAATATGTTGAACAAACCAGTCTAGGCCATAATGCAACTACCCAAAGTAAAAAGCACGGTGATTTTTTAAGTCTTTCATTTGCTCTCTTTCCAAATGTGTTTCTCTTCCCTTTCCTACTTCCCCCCATCATAGTAGGAAAACAGACAAGACAGTGTGAACATCCCCCTCCTCTGGCTTTTGGGAGGGCTGGCAAGGGGCCGACGCTGGGTGGGAGAACGTGCCCGAGCACTGACAACCTGTTGCATTGAGTTGCTGGACTGGGCAGTGGGCTAGTGGTGATGGTCACCTCAGATAGCATCTCTCCTGCCTGTTCTCCAGGGGAAAACTGACCTTCCAGTCACATAGGTCTCATAGAGGGGACATCTTCATGGCCAGGAGACCCTCGCAGGAGCTGGGGGAGCTTCGAAAGAGGGTTTAGGTGAAGGTGTCCATGCTGTTCATGCTCTCTCACCAGCTGCTTTCACTTCAAATAATTTTTGCAAAGGAAACAAACCCTCTGCATGAATGGAAGTTGGTTTGGAAAGTGCAATCAGACTGGCTGGGGGCTTTGAGTTAACCAAAGGGTTTACTGCTCCTCCCCAGCTGGAGCGATGCTAATCCTGCATCCTTCTAAAAAAAATAAAGCTGAAGGAAACTTGCAAAGGTTATTGGGCTCTGGTGAAAATTATCACGCACTCAGTAGTGAGTAGGAGTTATTTCCGAAGGTCCCGGCAGTCGGGTCCGAGTCGCCACGTGTCCCCGCGACACTGCGCCGGGAGAGGTGAGGCGGGGGCTGCTGCCGAGCGGCCCTGAGCTCGCCTCAGAACGGGCCATGGAGGAAATTTATCAGTGGCCTTTGTGGTTCATCCGATGTGGGGACGAAGCCTCATGGCCGCAGCAGCAGCTGGCTCGAGTCACCCTGCTTTTCTCCCCCGCCCTGCAGCCGGAGCAGACCTCCCGGAGCTGATGGAGGCAGGGTGCTTGCTGGGGGCAGCGTGGGGGGAGGCAATTAGGGAGTTTTTTGCTATGACCAGACCTTCTGTCCAGTCTGCAGTAATTAAAAGCACTGTGAGGTTTAGGAAGTAGCCAGTGTATTGAAGGCCACAAGCTGGAAGATGTGCAGGGGAAAAATCACTCTGAAGTTGTCCTGTTTCTTACGCTGTCTTCCCCTAGACTCCACTCTAGGCTGTTGGAGAATGATTGACTAGCCAGACCTTCAGGTCTAACCTGCCCTGGCATCTTTTCCACATCTTCCATGAGTGAGATGTCAATAATATCCATTACTAAATATCAAATTATATAACATAGGTACCAAACATCCAGCATCTGCTTCCCAGGCAGGGAACATGTTTTTCACTACGAACCAAGATTCATTTCACGGTGATGGCTAGGAGGACGACAAAGGATCAAGAGTGAAGCAGCAAAAGAAAAGCATTTAAAGCAACTTTCAACTGTTGTGACAATGAGGAAAACCAACTGATGATATGGACAGCCGTCACCTGGGCAGGAACACCCTTGCCCCGTGAGATGATGCTAACACAGACCCTGGTGCCCTCACACCTTCTGCCTCAGGATGCTTGACAGTATTTGGCTTTTTAAGGTAGTGTTCCTTATATTGCTGCTTCTGATAAAATGACTTTTTTCCCAGCTTGGTTATGTGTTCAGCAGCAGAATCAGCTTCATCTTGTGAGTAAAGTGAGCGATGGAAGCTCTGCGGCTGCTGGCAACACCACAAGAGCACTGTCAGCATCCAGGAACTTTCTTTTGCCCTTTGGCTGCCCACCTCTGAGTTACAGGGTCCCACCAGTTATTCAGAAGTAGATTAAGTCTTCCTCAAAATTAATAGGTTTAACAGAGCATAAAATGACTTTGAATCTCTTATCCAGGACATCCTACAACCTGGATCCTTTTGCCAGGCTTCCAACAACCAATCATCAAGGTCAAAGAACCTCCAGGGTCTGCTTAATCTTGCTCTGGACATGAGGTGAGCAAGCACATACCCTTTGCACGTGTAGGTTTTAGTAGGTATGTGTGTATGGGGGAAACAATACTCTATAGACATCTGTTCCCCTTCCATGCTTGAAAGGAAAATCCTCCACTTTCAGCACTGAAGCATTAGCTTCAGATGTTAATTTGCAATCTTTTTTAGTGAATGCAATAGTGAAAAACCTCTCAGCACAGGTAGTTTATCCCCAAAACAAAGGCAAATTCAGGGCTGTCTGGGAATTTGAAAGCTCTGGGTGGAAAGGATTTTCTATTTCTATTCTATTGGGTGAGGTGTATATATCTGAGAAGGAAAAGGTGTATGTGCAGGTGAGCTCAGAAGGGAGGAAGCCCCTGCACAGGTAACATAATCATGGTTCTGCTGGATCACGTCTTGAGAGGGCTACACTGAACTCTTCTCTTGCCACTTACTCTTGATCATCGCCAAAAGTAAGGGCTGAGTCTGGATGGATCAGTCCTAAGCCAAAAGGTCAAATCTGGTCTGAAATGCAGGAGCCCAGAGCAAGGTCAGTTCAGTTGGACCTTTTCTGTATTTCTAGCACCATCAGACACAGGAAGGTGTTGCTTACAAGCCACAGAGCAGAGGTGCTTTTTTATCCTGCCTTATTAAATGCCTGTCCCACTTTCTTCATCCGTGGTGGCAGCAGACTGCACTAGGTTCTGCTCATCATGCCTGTCCCGTTTTCTACCTTCCTAGGGCCATAAACAATTGTGATCACCAAATATCTCCATCTTGTCCCCACTGTTAGCTTAAGCATCCTGTTGATGAATCGCAAACTGGATGATGACAGGCAAGACCTCTATAGTAAAAGATTGGAACTCCCTCTGCTAGCAGAGGTGCTGGCATGGTGGTGGGGCTCCTTCACACACAGGCAGCCTACCTTCTGGCCAGCTATGTCTCCTCCATGCGGGATGCTGCATCTTGACTGTACAGCTCCTCTACTTGGCTGCACGTGCTTTCGCAGCGGGATCTGTTAGCACCAACCAGCCCCCCTTGCAGAGATCTGAAAACGTGCCACCTTTTGGCACAGGAGTGCAGCCTGCTACCCTCAGAGGGAGTAAAGACAAAATCCTGGCCAAAGAGGGAATCGTGAGAACAGAAGTAAGGTTATGACTTTCTAAATGTTTATCTTCAGTCTGTATTTGGTGTCTGGATAATAAGGTGACCGGTCTCTTACAGAAACCTAAGGCAGGTTAAACAACACAGAGGAAAACGATGGTTTTCCTGAGCCATGGGACAGAGGATGCGCAGGAACTCACCATTCCCCGCTCACAGCCTCTAGGGCCGAGAATTTCATGCAGCGTCTCTTCTCAAGCCCTTCAGATCTGAGCTTTAAGCATGGTAGATACACCTGTGCTTCTTTTTTATTTCTGAAAAGAATGGCTTTGCCTTTGTACTGTTTGCATTTTTTCATGCTGCTTTGGTTCACTCACCGTTTTCCTGAGTTTGGTAAAGAAGCCGTCTGTGAAAACAAGAGTGGAAAAAAAGAAAATTATCAAGACTTTTTTTTTTTGTATGTGGGGGAGAGATTTTTCAAAGGGAGAAAGTGGGGGGGTCTACCTGGTTATGCGCCTAAGTACTATCTATGCCCTTGAAAATCTTTCACTTACAGTGCTTAATTGGTCTGTGCAAATCTATTGCCAGAAGAGGTAATTGACCATTTTTATGGAAGGATCAGTAACAAAAACACTCCAGGCTATTGTTCTAGAAATTAAAAAAAAAATTAGGAATTATGGAAAGAATATGTTTCAGGGCATCAGCCAGCCTCTCCTGAAACTATGCAAATTCACTTGGTGAAAACAACAGCAGACACAATGAAATGAGTTGTATATGAAGAACTGAGATCTCAAATGTGATATTATGCAGAAGGTAAAGAGTCTGTACTAGATAAGTAACAGCTCAATGCGTTATCAAGGGTGCACTTTGATTTTGATGAATGTTAAAAGAACCTTTAGCCTTGAAAATAAAGAGGATAATTTCTCTCTAGGCAATGGCTGCTCATGAAAGTCATAAAATAAGAGCACTGGAGCCCTAATTTTATAGTGCTTTTTAAATGATTTTCAAATGGTCCAGCTGCTTTGTGCCACAATAACACAAGGCAGAGATATTTACGCCGGCGATAACAAGCATGCGTCAGCCTGCCCGAGCTGCTCTCCGCAGGCAGCCTGCCTTAGGCGAAACACACATGGAAAGCTGATACTTGCCAATGCAGATTGATCACAATTGCACCGTGGCTACAGCGATCCTGGGAAGCCGCTTTTTCCACCAGACAACTTGATTGTTTCCCGTGCCTGTGTCTCGCCTGTGAAGCACGGGGTGTAGGCGGACGGCTGTGCCGCTTCTATTTTGACAGCTGAGAGCCTGCCAGCTCTGTGCCCCTCTTTAGGCCATACCGTTCTTGGCAGACTCCTCTTTTCGGAAACAGGAGGGCGAATTCAGCCCAGGGTTGCACCACTGTTTTTTGCTGGGAGTTTCTCCAAGGATTAATTTGGCCCAAGAGGTGGTGTTCCGATGTTGTGCTGTGTTATTTAGTATGGAAATGCATGCATGTGGCAAATGAGCTCTGGGCAAACTCTACGTAGTTCTGACGAGATGCTGGAATTGCCACCAGCAACTTTCCCCAGGTATCCTACCTCTGCCTGTCTAGGACCTCAGTCTAAATATACAATTTGTTTGCCAGGACCAGCTCTAGGATGAGAACTACCCCAGGGTGGCCTAGCTTAGCTTGCCAATTTGGGCAGTCCTTTGAAAAGTTTGATTAGTATTTTATCTTTGCAGCCCCTCTTCCTTTATGAAACATTGACGGAAGACAGGGTACTGTGAGAAACCTGTCTTCTGAGCGAGCCCAGTGGGCTTGAAAAACCAGTTACTTTATGAAATATTCCTGTAACGTTAAAGAACTTGGCTCTTTCTGTGTTCACTAATGCGAGGGACACAGTAATGTTTGTATAAAAAAAAAATTGGTGGGAACAGGGAATTCTGAGAATGAAAATAAGGCTAATTTATGGCTGAAAACTTACTACTTTGGCTGTAAACCTCAAGTCCATAAAGCTAAGACAGGGCTGGGCATAAGGCATGGTGGGAAGGTACCTCTGGAAAGTCCACAGCTGTTGAGCATCTGCTGTCACCAGGGTGGGAAATTTCTGTCCCCCAGCTGGGTGAGTTCTTCTACATGTTGGACTCCACCATTTTCCCCCCTTTTCTTTTGCTGATCCCAATGCTGCAAAACAGGTTATCATCTTTTTATGTCCACGGATATTCTTAAGGGCTTTAACTTTAAACCGGGATCTATTTTCTCTTGGAGTTGAGTTCTATGAGTTTTAATGAGCAGAACAGACAACAAACCGGGAAAGTATCCCAGAGGAGTATCTAGCACATTTCTTGCTTCCATTTAACCAAATGACTGAGGAGAATATGAAATTCTACCTTCTGTACCCTTTCTACCCCCTAATTTAGGGGGCTAGAATACCTTCTACCTTCTAAACAGAGAGGAAAGACAGGTTTGATGCCAAAGCTTTACGTCATGTTGCTTTCATATATCCACATTGTCTGTCTGACATTTCTCCCAGTCACCTTGACGTTTTTTCTTTTCTAAGAGTTTAGAGTTTACATAGGTATATGTTGTATCTCGGTTCAATATGTAAATCCTGCAGCTTGATGAAATTGCTTGCTACTGGATAGCTCTTTGGCTAGCATTGCCTAGAGGAAAGTGACAGAAGATCATAAGGTAAGCCAGCACAAGGGAAGCAGATCTGCTTTTTCTAAGAATGCAGTGAACAAAGATTTTGCCTTCCAAATAGAAATGAATACATGTAGTGCTGTTCCAGGCTGCACGGAATAGTGCCATGGTCACAGATTGCGTAAGTTCGTACTTCTGCCTCACTCGCATCTCATCTCATCGCTGAGAGATCCAATTTACAGCAGCTGAGATAAAGTAGCCTCCAGGGTATTACATTCATCCCTTTCATAAATCAAGAACCACTTTTTGTTGCTAGAGATATGAGTCCAGAAAGACAGGAAAACACATGGCATTAGGCTTTGCAAATGGCCAGTTGGCATGTCTCTGTGATAGCTCTTTGCAGCTTTTGGCTGTTTCTCAAAGCAGAAAGTAACAATTTTTTTGTTGTGTATCATGATGAATCAATACAGAAAAACTTAAAAAAATCAGTGGTTTCCAACTGAGAACTCAGAACTTTCTTCCCACTCACTAAAATACAGCATCATTCCCTTTTATAATTGTTTTTTTTTTCTCTCCTTGTGCAGAAGACACATTCTGATAATTACCGGTAGAATTCATGTGATCCTTGCCACTGATTTGGGCATAGTTGGTTACTCCTAATCTTTCAGGATTCTGCTGTCCTCCCACCTGCCAATGGAAAGAATGTGTGTAAGTGGATAATCAGGCTTACCCATGTGGTTGAGTGAGGTTTAGTTAATGCCGCTAAAGTAATTTGTGACCACTTAATGAAAGTGCTGCGTAAGAGCAGCAGCTTACCACCAGGAGAGGGACAATTGTGTCCAGTTCTGGGCTCCCTGGTTCAAGAAGGACAGGGAACTGCTGGAAAGGGTACAGCAAAGGGCTATGAAGGTGATTAGGGGACTAGAACATCTCTCTTATGAGGAACGGCTGGGGGACTTGGGTCTTTTCGGTCTGGAAAAGAGAAGACTGAGGTGGAATTTTATTGATGCTTATAAATACTTAAAGGGTGGGTGTCAGGAGGGTGGGGTCAGTCTTTTTTCAATGGTGCCTGATGACAGGACAAGAGGTAACGGGCACAAACTTGAACGTAGGAAGTTCCATCTCAACATGAGGAGGAACTTCTTTACTTTGAGGGTGGCAGAGCTGCCCAGGGAGGTGGTGAAGTCTCCATCACTGGAGACATTCAAAACCTGCCTGGACACCATCCTGTGCAACCTGCTTTAGGTGAACCTGCTCTGGCAGGGGGTTGGACTAGATGATCTCTAGAGGTCCCTTCCAGCCCCTACCATTCTGTGATTCATTTGGCCTTGTGAATGTTCTCAGAGGTGGTACAGAAATGTCTGCCAAGGCGAAAGTCGGCAAGTCCTCTGCAGGTATTCTATAGTAAAGCATTTCCTGGCCATGGACAGTTTGCTCTCCTTCACTTCCCCATGCAAACTGTGCAGCATTCAGTGCACGGGTGACACCAAACCTCCTCAGGTCTTCCTTGTTATGGGCTGTGGAGAGTCAGGTACAAAAGCTCACGACAGAAAGTAATTCAACATACCGTGTTGCCTTGTAACGTGTTCCTGTCTGCAGAGCCCCGTGCCCACCACACTTTGAGACTTAGCATGTAAAAAAAGAGTATTGTAGTAAAAGAAGGTAAAAGGTTGTTATTTCTGAATATACTCAAAATAGACGTGGGAAATGCAGAATTCCAAGTTATTTCACTTCTGCAAAGACAGTTTCCTGTCTGTAACTTCCTCTAAATTTAGCAAGTGTTACAGGCTCTATTTGACTACAGGGGCATGGGGATTTACTGGACCAAATCCCTTACAAAAATTTGGACTTAAAATATGTATGTTGAAAGAACACACTCAGGTTTTAGCACAGACTGAAACCATCTTGCAGTTGTACTATGTTTGCTGGAGTGGTATTATCCTTGCTAATCTGGCAAAACTCCAGTTGATAAACCTGCCTACTTAAAATCAGCATGAAGTTTGATTTCTGCAGGATGTTTTATATCTTGTGCCCTCAGCTGCTTATTATGTAGCACGTTTTACCTTTCAACCCAAAGGGTCTTGGCCTTGGCCTTGCATATCAGCAATGGCTGATAGCCCGACAAATATTTAATAATCAGTTTGTTGACCACATCAAAGTCCTCCAGGATGAAAGACATCATGTAAAGTCAACCATCCTTACTTTATTTTACTAGATATATTTAACTCATATAAAGAGACTGACCATCAAATTTCTGATAAAGTCATAAGGAGAAACATTTCTTAGAAAATACAGCTTTAATTCTAGATTGACCTTTAATTTCCAAGTAGCTCTTCAGAAACTGCACATAACTGGTTCCAGAGAAACAAGCAGTGACAATTTATGGTACTGCTTCAGGTTATTTTAGCTCTGGCACAAGCCTTGATGCTGGCACAGGTTTGCTCAATAACAATAACAGAAACATCCTGAAGGTTTATTGACTTCACTGAGCATTGGGTTGGGCCCTAAATGCAAATCCTCTCTCTGTTCCCCATTTCCCCTTCAGGAACATCCCGTGAAACCTTATTCTCAGGTGTTGTTCATATTTGTGTGGTGTTGTCAGAATAAAGAAAATTCCATCTATAGCACTTGACAAACTTCTAGTTTCAGCAATTGCAGACTGTAACTCTTGGTATTTAACCTCAATATTAGCGATCAGCTGTTGCATTACCAAGCCTGTTTACATTTTTACTCCTGTTATCTGAGTGTTCTCAAAGTTCACCTTTTCTTTACTACATGTACATGCTACTTTTCCCACCATTCATTTTTTTTCCCCAAGAGAGAGAATGTGATTGAAAATAAACATGCAAGAATAATTTGGAGCATTATACCCACAGGAATTAAGGGGAGGCCTTAAAACTGCATTTAAAAGAATGTCTAAAATCAAATGATGGCGTTAAGACAATACAATTTCAGTGATTTTTATAGAGTCTTAAATCTTTGCTTTTACTACATGTTGGGCTTAGTTCTGCAAATCCTTATTTCTCCAAATGGTTCTAAAGAAGTAAAATTTAATTTCCAAGTATAGTTATGAGGTTTAACTGGAAAGGCAAAGGTTGGTTTCCCACTCTTGTCACCAAGAATTTCAGGTTCAGTGAAGTTCTGCATGTCGTGCTAGCTTCTGCACTTCCCCACCCAGGGACAGACCTGCACAACCACGTTTCTGGGTGCCCACCAGTGCCTACTGGTGGGCAGCCACCCCCTGGCTCATGGCTCATCTGCAGGGTGTCACGCTTGTGGTTGAAAATGCGGTGAGATTAGGAAACCAGCTACAATTTGTAAGCTGCATTTGCAAAACCTGCTTTTGTTTCCCCAAAGTTACCTAGCTCATTTTTAGGCTTTGCTTTTTCATAGCTAAAAGAATGCCCACTTTTAGCTGTAGTCAATGGTCAATTAGCCAAAGGTTTGTTAGTTCCCCCTGCTTCTTTCATTTAGGAATTATTGTAATTGTACTTTCCAGCTATTTCAACAAGTTTGCAATCTGCTGCTGGTGGAACAAACTCGCTTTAGCATAACGTTGGGCACTAGGCGTGTTGAGTGCAGATGACTGTGTGCTTTGTCCATTCTCCAAAGTGAAAAAACCATCCACACAAATTTCAGAAATTAGCAGTGAAATCTGCTGTCATTCAGAAGATCGATATTTTTTTTGGTAAGAAATTTCAACTGCAAATCTGATTGTCATATGAACTTAAATATTAGAATACTTTGGGTTTATGTGAAAATTTCCCTTCCAGTTAAAAATAAACCAAAAAGGATAAAAACCAATCATAGTTCAATTTTAAAGCTACTCAGGATCTGTCTTGTGCTTTATATGCTAAATGTTTGCAGCATTTATAAAATCTATTTGTTGAATAATGATAAAATAATGCAAAGCAATAAAGAGACTTATTCCCTTTTTATTTTAATTTTATTCTGTTCTGTAGGGTCTTTTTTTAATGAGAAGTCCTTTTGGTTTCTTCTATGCTAATCTTAAGTCTATTTTAAGACAACGAAGTTTAACACTAACTAAATACAGTAGTTGGACAGCATATGTTAACAAGTACTGTATTCCCCAGCCCTTCAGAATAGCTCAGCCTCAAATAACACTTACATATGGCCTATGCAGAGATTAGGAAACCCTTCACCCATGTGATTTAATTCCACCTTGCAGCTGTCCAAAATATCTGGCAGTTCCTTGGCAGACGGGGTGCCGGGCTCAGGATGTTCCCGGGCTGGTGGGGTCTGACCGTCTCCAGGCGCTGAGCCCTTTGGTGGCCATGGGCGGATTTAGGCAGGGAAGAGCTGGGGGGACGCCGCTGCTGCAGAATCCGCAGTAGAGTGTTTCTGCTGAGATGTGCTCTCTGCTGCCACTTGATGTTCCCAAGCAGGTGGCAGTCTCTAAATACGGCACCCGCCTTGACGCCTCCCCGGATTAGCTCAGCGCTACATCCCTGATGGAATGGGGAACAGCCACAAAAATGAAAAGTCTGCATTAAGCAAATCTTATGCAAAAAACCACACAACTTCCCTCCCAAGGTAAGCTATATTGCTGTGCCTGCCAGCACAGAGCTCTCCCCGTGGAAGAAATGTCGGTCAACGCAACTGAGACATGGTCCCAAATGCCTCATGTGACCCAGTTCTAATAATAAGCTACCAGGAAAGAGGGGACAGCTCATGTGAGGGGTGATTTCAAAGTAACCACCATGAGAGCAGCTGTCCTGGCCTCACCAAAGGTCCTCCGAGCCCACTATCCTGCCTCTGACTGTGGCTGTAAGTGGATGCCTGCAGAGAATAAGAACATACAAGCATCAATTTTACTGCTTTCTAACACTCTCCCAGCTTCCAGCTGGCTGCAGCTCATGAGCTTCCAGAGCTGGATGGAGTTTCTAAGTATTTAGGACCCTGAATGGATTTCTGTTCCATAGAGTTTTATGGTTACCCTTTGAACTATCACAGGCTTTTACCCTGTGCAGCAGGATCCTGTGGGAAGGAGTTCTACAGCTCACCTAAACTCCCCGCTCTTGTCTCTGACCTGGCTTTGACTGACTTCATCTGATAGCCTCAGTGCCTATACTGGAAAATAAAATCAAGGGAAGTTTCCAACGGAATTTTACATTGACAGGTGACACCATGGGTTTGCGATTGCTTTAAGCAGATTTAAGTCTGCCACAGCTGTAGCTGAGACAGTCCCTTTCACAGTGCTCTCTGCTCACAGGCACACACTCACAGCCTCCACTGAGCTGGCAATAGCCCTCATGACCCACTTGGTTAGGTGGCCCAAAAGAACAGAAAATTGGCTTCCAGATCCTCTTCAGAGGAGGTCTAACTCTTCTTTCTGGCATAGTCCTTTCCCATGGGAAGAGCTCATTCCTGAGCCATATGCTCTGTGCCTGTGGGCTTTATCAGATGCATTCTTCAGCTAAACATGAAAAAAAAAGTTTAAAAGAGATAAAAGAATTAAGAACAGATTGAGGAGAGGCCCCACGATAAGGCAAGACTGGGGCAAGTTGGAAGGCAATTGGCTCCTCACCAGGCTGTGGGCTCCTGGGAGGGGACGCAGGCACCGCTGCATGAGTTTAGGTGCTCTGGGCAGCCCAGCAGATACCCAGATTACCTTTAGGTACTTAAATATCATTCCAAATGGGACCCTCCCTCGGTTAAGACTCGGTTAAGTCTCAGTGAAGACACTAACCTCAGTTAAGGTTAGTGTCTTTAATCTCCTGGGTTGTGTAAACTCTGTTGACAGATGTGCATTTTCTGAAGAAAGTGTCACTAGTGAGGCAGTATTTTTCTTTTGTTCCTTAGTCTAACATGCCAAACCACTATTAGATATATGTTTTCCTGCTGATAGTGGAAAACAATGAAGGACTAATGTCATGTCACGTCATGACCTAAGCTATGGGTAGTGTGACAGGTGAGAAGGTGTCTTTTCCTCCTACCACATCACAGCAGACTGTTCCCTATTTTATGAAGTTACAGGACTAATTCTTTTGCTTATGTTGACTGGATTCTTTTTCCCTGAACACACCTGGAGCCAAAGTTAAACTGTATATAAGGCAGGAAATACGGGCAACACACTCCACGGATTAAAAACACTTCTGTGATTTGCCAGTGTGCCCTTGAAAAGAGTTTCTAACTGATTCATTCCCTCCAATGGGGAAAGTAAGTCTTACTGTACAAGATCACTATCACGTCATTGGTGGCATGGATGCCATACTGACTCAGCTTCGCTGCCTAGTCTTTTCTTCTCTACCCTGGTGAAACAATACTCTCCCAGGATGTGCAGTATCTCCGAGAGCAGGTACTAATTTACAACAGGAGCAGCTTTCACAGCTGTGGCTTTGTGGGACAGATGTTCAGGGGCATGCGAAGCATTATCCTGATGGGAGGTTCCATTAATCTTGCTCACATGTGTCTAATTTTGCCCAGCCTAAAACCATTAAGATGCATTATTTCACTCACATGAATTTCAGATTTTTCAGTGCCATGTCTTCAAAAGGTTTCCAGAGTAAAACCTACTGTAACGTGAATGAAGTATAAATTATAATGAAATATTAACTCATATAAATCCCTATTAAATCTAATGGAGAACTTCAAAGCAAACCCAGCTCCTCCTCCACCACTCTGCTGCTTTGTGAGGTATAAAGATTGTCCTAGCACTGTTGGGTTTTAAATGTGATTTTCTATTTGATCTTTTTACACTACAATGTCTTCTCTTTCTCTTGTCAGTGGAGCTCTGGCAAGATTTAGGAAAATCTGAACAGACAGTCAAATAGACCTCTGAAAGGATCTTAAATATGCCTATTTTGCAAAGCATTCATGTACATTGAAATAGGGAGGGATTTCTACATTGCCGTAAGTGCTAGACATGCCGTAAGACATTCATGTCATAACCTCTCCGAGAATTCAGGAGGACAGGGAGTCTGGGAAGGAAAAGGTTCAATTCACAAGTCACCACTATTTTAGTCTTCTAATAACCTTGCAAGTTTCTTCCAGCAGAGAGGAAAATTATCAGAACTGATGCTTCAAATGCAAACAAACAAGCGGAAATGTGTTCACTTTATCTGGCAGGGGAGGTTGATAAGGTCAACTAATCAATAAATCAAACCAGCAGCAAAGGGCAAAAATAGATTTGATTATCACTTCGTGGTTCACCACAAGGTAGCAAGCTAATTTTCAGGCAGAGCGGTAGCATGAATTTCAAATGCTGCTGCTGTACGAAAAATTACATTGGTTTAAGTACTGATTAACCGGCAATAGGAAAAGTGACATCCTCAAAACAGATTTAAACTAATTTGTATCAATTAAGCCTAGCCATTGATGTAAGTTAAGATCCTACCTGATATGAAACCAGGGATGATTCAAAGCCACTTACACAGAGCTGATTTAGGATAATTTGGAAGGAGAGTGAACTGACGAGTTCAAGCTTACAAAATACTTTGAAGATCTGACTTTTTTTTTAATGTCCTCAATATACTACATAATATACATTATCTTGCTGAAAACATATTTACACAAGAAAAGGTTTGTGGGTTTGCTGACCCAGAGACTGCAGAGAGCGCCACACAGAAATTTATTCTGCTGCTGTGGGTCTTCAGGCTGTCACAGCTTTCTGTAGCGCCGCAATATTTAACAGATCAGCAAAAGAAGAATGTTTCTGTACCAGTGGCTGGGCTCTTAAGAAATCGCCCTCACCACATCACCAGGCCTAAAACACAAAAAGCTTTTCGTATGAGAATATGCACATGAGAACTGTATCCAAACTGAGGAAGCTGTTTATGTTATACTCCCAAGCAAAGGGGACTCAAACATGCCGTGCAGCTAGATGCAGTTACGGATCTTGCCTCTGGCATTAGCACAAACCAGGAACAAACGCAGTCCATCTTAACCGCTCCAGTGGAGTGATCTGGTAGCACCGCACTAGGCACAGCAGCTCTGCAGCACACAGAGCTTACGGTGCTGATGGTGGCTGTGCTGGTCTTGGAGGAACTGAGCGATGAGAATTAATCCATTTACAGTTCTGTTGACTTTTTGCTTTGATGCATAATTTTCTTCACTTTTTCAATGTGCATTGATCATAGGAAGCTGTATGTGCACAATGGCTACAAGGGCTGAAACCCAGATAGGTGAATGGAAATGGGTTTCCCCTTTCAGCAGTCCTTCTTCTGACGTAGCTGAACATCCAGATTTCGCAGGTGTTTCAGAAAGCCACGGTTGGGTGAAATCCATCGATGTTCCTTCACAGTTTTGATGGCTTCAACCAATGAGAGGTGGTGATTTATCATGAGATATGCTAGGACTAGGGAAGCTGACCTGCTTACTCCAACTGCACAATGTACCAAAATTTTAGCTGCTTAGAAAAAAAAAAAAATTATAACAATAGAAGAGAAGCAGTACAGTGGATGAAGTTTAATTCAAAGGGAAGACAAACCCCTTCTGCCTTCTCCAGCTGGGTTAGAGTAGCACCACAAACATGAGGTATTTCTTACCCTTCTGATAGATCACATGAAGTGCTAATAATTAAGTCTAATTTGCAATTGTTGCACTCACTTGTATGGGAAATGCCGTAAGATCCCAACCTGGTCTCAGAAACACTGGTAAGTCAAAGAAAACCCTGCTGAAGGAATGAAGTTGTCCAGTTGCGAGCAAGAGGAAAATCAGATCCGCTGATTTCAGAGGGGCTTACTTAAGTGATGAAGAATGCTAAAATCTGTCCTGAAAGGATGGCTCTAACACATTAGCCACTGAGAAAAATGGCTGGCCTAGTAGCATTGCATAATAAGGCAATTTGCTGTGACTGTAGTTCTCTTTTGAAGGCAGAACTTGTGATACAGACTGAGACAGCTCCATTAATGCCAGTTTACTCATGCTAAGAAATGTTTTTTTATGTAATACAGGTTAATTATTATTTTATTGCACCAGTGCCAAGAAGCTCAGTCTCTTCTGCAACATGCTACAAATCTCCTTCGGCAAAGGTAAATCTTTTCCTCAGAGGCACATGCCTGTTCATGCAGGAAGCTCAGCTGCAGTATATGAGCCTAATCATGAGGCTGGTGGGTAGAGAAATTGAGACTTCTGTCTCTTTAATCATTTATTCTTACAAATGCAGTTGCCATAAGAGGATCTCAAAAGAGGGTGTCAAAAGGGTGCTTCTCCTTTCCTTCAAGATACGTTTTCTCTACTCTGCCTCCTTTCCTCTCTGCCCCAGTCGCTCTCCTGCACCGTTCATCCCTTTTTCTCACGTCAGCTTTTTTGGGACATAAAAAGTTAGGGCTGCATACACATACCCAGCATTCCCTCCTCCCACCACCCAGCATGCAGGTGACCAGCAGCTGGCAGGAGACCATGTAGTGACTTGTCCACCTCGGCGCTCGTGGTGCTGACCGGTTACAAGAGGCTGCCAACTTGCAGAAAAATGTGACCAACAGTAATTTCGTACCTCCTGGCGTGTTCAAGGCACTGTGGATAAACTGTGCTGCAGAGAAAAAGAACTGGCTTATATCAAAGCTTGGGAGGTCATGGGCTGGTACACCATAGTAATCAATGGTCGCTCCATAAAAGTCCTGGCCTCCGTGGCTGTACGCTGTGCCGTGGGCAGCATTTAAAACATGGGTCACACCCATCTTCCACAAAACAAATCTGTTGTGAGCTGTTACTCTGAGGAAAAGACAAGCACAAACAAATGGAGATGGGGGCAGAGATATCCACAGAGCAGGAGAAGCCCTGCGATTGCATCTCCCGAGCTATTTGCTGCAGCCTCAGCCCCGTGCGCTGCCTCTAAGGGCTAACCCAGAAGCAAGTACCAGCTTAGCCATAATTTTATCTCAGAAACTGTGCTGTCTGCAGCATAAATGACAGCAATTAGCACAACTATGAGCTGCCTAAAGCCGCAGACATGAGGCACACTAGCAGACAAAGCGTATGGCGGGGGTGTGCCCGTAAAGCTGTACTTACAGGTCTCCTAAGAAGAGATTAGGCCATACTTCATCAACGTGGTTGCAAGAAGGCCGCCCGGTGCTCAGGAGCTGCTCGATTTCTTTAAGTGAGGGGACATCCCCCGTGCATGCCACAGTGCCTCCGAGTCCGTGGGGGCCCAGCGCTTCAGCCCCAGCCATGCCGGGAGCCTGGGACAGACCCCACTCCCGCCAGCCAGCGGCACGGTGCTGTGGGCTGGGGCGCTGCCAGCCCGGGGCCGTCACGGGGGAGGCTGGGAGATGGGCTGGGGCAGGTGCCGGGCGGCCGCTGCTGAGCCATGGCACCCCCGTGCCGCGGCGTCCCCCGAAGCCCTCCCCGAGGCTGGCCGCTAGCCTCTGCATTGCCCTGGCAGGCACAGACAGTTGAAACAGATGCATGGACGGCCACCAAGACGTGGCCATGACTGCCCTCAGCAGTGTCCTCGATGCAGCAGCTGCAGTCAGCGAGATCTGGCCGTTTGTCACAAGCAATTAAAGGCCCAATAAAGGAAAATGGAAAACTGTCCAGTGCAAGAAGAGCGGCAACTTTTTCCCAGTAACAACTGTCTCCCAGTTACTTTGAGATACTTAAAAACATAGCTGCGAAAGGGTCAGAAATGCACTAGCGGGTCCTACTGATATGGTCACCAGGAGGTTAAATTAAACACCAAGCAGGTGGTGATGACTTGCCTATCACCAATGATCTAGAAGAATGTATTTTTTGAAGCTACTGTTTTTTCACCAAGTAAAATAATCTGAGCCTAACTGAAGGTTACACGTTTAATCTTTTCCACTGCACTCCCTGCTTTCATCATGTGTTAATACAATACTCCTGCCACGAATTGTATGATACCTCCCTCTGCTGAGGAAAGAACAAAGAAGGTGAGCATAACGGTTGACAGGTGAAACTTGTAAGCCACTGAGTTAGCTCATGTAGGACGGTCTGGTGAGCGACCTGACTCACCGTCTCAAATTGGAGAGTTAGCGGGCCCTTTCCAGTACAGAAGTGCCTGTGCTTCTCTTCTGCAGGCTGTGGGACTCCTGGTGAGGGGCTGCAAAGCTGTCAGTGATGGACCTACAGGGCAGAACACATGAAGTGCTGGTGCTCTTTATAAGCCTGGCAGCTGACAATGCAGAGCATGGTTTCTCTACCAAAAGAGTCCAGAAGAGAAGGTGATGCAAGAAGACAAGCTTGATGCTGGTATTATCCCCTGTAGAAAAAAGGACGAAGAACGCTTGGTCAGGTCTGAACCATCTTTATTCTACATGCATTGACTTACTATGACGGAGAAAGAGTTGGCTTTATTTTACCAAGAGACGTATCATGGAGAAACCAGGTATTAAAGACTGGACTAATTACTATGCTTAGAAGTACTGAGGATGCGACATCACCCTAATGCAAGGTGATAGTTTCCAGCATCAGGGGGCAAAATTCATACTAAAAAAAAAAAAAAGGTTACTTTGGGTCTCTCATGAAGCAGAAATTGTTAAAATTCTGTGGATTTAAAGAAGAAACTGTTTAAGAGCCTCTTGTATACAAATAGACCGTTAGTTCCTATTGCTATGTATGTTCTAGCCTAAAAGGTGAAAGAAGAGAAGCTGCAGGCCAGAATGCTGCTGTGCTTATTTTGAGGGGGCAGTGGGACACGCAGCCAGGCTCCGCTGGCAGGGAGGCACCCAGCTGGCCAGATCCAGGGGAGAACCACAGAAGTGGTTAAAGTTACACTTCAAGTACTATGTATATGTCCTTAATATGTTACCTTGATTCTCTGTTTTGTTCTTCTTTTTTCCTTTGGTAAACCAGTGCTTTTTTTAAGCTGATTGATTTGTACTCATGAATGAGGAAAACTGGCTGAGCAGATTAAGTTGTTTAATTTAGTTTACTTTTCTCATGTTTCTGGGTGGAGGCTTAAGCTTGAGGCTTTGCTACCAGGACTTTTTTAACTGTAAGCCCAGCCCTTCTGTTGCCCATCAAGTTCTGTCAGAAATGTGATGCTTATGTTCAATTCTGCGCCTTTTCAGATGTAGAATTTTTATTGGTCTCTACATCAAATGCCCTGACTAAGAATTTGGAGTTCATCTGTGGTGTGAAAGCTTCTGAGCAGAAAAACATGAGCTCCAGAAGAATGATCACCAAGCCCTGTATGCCCCCAACATTTGTATGTCTTAAGTCCATTTGCTTCAAAACTCTGGCCTTCCACACCTAACATCTTCTAAACATTTAATAGCCTGTAAACATGAGTTTGGTAAAGCTGCATTACTGACTTTTTTTTTTTTTTGCCAGGAGCTGTCTTTGAAACAGATGGGAGGCAGAAACCTGGCTTTCAGACCACCTCTGTTACTCATTAACCCCCAGGACATAATCTCACTAGAGAGAACAAGACTATCTCTTCCTGATCATGTTCTCCCTTGCCTGCCATAGTGCCCATGGCACAGGGCTTGGATGCCTCAGAATATACATCTCCTTCCATGTGTTTACACAAGATTTAGCCACCAGGTCTGTGGGTCAATCCAGAACAGTCAGACTTTCCTCTACTGAGATGTACCTTCACATGAAAATCCCAGGAAGCTGGAAATCCTCAGCAGAAGTGCTAAGTCCCCTAAGTGAAGCTGAAGGCTTTGCTCCATCATCTCCTTGCTCCTGCAGCGACTTATTTTGCCTTTCTGTTAATGTTCAGGGAAAGGCCATAACTCTCTGCCTTAGTGAAAACTGTTGTATTTTAGTTTGTATAAAAGTACCCTGAATCCAAATGCTAAAAACCATGAAAACCAGGAACTTTTCCCTCAAACTTGGCAGGACATTGCCTCCAGGTGTAGTCTTTTGTCTGGATGGGTTTGGGTCTGCAGTTTTCTTTCTTTCCTGGCCCTTTTAAAGCTACTAAGGATGGATGTAAAAAGCAACAAACTTATATGTGGTCACAATGAATGGAGGTAAAAATCAGCATTCTGTGCAGCAGGGGCTTTTTGAGATTCCAGGAATTTCTCTAAGCCAAACATCTTTGTGTGTGTATCATAAAATAGCTGCTGTTTCAGTTGAAATGAATTCATGATTAATTTTGGAACACCCAACAGAAGGCATCCTTTTAAGGAGTGGACTATGCCTTCATGATTACTTTGTAGGTAGTACTCAGTACAATAATCTAAATCAAACATTCCCTGGCTAATAACGTATTAGGTGGCAACAGTGTAAACTGCCATGGCATGGTCTAGTAGCACGCAACATGGCGTTACCAGGACAATGTGCAGAGGTCAAACCCAGGACATTCATGGAGGCTCTTCTCCTGAAAATTCTGCTATCGCTACTAACTGATGTTGTGCCTGGGACACCCTTCCATCTCTCTAGTGAAAACTGGGCCAAAATCAAACTTTGTTCACATATCCTCGAAGAAAAAGTTGTTAAACATTACAGCGTGGAAGTTCAGCTAGCTACGACTCTATAGCTATGTTTCTATAGATACAGTCATCTCCAGCTGCAAAAGATCTATTCCTTTCACCATCAGCCTCTTTTCAGGATTTGATTTTTGGGATGGTTAGCTATTGAAGAATGGAATTGGTTGAATTGTGGTACATTTAGGTCAAGACTAAGTGAGGCGGTTTTCTGGTGTTCTACAACACTAATGTATTTTTAATGTATGGAACAAATTTTTTTTGTAATAGTACATACAGATTATTCTTACCCCTCTCCCCCCATAATAAGCTTATTTTCTGCCTTGAAAAATAATTGTGTTTCATGAATTTGATTAATTCTTAGACATTCAGTTCCTTTTTCTTCCATTATAGGAGTAGGAAATTTGAAGATAAAACAGACGCTTGAAAGTTCACACATGATAGTTCTTAGTATGCTTCAACTGAAGCACAGAGATTACAAAGAAATTATAAGGCAGGACTTGATCTGTACGGAAATGAGATTACCAAGAAAACCCCACCCCAAAACCCAGAAAAAGAAAACATAATGATTTAGATCAATTAGCACTTCTAGTGAAGGTGCCCCCTGGCCATGCTGTATTCTTTGCTGGAAGAGAATTTTCATAAGCAATTTATTCTCTGTTCAGCTGGGGCCTTTCTTTCCTGCATATGGTCTTGAGATTTATTTGAGATTGATTGTTTCAAATTACTAAATGCCAACAGTATTATTTAATGACAAAGTGCTTAAAAAAACCCCAAGCCCATTACATTAAGGCATCTCATTTTCTTTCACTATATAGTATTTTATAACTGGAGCTGGTTGGGAAATTTCAGTATAAATTTCCTTTCTTTCGTATTTTTTTTATTAAGTGTCAGCCTGAACATTGATTCAATATAAGTATGTGAATTGAATAAATTGTTTTCAACCCAAAGATGCACGTAGTGTAATTACACATTTTAAAGACTTTTTTCCCTTGGCAATCTGCAATAGTTTTAAAAATATCTGTAGCATATAATCTGTCATAAATTCTCAGACTGACATGTCGGCATTGGCACTGCCTATCAAACTTACATCAATGCCTTCATGTCACATGGCATGAAGTGACATAACTCAAAGTGACGGAATGAGGTTTATTGGAAATTTGTGTTAAATAAAGCACAAATTATTTACATAATTCACCCTGTTAAAGAACATCAAATGTTAGCAAGGAGAAGTAGTTTTCAGCTTTGAAGTGCAGTGGCTAAGCAGTTATTGCATGTCTACTTTCATTTAAGAGTTACAGGTTTTAAATTGTGCTTTTTACCACTTTCCTCTGCAAGCTAATTTGGTCATTTAAAAAATATTTGTTAGGTGATGAAACTAGACAGAGTAGAAGAATGCTCTCAGCAGTGATACCTTCAGACAGAAACCAACCACTGAGGCTTTCCCCAGTGCTGAGGTTGCCAAATGGCTGCTGTAGACCAGCCCAGTAGCCCCCATGGCCAGGCACAGGGCTGTCTCCAGTGACACGTGGCCAGGATCCGTCTTCTCTGCTTTTATTGTGGATGCGACGCTTGGCCAGTGGTTCACTGCATGGAAATGTATTGCTGATATAACACACCTTACGGCCTGTAAGCTTCAGAGGGTCCTGGGTTTGTGTGTATATATAACTATGGCTCATTTTCCAACCGGGACTTCTAAAGTCTGGAGACTGAATTTGGAAAGTCATTTGTACATGGATTGCTGGTCTTGCTATAAACAGCATAGGGCAACAGGACAAGGAAACTTCTGCTTTCATTTTTGCTTCCTTCCTGCAATCTGGGGAGCTGGTGGACTCTAGTGCATGTTTATGTTAAAAAACAAAAAAAACAAAAAAACCAACTACCAACAAAAAACCACAACAAAGCCATAGCACTGTGAACAAAGCAGCACTTTCCTGGCACCTCCCATGAAAAGCTAAGAATGAGATACCAGGAGGTGAGGTAGCTCTAGGACTGTGCTTAAGATGCTGTCACAGTGACCAGTTCTGTGATGAGACAGCTCCGTAGCCTGCTACAGTTACTTTGGCAGCAATTTTAAATTTCAGTTTTTACTTATTTTTACATTTTTAGTGTAAGCTAGTTTTTCACATACAAGCAAATGCAACAGTGCATTGTAAATTGTACCAACTTGGCACCTGGAAGTGTGCAAAAAGTTGTGATTGCCTGGCAGCTGGTGAAGAAAAATTCATGGCAGAAAAAGTGAAGAGTGCATGAAGTCAAGGAGCACAAAGTATTGTTTAACTAAATATCCTGCCTCTCCTCTAATGTTGTTTTCCTTGTCAGATAACTGCTACTTATTTTGAATATGAATATGTGGACCTGGAGTATGCAAAATTACCTCAACTTTCAACCAGCTTTATTAACAGGAAGACAATGTCCAATATTTTTTTTTTTTTTCTCCAGATTCATACATGTGTGTTCTACGGTTTGCCACTAATGAATTCAGACTTGTCAGTTTTTCATCTAGGGCATGTAAAGGGAAAGAAGGGGAACATTGTGAGGACGGAAATTGCACTTAACTCCTGCACTGTTTGCAGAGGCTGCTAAACCGGCAAAGGAAGTGGAACATTCCCTCCAACTTCAGCGACTCATCTGGGAAACTACACATCATTTGGTGTAAAAAATAAAAGCAGGGTGGAACAGACTGCTTAGCGATAAGTATCTCTGAGCCAGTATCAGGGCACATGGCAATGAGCAGGAGTTCTTACAGCTTGTTTCTGTTCTGAGTATGCAGTATTTGATCTGTTTAAAATATACGTAGCCCATTACAATTGAGACTGTACAATCCAGGACGTTTGCATTAAATCACTCAATGACTTGACAACTTGACTTAGCTTTGAAGCATTTTGAAATGCAAAATTTTCTTGTTTCACTGTAGCTGCATGTGTATAAGCATTGCATAAGATCCTTTTCTTTTTCCTCTGTGAAGGAGGAAGTTCTCTGAATAGGCTAGTGTCATTAACTTAATGGAGCTACATTGTCACCCGTTTTTTACTTCAACTGAAGCTACAACTTAGACTTGTCTTGGGCCTCATAGTAATTACATCAACAAAGCAAATCCTGAATGTTCTTGCAACTGCATTGCGCTGCCGCAAAGGGCTGTCTGCTGCCACAGTCAGTTGATATTCAAAATATATTTATTTCTGGAGTCATTTATTTCTAATTCATCTGTCTCCTTCTGCCTCCTCCATTTGTACTATTTATAGGTTATGGAGCACCTGAAGTTACGGTGCCTTGCTGAAGCTTTCATAAGTCATGTGTGCTGCTCCCATCTGTGCCGTGGATCACCTTGGATAAACGACTGACCGAGCACTGTCAGACAGCTGCCAGTTTTCAGATTTATTTTTTCTACAGACATCAGAAAAGAGTAAT
>VXBO01015125.1:209483-243915 GCA_013400135.1 Rhinoptilus africanus
AAGAGGTGCATCTAAAGAGAAGAGAAATGTTTTGTAACAATGGCTTGATATAAAAATTGACAGTAGGAGGGTGCTGCAAGTTTTCTCTGCTATTTTCTCCAGATGTATGCCTTAAATGAAGCATGGGGATATCTTCATGACTACACTAGTGGGCTTTTAAACAATGACAGGATCACGGTGTACATTTAATCATTTCTCATTAATAAAAATCAAAGAAAAGTCTATTTAGCGTGGTTAGAATCTTCTACCTCTTTCTCATGTACCCTCATGTAGTTCCCATGGTACTAAGGTACTTTCCAATGATGGATAGAAAGATCTTACTGGAAAAAAAAGCTATAGTATCTTTCAGGAGTACAGGTTTGTACCTTTACCCTGGTTTAAGCATGTTCTGGTTTTCTTTGGTTAGAAAAGCAAGATACAGTTAAGAGAAGCAAGACACTCATACTCCTCCGTTCAGCTGATCTGCTGGGATTATGGGAGATTTAGCCGTTTCTTGTTTTATGACCTCTAGAAAAAACTTGCCGTGGATGTAATAAACAGCCAGATCTCTTAAACAGAAATGGCACTTATTTTATTATAGGGTCAAAGTCAATAAAGCAAAAGCACAGCGCTGGGTGCATGACCCAAGTCAGAGGCACACCAGCTAATACTTCACCCACGTTTTATATACATTCAATATTGCATACGTATTCACTATTTTAGGCAGAGTAGTTGTTTATGATGATTGATTATTAGTCCCTTTTCTCTTCTATTTGTGCATTTCCTTCTAGCAATTGTATCTGAGGATGGATGATCTTCAGTTCCCTCTTCCCACGCATCTGTTTCCTTCTGGTAGGATCGATTATCATCAACTCTCTTCACCCATGCATCTCTTTCCTTCTGTTAATCATTTGTGGGGTCTTTTGGAGAAGTTCCCTTTTGTTTCTCTCGGACGTTTTCCTTCATAGCTGCTGTTAGTTGTTATCTGTGAAGTTTCTCATGTTTCCTAATTTACTAAAGGTTAGTTATCCTTGCAAGTCAAATATTTACAGCCTTGTTATTAGGGCGAAAGCCAACACTATCTTCGCTATTTTTCCCACGGCCCACTTACGGCTCTCTCACACAGCTCAGAGGACTCGTGACAGCACTTCCACCAACTCCAGCCTGTCATTCCCAGAAACCCAAGGCCACCGAGCGCCTGTTGTGGGGCCTGGATCCCGGTGGGCGGGCAGCGGGGACACGGAGGCCCCGGCCCCGGGAGCGGGGTGTTCCCTCAGCGCGGTGCGGCGGGGTNCCGCTAAGGGAGGCACCGGCCGGGATCCGCAGCCCGCAGGGGACACAGCGGCGCTGGACGCGGCGCCGAGGAGCCGTGCTTTGTGCCAGCCTTGCAGTTGGATGTCAAAAGAGTCCCTCCCACCGGCTGGAAACAGGTACTCCGCTGCCTTGCAGTCTTCTCTGCCAGTGGCGTGAAAGTGGTGGGTTCTCCGAAGTATTTAGTTTTGCTCAAAAAAAAAAAAGAAAAAAGTTTTTGAGCGTGTAGGGTTTGATAAATAAGGCGGCAGCAGCGTGGAAGAGTCCCGTTGGAGGCTTGCGCGCACGCTGTTTGCGTCTCAGGATGAGCTGGAGGAGTTTGCCCGCGTGGGATAGGTTTTGGGCGAGTTTAAGGCCCGCTTATCTTTAGAAAGTTGAAAGTCTGCTGGAACTGTTACCCACTTGGTCCTCTCAGATCCACACGGCTAATGCTTTGGGTGGCCTGTCAGACTATTGGCATAATGATTGCCGATCGCTGTTTTTTTAAAAACAGTGCTCAAAAAGGTTAGGTGTTTTTCAGCTCTGTAATTTAATGGAAGAAGAGGCAAATGAGAGGCAGTTTCAGTGTTCGCATATTCATCGGTTTGTGACTGGAGCTGAAGTGGTTTTGTCTTGGATGCTTCGGTTTGCAAAATTCACTTTATAAAAACCCAGCGCACGTTCCACGTTGTAAGATGAGTTGATGGGAGATCCCACTTGCGCTAAGTGTGCTCTGTCTCCACAGAGCTCCCTCCGGCAGCTGGACACGATGTCCGTGCCACTTCCACGGAGCAGCTGATCATGCTGTGCTCTGGAGTGGCCAGAACTCAGCGAGACATTTCCTGGCATTTAAATGCCCCTCATCTCTGGTAGGGGGTGCCTCTTGCTGGATATCAGAGGTAAGGAAATTCCCGTGGTCTTGTTCTTACTTATGCTTTCTGTGATATAGGAAAAAGGTGGAATTAACTCGCAGGATTCGGGCGAAGTGATTTTTATACCCAGCAGAAGGCAATTCTTTGTGAAATTTCATGAATTTTTGTTGCGAAAGTGCTACTTAGATGTGAAGGAAACATCCTGTAGATTTGTAAAAGAGCAAGGATTTTAAATTACCTTGTTGGCTGTTCCACGTGATCTTCTTTTTGCTGGCTGGTTGGGGTTTTTTGGTAGCATACAATTAAAAACACAGCTTGGCCTAGGAGTTGCAGTCATTCTGGCTCTGTACGGTCACTTTTCTTTGTATAGAGCTCAGTTTTGCAGCTTGTTAAGCTGATTGAGATCCATAAACTATATTACATTATAAATGTTTATTTGATAATCACATAACTTTCAGAATTTTTTTATTTCTTATCTATTTTAAGGCATCTAAAATGAGGAAGGCTCCTAGATTGTCACTAGACCAGAAAGATCAGGTTGTAAAAGATTGTGGAGAGAAAGAACAAACACAGTTTCACCATATTGTTCTGGTATTAATTTGGATGGAGAGTTTGTTCATGTCTTCCCCTGTTTCCATCCTAAGATGAGGATGTGGGAAGAAAAGAAAGAAATAAAAGGGGAAAAACAAGCCTGAATTGTTTTACTGCTAAGTTGTGTAAGGATAAAGAGCAGCAAACATTGTGTTACAACATGGGTATGCTATTTCTTGAAGTTGGAGGAAAAAAATACTTGACACTTAGCATGTGAAACACTCAAGATCTTGTACAAACATTAACGAAATACTGTGAATTACATCCTAAAATAAGTAGTGGAGTACTTGATCCGTTGTTTAAGAATCACTTGTGTGTTCCTTGAATTATGGTGGTAGTACAAATGTTTTGTTAGTAGATTAGGAGTTGAGCCGCTCTTAGTGTTCACTTGAGTATAGTACAATCCATTTGGTTTAATGAGGTGTTAAAGTCAGCGAGCAGTATGTGTTCTGTTCAGCTTGCTGCAATATGTAACTGCACTTTGTGGTTCTTAAGACAAATATGTTTAGCTTTCAGGACTTTCTGTAGTAGCTGCAGTCAGTTTTGTGTGGAGGCGTTCCGACAGAAAGACTGTTCTAAGCATATGGATCTAGTCTTTGATTTTATAATATGTGTTCTATATTTTCCACAGTGCAGCACTTCAATAAATAATTCTTGAGAAGCACATCTTCCGTGGTGGTTTAAAGCCTAAGACATAAAATAAACTAAACAAGCTTTACAGGAATATTTCTGCATTTGAAATTATTGTATGCTTGCTTCAGGAAAATACTTATCCAATTTTTCAGTCTCATGTGGGGCATTGTGCTGTGTTTGATGAGTCTTATGTATAGCATGGTAGCTCTTGTATTAAAAAGCCCTTGAAAAATCATGTATTGTTTTTGCAAGTGTTCTTTTTCTCCTTTTTTTTACAAGATACTGTACTACATATGGTGGCATTTAGAAGGTAAGGATTAAGTCACCGTGTGCTATATGGCAATGAAACCTGTGGTGCTATTTGCTTTAAATAAGCATGGAAGAATTCGGAGTTTTCAGGAAGAGCAAGTGACAAGCTTCTGATTCAAGTCAGCAGAGTATCTGAGACTGCTGATGCACAACCAGGCAGTGCTGTGTGTTCTTTTTCCAGCACAGCATGACTAAGTTGGTATGTGACAGTAGCCTTATTATTGTAGGCTGGCTGAGGGCACATTTTTGTGTGAGGCTTTTGTGTGCCAGGGAACCAAGCCACATTGTGAACCAGCAGCCCTTGTGCAGGAAACCTTTTGCTCCGAGGTGTGAGATGTCGTGATCCTGGGCCAGCGGCACCGGTGAAGGAGGGTCTGAGTTGGAATTGCCTGTATTGAAACTTCAGCTTTAAACCTTCCGCAAATAAATGTAGGTTAAATCACCTGAGATCTGATAGTTCTTCGGTGCCCTTTGTAAAATTCCTCTCAAGGATTGTGAGAATTGAACCTATCTGTGAAAAAAATAATCAAGAGGCATTTCAGCAAGGAGAGCCATAGGCTCTCCCAGGCACAGGAGGGCAGGTGGTGAAGCGGTAGTCGTGTCAGTAGTTTTGCATGTGTATCTGGAATAAACAAATCCAGCCAGCGTTCTGCTAACTGCTGTAGAAGTAACTAGCATATTATTTAACCTTTCAGCTGTAATTCTGGTGTAATTGAGTTTTGTTTCTATAACAGGATCACAGTCTAATGTTACTGTGATATTCGTGCTACTTTTCCTTGGCCAGAGTGGTGATAGTCATATTTAACTTTCCACATTTTTACTTCTATATACTGACTCAAATTCTGCATGCTAGGGAAGTTAGGGACTTAATTGTTGACTAGCAGTAATTCAGTAGAGGAAAATGTGATAGAATTATGGATAATAATTTTGAGGGAGATTAATTTTCTGTACTGAAATATACATCTGTGAAAAATATTGTGTGAACGGTAAAATCAGGCTCTCAGAGGCATCTAATTTTTTAAAATGTCCTAACCAAATTGTAGAAATGTTCATGGCTCATAAAGTAACATTTTTATTTTGAAAAAATATATGCTTATATACATGCGCATAGACTTCATATTCAGTTGTGTTCGTGCTGCTAATTGAAAGGCTGGGGAGGAAAAAGGGAAACAGGACACATGATACGTGTTGCTGATGAGCTGACTAAATATAAAGTCACGGTAGCAAGAAAGTAGTCAGCTAGGCAGCTACAGACACTGCTGATGTCAGGCAAAAAGTATATTTTGCCCTCTGACGTTTAAGTCTGTGCTTGCTCTGTGTTTCTCATGCATGTTATTCATCATTAAATAATGTTATCCATTATTTGCTTTCAGCAATAAAATCAGTAGTGTAGAAGGCAAAGTAGTTACCAGCTCTGTTTTCTTTCGGAAGACAAATACAGTTATCTAGGTGACTTGGTCCCTTCTGCTACTCTCACCAGTTTGCGTGGCAGACTGGTAGTGTTGGAAATGTTACGTAGCATTCTTAAGCTTCAGAAGTGAACAGGAGCAGCTGAGCCCAGATATCTGTATTGTGTTCCAGGTGCTAAGATTATTAGGGACAGTGCTTTTTACCCTTTGAACTATGAAAGTGACACTAAATTAGTAGTCTGAAGGCAGTTTCCGAGCTTAAAGAAATTGCCTTGTCATCAAAACTGAATATAACTGTTGCCTTTGAGATTAAATTAGCTGCCAGCTGTATGGAATGGTTTGTGTTTTGTGTAAGTGCTTGCTTTTGTTGATTTCCAGTATTTTAAATGTCTTGTCTTTGACAGCATTCAAAAATGGGAGCAGGTCCTATCAGGTGCATTTTAAGGTTAATGTAGACTTTCTCCCGGGTCCAGCCCATTCAGTAATGACCTTTGATGGGTGTGCTTACTCAGTGTTGTAAGGTCGCTTTTATTGCACGTAATGTAAGGGTTGGTTTTTATTCCTGCAGTGCCAGATGAAGAGATGTTAGGCCACTTGGCTTGTGACACATGAACAGAATTCTCGCAGGTTAGGGAGAGTTTCCTGCCTTTGCCCTCAGAAGCTGCTTTGGTTAGAAGACAAATCAGTAAGTTGAGTGTATTTTTGGTGAGTCTAAATTCACTGCTTTAGAAAAAATTGCGATGATTAGTGGTACAAAGCCCTCTGTGATTAACAAATTTTTTCTTTATTTCATCTATATTTATGAGTAAGGAAAGATGGATGTCCAGATAAGCAACTCAAGTTTGTTTTTTTTATTTACTGGGGTAAGATAAGAAAGATGTAGTACAAAAAAGGTCAAATCATTAATTACAAATGTCATAATTTCTTTTGTTACTAGCTTTGTGAGCAACGTGGTTGTTGCCGTTGTTTTGAGCAAGATTTTAAAAAATAGTAAGATAACATAGAAATGAGCAAATACCCTTTTATATGGAGAAGGAAGAATATAGTAAATTCAGAGATTCTAGTGGTGGTTTGTAGTTGTTTTGGCAGCTATTTAAATCAAGGTATTAAAGCGTATATACATATTGACTGTATATGGAGTTTTGAGAAATTAAAACTATTTTTAAGTACATGTTGTTTACATACAATCAACTCCAGAGACAGTATCTTCAGAAGTACACTCCCTTAATTCTTATAGAAGGGCAACTTTGATTTGAGCACTCATTTTCTTCTGAACTATTTCTTTGCACTGCTGGGAAATCTCATGGGACATACTGAATCTTCTCTGATATAGAAGAAAATAACGTGTGGTCCTTTTAGATGTAAGTTGGAAGAAAAAGCTGCAGCAAATAATTATGACAAGAGATAATTCTAACAATAGGTATAGTACCTTTTTAAAAAGAGAAGTGAGAAGGAAAGACCTTCTGTTTGTGGAAGAGCTGTGCCCCTGAAAGCAATATAAAACTTTGTGTTGAATATTCATGAGGGATTTGAGTACCTGTTTACTGTATACAGAAGGTAAATAATAGATTAAATAGACTGTTTCCTTGCTTTCACTCTGAAAACCTTGAATGATGTATGTGACACTAGTGTATTGTACTGTCTTGTATTTTCTGAGATTTGGTTGGCATGATTGAAGCGTTCTAGTTAATTAGACTGTTTTTTCAGGCACAAAAGAGCTGTGAAATTGTAGCTGTTTCTTAGATGGTAGCTGTACATAAACCACCAGATATAAATTATGCACAGATCCATTCTGTACTGCTGTGGGTCTTAAATATTGTATAAGCTTTTTATTACTTTCACATCACTGGTTGCCTCTCAAAGTTTTTTTATGTATTCCACATGACGGTTTTTTTGTTTGGTGGTTGTTCTGGTGACGTGTCACTTCCGTGTGACTAAAATGTTGCTGAGATGTCTTGCCTTCATGGCCTTCTGGGGTCAAGAAAACAGCAACTGAGAAATCTGTATGAAGAGAATACATCTTTTTGGTTTCTGGTCTGTTATGTTGTTATCTATTACCACGTCACTTTTAAAGATGCTTTGGAGTTAAAGCTAATGCTTAATTTCTAGTACTGTTATTTTGAAAGATTAATATTTTAGAGGATTCACAATGTAATAAGCATCTATCTTAATTACTGAGATAGAACAAAGATAGAAATATCATGGGCTGTGTCATCAACGTTCAACTAAGATGCCTCAGGTCGATTTTATTGTAGATATCTAGTCTTAGGCTTACTTGGGAGGGGTGGGGGGGGAAATGTCATGCCACTAAACCTTCAGTATTTATTTTAAAACAGTGGAATGTATTGGGCCTGTAATGTATTATTTTAGCTTTAATTCAGTTTTACATGGTTGCTGGCTATACTTTGTTGCTTAGTTTATGAACTGCAAACAGTGGAAAAGACTAATAATTAAGCTGGTATTTAGACAGAGTAATCTTTGATTTTCATTGCCTAGTGTAATTAACAAATTCTGATTTATTTATTTTTTAAGCAAAAGAATAAGAGTAGAGTGGATGCATCTAGGAAATATTCTGCTTCTTGGTGGCTTTAAATTTCTCTTCAGGAACAAGTGAGATGATCTTAATTTAGTTTTGCTTGAGTAAAAAAGTTTTAAAAGCATTTTTATGTTACCTAACAAATCTTTTGTCATTTTCAGCTGGCTCTTACATGAAAAGCCTTTGGCTAATTAAGCATCTAAAATTGCACAAAATACACTGACATTCCAATAATCTTTGATAAACATACAGGTCTTGTCTCTTTCTCCAATACTTACCAGGTCAGTTTTATTGGTGCATAGTGAAGGATGATGGCAGGCAGTAACCAGCTTTGCATTCGGCGTTGGACTACCAAGAATGTGGCAAGGTGGCTGAAGGAAGAAGGCTTCTGTGAATATGTGGATGTTCTGTGCAATAGACACAGGCTAGATGGAATTACACTGCTGACACTCACTGAATATGATTTACGATCCCCACCTTTGGAAATCAAAGTCCTGGGGGACATCAAAAGGCTAATGTTGTCCATACGCAAGCTGCAGAAGCAACACATTGATGTCCTGGAAGAGCTGGGTTACAACAGCGATAGTCACATCGGCACAGTGTGCCCAAGTGTTGGTTCACTACAGGGGACAGATTGGTTTTGTAATGGTGAAGTACCTCGGGACTATGATGAACCGATTACAGACATGAATGGTGATCAGTATCAATATGCAAATGGAAAAAACAAACACTCTACGCGAAGACTGGACCCAGAGTATTGGAAGACAGTTTTGAGTTGTGTGTATGTCTTCATAGTGTTTGGCTTTACGTCATTCGTTATGGTTATAGTACATGAGCGAGTACCTGACATGCAAACATATCCACCTCTACCAGACATATTTCTAGATAGGTAAGAAATTTTCTTTTAAAACAAAACAGTAACTTGATGGTTAAAATATAGGCTGTCCTTTCTTCGTTCTCAAAGTTTCATATGCTCTTGAAGATGCCTCTGCTAAGTAGTAATTATAGTGTAGTAAACCCTTCCGCTAAGACTGAAATGCGCATAAGTTAGATGCAGAGATTTAGTCTTCTCGGGAAAATAAATCGAGCTGCTGTTCTACCCAGTTAATATTTAATTCTATATCTTTAGCTAATCACAACACAGGAATTAATTTGTCCATCCTCTCTTCTTAGTAAAAAGGGTGATGGTCAGCTGGCATAGCTAAGCAGCCATATGCTTTTTTCTAAAATCCAGGTGCTGCTAGGAAGCTTAACATGTTGTGATACAGAAAAATTTTTGATGAAGGAATTTTTTTGGTCTACCAGTGGGCAAGGAAGTTGAAAGGGAATAGCATTGGTACATATTTTTGCTGTTTCTCCACTGTCAACTTGTTGAACTTGGTTTAGGGAAACTCTGAAGTAGACTGTATAGACCACCATATTTTTTAAGCGTGGAGTATCTGTGTACTAAAACACTGTTGTGATTTACGCAGTACCTGCTAATTTTTTAAAGTAAATATTCCACTTCAGGCAGAAGAGACACGATAGCAAAGGTGGAGTTCTATTCATTGACTACAAATTTAACGAGGGATAAATACTCCTTTTGAGGAAGTGCACTTGCATTATAGAGAAGTTACTGTCTAGAGAGTTTTAAAAGACAAGATAAACTGTTTAAGAGTTCAGTCTTTGTGGTCTCCTTATTCCTGCCAGTAATTTCCATTTTCATTAATGGTTTTCATGAAGTTAGTTGGAGTCCAATCTTCTAAGTGTGCAGAATCCCCCATAAATTTAGATATAACTCATCAAGGATGGACCATATCCAGTAGAGTGGAAGAGGGGAGAGGGAACGGGAGCTATGCCATTACTGGATTTTGTTCCCAGGGCACTACCACGGTATTTAGTGCACAGGAGGATGGGGAGTTCAGAAAGCAGCAGGTCAGAAAACAATGCAAGGGGATTACGACAAAGCTAGCTTTTGAGCAGCACTTTGCTACCCCTTTGTATCAGGGGCAACACGAAACTATGAGGAGCAGCTTCTCTTGAAATCTGTTGATCTGTACTTTGGTGAAATTGCGGAGTGGAAGTTGTTGCTGGTGCCATACGCGTGCAAGAAAGTCTTAATTCTTTTGACAAGCAAGACTAAGATGTTTGCATATAGTGATTATTACTGAAATCTGACTTTGAAAACAGTGTTTATTTTTCCTAACACTTTTCTGTGCAGTTCTATTTCATTACAAGTAGGATTTTAGGCTTTGCAGCATTTCATTGTGTTGACATGGCATTCTTATAAGCATAAGCAGCATAATTGGCATGATGCAAGTTTGTGTCAGAATGAAAAAGGTTGTTGGGAAACAGTGGTAGAGGAACACATCCTGTTAGTAAATCACGTGTGTAAGTTAAGAGAGCATACTAGAGATTTTATTTGACTATTCTGTGTAAATCTTCTGTCTTCTGAAAGTACCTGATTAGAAAGGAGGTAATGTAATTAAAAATGAATTCAAATTATATTTCATTCAGTCTAACAAAACAATTTTTGGTTGTAGTTTAAACTATTGTCAGATTAATGCAAGTTAGTTTTGTGGTTAGAACTTTATATGCCTTTATTCTCAATGCTGAGACTGGAAAGAAAAATTAAGCCTTTATATTCTAAGTTAACATTCTTGTATCATCCTTTTTTTTTTTTATTTTCCCTAGGATACCATGGGCTTTTGCTATGACTGAAGTGTGTGGCGTAATTCTTTGCTACATTTGGCTGTTGGTTCTTCTGCTTCACAAACACAGGTACAGTGTATAAAATTCAAATTAACTAGTACTTTTGATTCAATGAAAGAGCTGTAACAAGATTTTGTGATGATTGTTTAAGACTTTCCATTCAATAAGAACCTTGTAAGTTTCTAGTATGTCCCTGTTCAAATGGATTAGGGAGGATTTAATCAAGAACGGTGACTGGTGAATCTTACAAAGGAGTTATCTGAATTTACTTTTTTAGCAGATTTATACATAATTTCCTTCAGAACATATGTACTTCAGAGATTTGTCAGTATACACTCTCATACTGTAAAACTTTTGCATATAAGACAATCCTACAAGGATGAAATTCCACGGGATGACTGAGCCAGCCTAGCAGCTTGCTGTCACTGAAGGGTAGAAAACCCTTTTGTGTGCGTGCGTATTTTAAGTTAATTTTTTACCAGTTTGTTGATTTTTATCAGTTTGCCAACAGAAGTTATGCGTGCCAAAGCTAGTACAAGTGTAGCTGCAGAAGAGTGGAGCTGTACCTTTTGGTGACAGTAAGCTTGCTACAGGGTCTCACCCTGTCGCATGGAACCATACCTTCATGCTACTACTTTAAAACAAAACAAACCAGAAATATATATGTGCAGCAATGATGAAGGGACTTCATGGGATTAAGTTGGGGTGCAGGGAAATGTTTTTATCACCACTTTCCTGATTTAAAAATACAGTATATTAGGATTCTTGCAATCAGTTCCTGTGTACTTTTCCCAGATCTATACTTCTGCGAAGGCTGTGCAGCCTCATGGGGACAGTATTCTTACTACGCTGCATTACAATGTTTGTTACCTCACTCTCCGTGCCAGGCCAACACTTGCAGTGTACTGGGAAGGTAAAATCTTAAAATTCTTTCAATTATTTTTTTCTGTTTCCTTTTTAAAATTATTTATTTTATTTAAGATGTGTTTAAGATTCTTGTGACCATAACGTTAGATGTGTGTTTGTAAGAACAGTGGTGTTTCTCTCCTATTACCCTCCATGCCCCTTCATTAATTGCCATTATGCAGGCGAGCATCCTTAGGGGTCTTAGAAGCACTTGAAACTTTGGAGAGGAGATAATTACTTGGGGAAGGCTGTACAGAATATTTCACAATGTAAACCGGAGAGAATACATCAGAGAAGAGTACACTTAAGATACTGACTTTGTGACCAAAGATTGAAAGTGGAGTAATTGCTTCTTTGTCTTATTGGATGCATGGTTTCAAAGAAAAAAAAACCAACTCCTTCCAAAAAGGAATATCCCATAGAACATGAGATTATATGGTTTTATCCTAACTTTTAGTTAGAAGAGGTTTGAGCTGAATGTATTGGAAGGTTGACAATGACACATTGGGAGGTTGAATACATTCAAGAAAAAAAGGCGGCAGACTCTGTATGAAAATCACTTGCAATAAAATGCTTGCTCTACATTCCAGTGTTCATCAGAGGTATGATGAATACAATTAGTAATTGTAGTTACTCATGTGACTCACTGACACAATAAAACCCAAAGATGTACTAGTCTGCATTTTAATGAAAGACCCAACATGATAAATGGTATTAAACATACATAGTGCTATACAGCTAACTTTAAGAACATACTGTTTGGGCGATGGGGTTGGAACTTACTAAAGGTTCATGTCACTGTCTTTTAGTTGTATGGCAATGTTTGGGCAAAACTCCAGCGGGCATTTGCAATATGGAGTGGCTTTGGAATGACTCTGACTGGAGTACATACGTGTGGAGATTATATGTTCAGTGGCCACACTGTCGTCCTGACCATGCTCAACTTCTTTGTCACAGAATGTAAGTACAGAGTGCCAATACTGAAATGTCCTTAAGTGTTAAGAATATGTACTGCTTGCTGTCAGCCAAGGGTGCGAGAGTGTAAATACTTAAACGTCCTTAAGTATTACAAATCTGCTTATTGACCTCCTCAAAAAATTCGGAGTGTAACGTTAAACCAAACAAATAAAAATTCAGATTTTTGTGCTATTTCTCAGCTTTCTGACAGTTCACCTGCAGACAGGAAAGGAATGGCACCAGCTTAGATTAATGGAAAGATTAATAGGGCACATTTGAAAGAATGTGAGCCAAGAAAATTAGAAAGGCTTCTAGCTTGCTACTGGGAGAATAGTAGGGAAGATATTGATGGTTGTCTGTTCCTGTACACTTCCCTAGCTATCTGCCACTGACTCCTGCCAGGCAAAATACTAGGCTAGGTGGCTTTATGTTTAGTATCATCCATAAAGCCAAAATACCAAACTTCATAATGAGTGAGACTATATGAAACAATAGTGCTCCTCTGTAAATAAAAGCACGATTTGATACATTAGGTAGTAAGCTAAGATAATTAGAGTTCACCTATGATGGAATAATTGCAGTAACAGAATAATGGATGCTTTATGACATATTTCCCCTTATTATGTGGAAAAGGCATGATTTTCATTAAAAGTTGGTTGAACAAAGAATTCTGCTTGGCATGGTCCTAAACCGTTTTAGGACGCTCTGTTAATTCAGAAATGCATAGTAGTTGTATTTGTCAGTGAAGTCATGAAGTGACAGACATCTGTAACTTGTGTGGTTGTTTTCATGGGATTTATCGGACCTGTAAATGTAAACAAAAATTCCAAGTGAAGACAGTAACTTCGTCACATACTTGAATGAAAAATCTGTATAAAAATTTGCCATGTCTAGGCTTGGATTTCATAATGACCCAGATTTTTGAGGCATTCGAGGTTAGTCACTTTCTGTTTTCTCCTAGATACGCCAAGGAGCTGGAACTTCTTGCATACCTTATCCTGGGTCCTGAATCTCTTTGGAATCTTCTTCATTTTGGCTGCACATGAACATTATTCTATAGATGTCTTCATTGCCTTTTACATCACTACAAGACTCTTTCTGTATTACCATACCTTGGCTAATACTAGAGCATATCAACAGAGCAGGAGAGCAAGGATCTGGTTTCCGATGTTTTCTTTTTTTGAATGCAATGTTAATGGTACTGTTCCCAATGAGTATTGCTGGCCCTTTTCAAAACCTACTATACTGAAAAGATTGATTGGCTGAAGAGCGTGTGGGTCAATTCAGATTTTTATGAAGTGTTGTGACTAAGATCGTACAAGGCTAGCTGGGGGGCGGGGGAATGTAAAGTAACATTTTTTCACTCCGTGTTCTCCTCCTCCTTGTCTTGTTTCTTAGATTCTTAGCTGTAAAATGGGGTTTCCGTACTTCACAGGGATATGTTTTGTTTTCTTGTTGCTTTAATAGAAAACAATGCAGGGACCGGTAAATGAATATGAACCAGAATATTGCTACCCTTAGTAAGGTTCTGTGTGTTTAAGTAATGTAACCTCAAATATGTGCTTGTACTGAATATAGGATACCCTTTACAGGTCCAAATAATCTCCGTTACATGACATGCCAGCCTTTACATATACTGACTAAAAAATTTAGAACTTTATGAAGATTTTCTTTTAAAACGGTCATAAATGTGATTTTTTTTCAAAGAAACTCTGTGTATACTTAAAGATTGAGGAGTACTGTGTCATAATGAGGAAAGCAGTATAGTTCCTTGCTAAAAGGGTCTCTTAACTGTTAAATAACAAGTCTTAAAGTATAATTGACAGTATAAGTGGTCTGCGTACAGGTTGCCAAAAATGAAAGTCTGCCTTGTGGCTATGCAGTGATGATGTTTTTTTAATGAGAGCTTATTTAGTCTAGTCTATCAGTTGTCTGTATGGTTGTTCTAGCACTTGGAATTTTTCCCTTTTGCGTTTAAATAAATGAGTTAAAGTAAATGCTAAACCCAATGACAGTAAAGTTAATTTAGCTTTAGTGAGTTTAAAGCCACAAAGTAACTTTTCGGTGTGGTTTTAATTGTTTTATACCCAAACACGTGCATGTTTTTTAGGAGCAGCTCTTTAACATTGGAAAAACAGAACAGTTATCTTCATATATCTTGCTGTCCCATAAATGGATGGGGAAAATGCATGTAGTAACTCTTTCAGGAAAAGTAATAATAGTGAGTATTGGAAATAGTGCTCATTTGATGTATGTTTTAGCACTCTGGTGTCAACAATATGGTGAATATCTCTGGATATATATACACAGTATATTTGTTTATATATATAAAAAACCACACAGTATATGTTCTTCTAACAAATATGAAAAGAGACTAGTTCTTAAATTAAGTTGCTCATTTACTACGCTGAAAAAGTACCATTAGCAGTTGAGTTTCAGTTGTTTAAAAACAAAATAAAAAAGAACTACAATAAAACACTCCCCAACGCCCCAAACCAACACTCTGAGTTCATAATGCGTAAGCAAGAGTAAGGGGCCAGTTTCAACATTGGCTGTAGAGACTTTAAATTAGATTTATGCTTGATGAAAACTTATAAGTAAAAGGTAAAAATCATAAAAATGGTATAGACCTTTTAATTTGGTTACTGCAATTTCAGAGTAGGTGGTATGTGCAAAAGGTAGCGGAAGTCAGCCTTGGAAAGTTACTTGAAGCATTTCCAGCTTGGTACAAGCTGACTTAATGGCCACAATATACTTTTGTTTGCATGGAAAAAATCCCTTCGTAATTTTCCAAGACAGTTTTGTATTTGGAGGTTTGTAACCTACTATGGGCTACTCCTCTCTGTACTGTGTTCCTTTTGTAAACCTGGATTGTACTAACTTGACTACCTTCCACTCTTCCTAGGATATTAGTTTTGTAACTTAATTTAGCTCCTGTTCCACAGAGGAACTGTGCATCTTAGAATATCTCTGCCAACTGTATAGAGCACACATACATTGTTCTATTCTGCAGACTTTTATATTTGTAACATTCCAATTTTTAAGCAAAATTGCAAGTTCAATCTGCCATAGCCTAATGACTCTTCCCAACCAAATTGGGGGAGTATGCTTACACTTAAGGATGAAACTTTTTGAAAGATTTAAAGACTTCTCATTTGTTGTCCTTACCTTTCTGGTTTCAGAAAGGCAATTTGAACATTCCTCTTGAGGCTTTAAAATCAAAAAGTTCTATTTGTTAATTTATGATTTGCCTTTGCAATGCACACACAGCTATGAACTCTAGCAAAGCTGAACTCCCTTGGAAAAATGAACTCTCAGGATGTGCAGGGTTATATTCCGAGTTACGACATGTGGAGAGGTATGCAATTAAACTTGCAAAGCTGTTGATTTTGAGCAGAACCATGTCAGTGCTAAGTGGCATAGCTGTATCTAACCTGAAAAATTATTTTGCAACTTAGACCTGCAGGAGAGTTTTCAAGTACAGCCCAGTGTAACAATGTTTACATAAAGTAAAGCTATCATTTCAATACTTTATTTTTTTTAATGAAGTTCATATACTTTGAAACGTAAGGCTTCTCTCTTTGTTCTAATTTAATTTTTCAAATTCTGTTAAGTAAATTCATGTTTTAAATCAGCATTGCTTATCAGTGTTATTTAAAGGAAACGTTCTTTTGTGCTATTCCTCTTGATACTGAATATCTGAGTCCGAGATAAATAATGTACAGAGGCTGATTTTTGTGAGCATTGAAGTGGGTTGTCAGGATAATTGTCCTCTCTGATTTTGGAAGTTAACTTTGTCTTCCTGTAAACATGCAAAAGGAAGGCCTGAAATGATAGAAGACAATAAAATCTGATATGACGCGCAAAAAAGCACAGGTCATTCTGTAAAGTTGGTAATGTAAGCTTGATTTTTAATTAGATGGAAACAAGTTGCAAGTAACTGACAGGCTTAAAACTATGTACCTCCTTTTTAAAAAGACAGTATTTTAAAAGCATTTTGCTGCATCTCTGCTGCTAACAAGCCTTTTTAATTAAAGGCAGCAGAGCATCATTGGGCCTTGGATTTAATGCTAAGTATGTTCAGGGTTGTCCTCCTCCCTTAAGTTCACGCACCGGTCTTTTTGCTGTCCTTTAACTTGCTGCGTCTGTTTTGTGCAAAGTCATCTTCTGCGGTCTGTGGGAGTGCACACGGTCTGAATTCAGAGAAATGAATGAATTGTTGTGTTGTGTCAGCAAGCGTCTAACAAGATTAGTGCACAGAGTGCACAAGCTAATCAAGTAGAAAAGTCTTAACAAAATAACTCTGCATATACAAAAGAAGGGGAGGGTCACATTTTTTTGGTAGCTTAGAAAATCTAGTAATCTTTGAGACTTGACAGTAGTCTTCAGCTCTTCCTTATTATCAGTTTGTGGATATGAATGCACATATCTGAAAGCGATAAGATACAGGTAATCTCCCCTCCTCCCTCTCCCCCCCTTTTTTTTTTTCCTTTGTACCTTATGAGAGTTTCTTAGAATAGCTTTCCTAGACCTTTTGCCTTTAGTTTTTCCTTTTCCTTTCTGGAAGATCCCTTAAACTAATGTGTTTTTTTGACATTACACCTGCATACAGAGATTAGACTTTCATAGACGTGTGTTTTAGCAAATTCTGATCACACTGACAAGAGCTTATGGAAGGATCTTTAAGCAAGGTTCCTCCAACTGTTCTTGAATAATGATATAGAAAAATTCCATTTATGTTAATTATCTTTGCGTCCTCTGGCAAACAAGGTAACACTTACGCAAAGTGTTGGTACAGAAATGTAGATAGGCCTGAAGTATTTAAATGTCCAAGACTAGCAAGAATTGGATCCTGTAAGTATTCTGCTTGTGGTGAAGCAAATGATATGCTTAACTTTAAGCAAATCACTAAATAATCTGACTTCAGTGAGGGTTACCATTTTAGTTTGAGCATTTTCTTGGATGAGGCCGAGTGCATGCTGTGTGATATGCTGCTACTGTAACGGGAACAGGTAATGTCACTTTCTTTTTCATTTTCCCTGATTTCCCCCCCCCATCTACTATAGAAGAAAACATTCAGTAGAATTTCAAAGAAATTAATACTTAACTGGATCTTGAGAGCAAAAAAATACGTTAAAGTAAAACCTTGTTAGTTAGCTGCCTTAAGAAGCAAGAATCAATTAAATGATTTGGAAAAAAAAAGTTGTTATTTTTTGATGCAAGCATGTTAAATAAGGTTATTTAGAAGCATTGAAACCCTTCAACGAGGATAAAAGCACAGGTTCCTATAATCTTCTTTTCTGCATGCCTGTGTCACGTGTAGTGCCAAAAAGAATATCGAAGGGGAGGGGAGGTGTTGGAGTCAGACGGCAGTACAAGTCTTTTGCAGTCTCCTTGTGTTTTTTTTAAGCAGTGCTTGCGTACTTTGGAGCTACGCTTACTCAGTACTGTTTAGCTAGTTTTTTGGTGTGCAGGAGTCCACGAGGTTTTCAAGCACCAAAACTATTGTGGAGCTGAGTCTTAATCATTAAAATACACATTTGAAGAAATAGCAGATGTCTTAGGGGAAAAAAAAAAAAAAAGAAAAAAGTTAGACATAGTGGACCTGGAGTATGACAAAGGAAAAGTAACCTGTAACAACTTTGATAGTTTTTCATCCTGTCCATGTAGTTTCTACTTAAGGATTGGGGAGAATTTGTGGTAATCAACAGAGAATATTGCTTTTTCTGGGGTTTTTGAATAATGTACGATACTTTTATAAAAACTTGACCTGTAACTACAAAAACTATGATAGTCTTGTCAAGATGGAAGTATATTTGGCAGAAGTCTTAGCAGTGAGCCAGCTTACCCTCTGAATTATTTTGTGTATGTAGACTTTGTCAGTCCAGGTTAATCGGTAGGGCCACTGGTGATTCATACAGATCACTATTTCTGATGTATCTTTGACATTGTTACTATTCTAATTGAAGCAGTATTTTGGGGGGAGGGCATGGAAGAAGTCCTTTGGAGTGAACCTGCTGATATTACATGAAGAAAACCACTCCCTCACAACCCTTCAAACACTATAGTATTGTGAACACTGAACTTCCCATATCCCGGTTCCCTGCATACTTGCCACCTGTTTTTTAAGAAATTTACAGTGAGTATTATGTACATAATTCAGTGAGATGCAGATTTCTAAAGCCAGTTTGTAATAGGTGTGTAATTACTTAAGATGATAAATGTGGGGCACGATAACCTGACCTGTTGTTAGCCCAGTGACTGCGTAGCTAGAAAGACTAACTATAACTTAGTTTTGCTCTTTCAATTCCGTTTTGTCAAAGAAGAGAAATTTGTCAAATGTGAGAAACCACAAATTGCATTGTACATGGTACTTAATAGGGATGTAGAAACATGACTTTTCACACTGAACAGTTACTTCAATTTTGTTCCAACAGAGAAAATAGTATTACCTAATGGTTAGAGGTATGCCAGTGGAGTTTAAAGTGAGTACTGTAAATAAGTAAATATTGTTTTGATTCTAAACTCAGATTGAATTAATATATTGTTTTATATCTTTGTTGTATTAAAACATATTTAAAAGTACTAAAATAAAATATTTGAAAGACGACAAATGTTTGATTTACTTTATATGTAAAATGATAGCTCATTATCTCTGTTAGCACTGTGACCTTAATCCAGCTAAAACATCTTCTGATTAGTATGAGCCAGGTAAACTTAATGTACTGAACTGTTAGAAAGTTTTTGATTTAACTCGCTCTGGATTATAAAATCTTGATCAATCTAATTTAGAGAAAGAATCCTGAATATGAAGCCTTTCCTCAGTATGATTTTTTTCTTTCTTTTTTTTTTTTTTTTAAATTGGTTGTTGAAGAACAGATTCAAAAGGGAAAATGGATGTGGCAATGCACCTTCCTCAAAAAAAACCAAACAACATTACAAAGAAGAAGGGGAAGCAAAAGCAATGAGATTCAGTGTATGGTTTGCAGAGCGCTTACTGTGGCCTTTGGTCTAATATTCTGGGAAGCAGTAGTTGTGTTCTAAGCAACTCAACACAAGTATGTGCTTTGTGTGTTGTAAATACAGATTGGGAAACCTTCCAGGGAAAATAACTGCTTGCTTCCAAGAATATGTTAAAATGCTGCTTAGAGATGTGAACTTTGAATAAAAAAAAACCTTTCTCTTCCACAATAACTTTCTCTTCTTCATATTATTCCTACAGCCAGAGCTAGAAAGGGAAATAGTTGCTGCTGTCTTTCATGAGAAGTGGTATAACAGAATGTGTGCAGATGGGCTGTAGTTTGGTGTGAAAATGCAGGTGAAGCAGCCCTCACCAGCCTACGCTCTTATTTGATAGACTTTGAGGATAATCAACTTCAGATTGTCCTTCTTGGACCATTTTGGGTTTATTTATTGATTGTTTTTTATTTATTGATTTATTTTCAAAACTCTCATAAGGAAATTAGGTACAGACAGAAAATAGTCTCCTGATTAAAATACCTTTAGTATCTGCAAACTGTGAAATTATATCATTGCATCCTGCCTCTTTCTTCAGTGAACTTGCTGACTGCAAGGAAGTAGTTTATTCTTACCTATTAAATGTGCAGGTGCCAGTCTCATTTACTATTCATAATTCAATATATATATTAGATTGATAATCTTGGCCTTTCATAAACCTGTTAAAGTAGTTCACAAAGGCTGGGCATATTTTCACAACTAACTTCAGACTAACTGAAATTGATTTCTTAAAGCACAGGACTAAGATTGGTGTTATGAGCTCTTCCTCCAGTATGGAAATCAGTAATGCTGACAACGTATAGTTGGCACATACTATGTGAATCTGTTACAAATATGTGCATGTACGTCAGACTATTTCTGGAGAAATAACTGTTCTGGGTGATGTAGTGATTAAAAGTTACAGCTATGGTCTTAGGTCTGCTATCTGTGACTGGTTTGCTTTTTATTTTTGGCACTGATTTATGACACATTCTAGTGCAATTACTGGTTCTCTCTGGATTAGTGAACAGCTGCTAAATACTGAAATACAAATACGCTTGCTGTCGAAACTGTACTGAAGTTTGATACTAGGGTAGGTACTCACTGGGCTGTTCATGGTAGTCATTTGACTTGTGCAAAATATTGACAGCCAATTTGGTAACAGGTGGAGTTTTTTTTCTAATGGTGTCCTTGGTTTCTCAAAAGGATCTTTTCAAGCTCTAATCTCTACACACCACAGCAAGAAATATCAGTTTGAAAGGAGATAGGGAATGCTTATTTTTAAAGAAGCTTAATTCAATTTAAATATGAAAAGCAATTATTTTTTTCCCCTCACTCTGATAGAAGAATTGCTCAAAACTGAATCTGTGTCTCTTGGTCACTGATAGATTCTGAAATACCATAATCGGAGACAGCAAGCAGACAACAAGCTTGCTGTTCCTTCTGCTGCACTGAAGCAGGGTCTCTAGGAAATGTAGGGAACAGCAATTCATTTCACAAATACTGGGAAGGAGAGTGGAGAATGAACATCAGGGAGATTGCTGAAAAACGTCCTAGAGGTGACTGTGTCCGCTAAGGAATCTCTCTGGAGTAGGACTGGGAGCACTGAAAAGGGCTGATAAAACTGTAACCTGCAATTTTGCTGGCTTTTGTAACTTGTTACAAGTCCCATGACAAAGGTCCCCTCCAAATCTCATGGGTTTGGATTCAAATTCTTTCATGTTAGGGTTTAGTGGTTTTTTTGTTGTTTTTGTCTGTCTGTTCGGTTTTTAGGTTGGTTTTTTTTTTTGCAAAGCTAAGAAGTTAAGACTTCTGTATCCTAATGGTACTTCTTAAAAGATTGCTGGGTTGGTTGTGTTTCATTTTTATTAAGGTTGGGATGAGGCTTGTAATAGTGAATAAGTACGGAACAATAACCTGATAGGGCTATTGTTTACACATGCATAAAAACTGTTACACATCACAAAAACTGTTTTCTGCCAGAAATATGGTGAGTGATGTTCTCCCTGTCCTTCCGTGCTTCTCTGTAGGTTTCGGTGCATCTCAGCAGCCTCTGCCTCCTCCTGCGAGGCCCTGCCTCGGCTCCAGGGGCTGTCGCCCCGCTTGGCAGTGCCCCGACGAGCTGCCTCCCACCCCTGTGCCGCGGGGCGAGCCGCTGGCCGAGGACACCCGTGCTTCTGAAGAGGAAAGCAAACAGAGTTTATTAGCCAAATGCTCCAACGAGGGTGCCAAAGAGTGACTCAACCCGTCAGGAACAGAGGGTTGTGGTGTACTCAGCCGAAGGCTCTGCCTCTGTTTCTCTCCTGCCTACTAAAAATAGTCCCCCTGGCTAATGCCGAGGGCTGTAACAGCCCCTCGTGTGACAATCGCAAGCCGTCAATCATGAGACTGGAAATACCTAGAGAAGGGTTTGCTCTACCGCAGGCGGCGTTAAGGGAGGAAGAGGAGGCAGCAGAGGAGGAGGGAGAGGGGTCTGCAGTGGCCTTGCTGAAGGACTCTGGCCGCTCCGGGGGGGGTCCTTCACAATGGGGGTCTTTCACAAGGGTGGCCTTCCGTTCAGTTGTTCTGCTTTCCTCTGAAACCAAAACTTTTCTCCAAGCTGTGTGTTGCAGTAATTGAAAACCGGCCCTTTGGCAGAAGGTTGGTGTCTGCTTCTGGCCAACTGGCAGCGCGGAAGAGCACTGGGGTGCCATCTCTGTCCCAGTGCTGCTCTGACTGGGACTGCCACAGCAGGGACCAGCCGGAATGACAGCCGTGCTGCTCCCACCCATGTGCGGTGCACACCGACCGGGAGAGGACTGGCGTTCTTATGCCAGAATTTACTTATTTTATTCCAGGAGTAGCTGCCCACAAGAGTTACACCAACAGCTAAATCCGTAGTGGGGCGCCTATTTGGGCATTATCTCTACTATGTCCAAATGCATCAGAGGTAAAGTCAAACCCACGCAAGCTGGCGTGGTTGATGGAAGGTTCACAACTCGTGCCATTTTCACTTTGGCTTTTCAGTGGAGATGTTGACTACATCATCTGATGGCTGCTGGTTTGTCCTTGATTTTCCACATATTATTTATAGGCACAAATTCCCCCTCCACTTTTCCTACAGCATGGGGGAACCGGTGAGAAAAGACAGCCCAGTTCACAGGAGCATAAAGTCAGGATCCTTCCTGCCAGCACATGGCCAGCGGTGAGCACGTTATCCATGAGAAAGCAGTAGCCTGAGCTTACTCTTGACTACCTGGTGTACGTATTCACATCCCATCTAGGTGTTCAAAGTCCAATGCCAACTAATACAATACTAATAAATGCCAGCACATCAGATGCAGGAGGAGTTTACACCTAGAGCTGCACAAAGACTAAGGAACCTGGCTCAGCTTTTTGACTCATCTTAAGAAATCCCTTGCCTAAGCCTAAATGCGTATATATTTTTCAGTATCTTTCTTTGTTTCAGCTCTTAAGAGTAAGCAATTGCCACCAGTCTCCAGATGTGTAAGATGGGGAATTCAAACCCAATCGGATCCTGAGGCAGTAGGTGGTTGGGATGCGGATCCCTGGCATCCCAGACTGCAATCTAACAGTGGAAGAGCTGTGCGAGTTCATCCTGAGGAAGGTAAGAAAGGCGCTGGCTTCGGAAGGAGGCTTTCTTACCTCCCTTGGTAAGAAAGGAGGGAGCTTAATGAGAGCACCCTGACAGTCAAATCTCATCAGTGTTCTGAGGGCATTTATCAGAAGTAGAATAAAGGCAGTTTGGGTTCCTTACTCGAGTGCGCTGACTTTCTTAGACATTTAATCTTGATGTTGAGTGGAATATAGTGTTCTTGAAAAGTTTTCTGCTGTTTAGGTCACTAAGAGGAATTTAGCTTTGGCTAAGGATTTCTGTACGTTAATGTTCCCAAATGCAGGGAAGAAAGGGCTGAAGTTGCCTTGGATTCACATCCATGTTTTCTTGACTCCTTTTCCTCCTTTTTTTTTCCCCTCAATCACAGAAGTCTTAATAAGCTTGTGCCACATTATCTGTCTTCTAATCATCATCATTCTGAGACTGTCTTGCCAGATCTCTGGTAGGCATGAACTAGCTTGTCAGCTAGCTACAAACACAGGCAGGGTAACCAAGGACTAACACCCTTTTGAGATACAGAAACCAAAGATGTGGTGAGGCTGACAAGACTGCTTGAGTCTTCCAGGATGGACCTGTGGGGAATCGCATGGCAAAAAAAAAATCCAGATCATGCTTAGGCTGAAGATTCCTTCTGATACAAGCCTTATAACCTGCAACATCCTTTTTGCTGCTTGAGTACAGGCCAAAGGTGAAAGATTTTTGGAAGGCCTTTTCTTCTGCCAGAAGTGATTAATGAAAAGCAGCCAGCCAGCAGAGCAGAATAACAGCTGGAGTGTCAGGATCCTGCCAAGAGAAGTGTGCTTGTGCGTTAAGATTACCAAACACCGGCTTTTGTCACTTGAACATCTGTATCCTGCTCTGAGGACTTCAAGCACATTTGAAATTCATCCTCCTGGAAAATGAAAGCACAGTAGTCGTCCCAGGCATGCCAAAGATTGCAACGGGCTTGATCGGACAAACCTATTACACTGCATCTGGCTTCTCAGATAGCTTATTTAAAACAGCGAGAGTTACCTTCAAATCATAGTCTCCTGTATATAAATTCCCTGAGCAGTAAGAAATCAGGACTGCAAAGAAAATAAACACGCTCCTAGTAAAACTGCCTGTTTGTGCCTGCAATGAACAGCTGAGCAAAACTGCACGAAAAAGAAAGAGGAAAAACAATGTGTACAAAATGGTTCTTGATCCCACGCATCTAGCAGTCTACATGAACCAGCTCACAAAAACCTTAAGAGCTACTGGCAGAAGAATGGAGAAGACAAGGCTGTGTGCTGATTGGTATGTTGTATACTGCAGAGAAAAGGCAGGGAGGCTCATTGGTATGTTGTATACTGCGGAGAAAAGGCAGGGAGGCAGATGGACCAGAAAGCATCCACAGCATCACTTCACGCTACTTTAACTAGAGCCTGTGTCAGAAGAAACTGCTGACTATACTGAAAATGGTGCTGGAAGCATGGAAAGCCTCGAGACAGAATGTATCCCTCACAGGAAGGACCACAGCTCGGCCGAGACCCCCCAGGTTAGGATGAAGTTGTACACATCATGAGCCTGCCGTATTTGGGACAGTGCAGTTAATCTTATGCTGTAGAACTGAACAAATGTTAACAACCATGTAATAGCACAAAGTTCAGAAGTCCATTGTATCACTGAATCAGTCATCCTGGACTGTGTTGGTGGGTATACAGCCCGAAATTGCAGACTTGTTAATGCAAGAGTCATCTTTAATTTAGGATTTTTGGCATGGGTTTTGTTACTGCTTTTTCCTAACCCGCGATACTATCAAAACCTTGGATTTCACAGCATTTGATTTTCAAAGGGTAGATTTTTCTGCCCTTCCCGTCTTAAAAGAGTATGAAAAAAACATCTTGTTGGATGGAGTTCATACTTCCAAAGTGTGAATGTTTCCGTTTACTGCTGCTGGGTGAATTTTCAGTGATGGCATAACCCTGGATGATGATGTCATCAAGCTGAGGCATGTCAGGCTGATGTTTGATGGACTGATTTCCCCTCCCCTTGCCAAACAGAAGACACATCTCTGTATATAAGCATCTTACAATCTCAGTCATTCTGTAACTTCTTTTTTAGTGTGGTGTATAATAAGTCTTACATGATTATCTTCTGATCTCATTACAGCTTTCTCCTAAGGATATCTGATCTTGGTGGATGAACCTAACATATTGAAGGATGACTTTTAGGTACCTACTGATCTAATAATTCTGGAAACACAGGATGGCAAACACCAGCCATGAGACTTCCTGCATAGCTAAATCTCTATTACTGCTATTATTTGCAGCCTTGGTACACCATAATCATCTTTTTTTTTTTTGTTTTAATCTCTGAAGGAATGATTATATCCCATCTGTAGGCATGTATCTAGGTTATTCTAATTAGTAGCTTTCTATTTAATTCATAAAAAGCTTTAAATTTTAACCCTATTACCAGGGGAAACAGAGAGAGACTGTACTGACAAAGAAAGCACCACAGTTCAAGCCTGATTCAGGACTATAATTATTCTGGCTTGGTTGAATCTCCAAGGCTGCCTTTGAGAAGAATGGAAGTGTTGAAGTAAAAGAAGAGAAATTTCTTTAATCTTTTCCACAGGGATACCTGGGGTGATGAGATAATTCAGAGTAATTTGGCATGTGGGACTGAAAACAAAAGAGATGCGAGAAGCCAGATTTAGTGCAAATACACAAGAGTCCTTTAAGTCTTCTGTGAAGGAGAACCCCAGCCGTACTGCAGGACTCTGATACTCCAACCTCAGTGCTGCTTAGGAAGCATTATGAAGCTGTTGACATTCACCTTTATAATGCATTTGTAGACAACCAGTATAAACCAGTATAGTTTAAAACATGTTCTAATAATTTTCTAAAATATGGGAAGCTATGTCAGTAAAATATTCAACTTGTTTAAAGACACATTTTTTTTACTACATTAATTGACTTAAAATATGTGGAGTGTACCTAACTTTTAATAAAAATGCAGCTGCAAATGTGGAGTTTAAATGTGTATTAAAATATATTGAATTGAATTGCAGTTCTCTGTTATATTTTGTTTCTTAAGGTTATATTTTCTGCTTGAATCACAAGTTATGTGTAAGCCTGGAGACTTTCCTCCTGGGTCGGAAAACGTCCTTCTAGAAAACTTATCTCTACATGACAAAAATGGAGCAAAGGCTCACTTCTCTCTCTGAAAGGACTCCTTCCTTGTGATCACTCCTTATGATCGATGAACCACATGCTATTTCTCTATATATGTCCTGGCTAGCCTCTTAGTGTTTATGTCTTCCTTAATCTGCTGCTGAGTTAATTGAACTGTTGGCCTGTGTCCTGCTGTGAATACCCATCAAGTGACAGAGGTCTGTTTGGCTGCCGGTCCTCAGTGATGTTATTTTTAAGAAATAAGTATTTTTTGTGGGTCATTATTTGCGAGTCTGTGTTCTAAAGATTTATCTTTGGTTCCAGCAGTAACTGGCACTGATGAAGCGAGTGACAGCGAGATTTCCCACCAGCTGCGCCCGCGAGCCCACCTGCAAACACACACCACCCATTCTCCCAACACCGACTTTTCAAGTCTCTGCATTGCAATGTATCTGAAAGCCAGTTATTTTTAGCAGTGACTTGACTTCTACTTAGTTTTACCTCACATGGGATCTGGCTAATGCAAGATAACTTTTTGAAACAAAGTTAATGATCATTTAGCCATAACATTGTGGTTATTAGAACAGGTTTTGATATTTTTCCTAGGTCAACGTATACTATCTAGGCTAGTTTTGAAAACACATTTATATACAGACACCCGTGTAAAAAGTATTTCTTCCTGGTCCTCCATGAAAATACAAATTTGCAAAATTGGCACTTTTAAAATTGTATAATGTACTAAGCTTTATGCTCTGATCGTAGCCACGTTTATGATAAAATTTCTTTTTCTGGGTGCTTGGGCAAAGCCTACATGAAGCATCCACTGCGTAAATTTCAGTTTTCACCTTATGCTTGTGAATATTTAACCCACGGTAGTCATGTGCATATTTAAACCAAAGCATCAAGTGTAAAAGGTGGGATCCTCTATTTTGGTAAAAACTTTTAAGATGTTACTCTTGCTTTATTTATTGTTTTACTATAATGGAATCTCCAGTGAATACGAGGAGGGACAGTGACAGGATCCAAGGATCAGCCTTCATGTGGTGTGTGCTTATGCATTTCCAAATTATCCATACCACAGGAGCACCACGCTTTCTCTCCCAGCTCAGAGTGACAGAGCTCTTTGTAGCTCTCATAAAGCACCATGTCTGTATGTCCATCCTCTGCTATGCATGAAGCCTTGAATGACGACCTAAAACTTATCTTAATGCTTCATTATTCTAGAAATTGCTCAGCATTTGTGTTATAAAGACTAGGGATACGTTTTAAAACAAATATGCCGCAGTCTCACACAAATGTCTCTCCAAACCATAGTGCAGGAGAAATTTTTTCAATGCCTGAATTCTAAGAATGTGGTGAATGTGTTTTCAGCATGTGAAATAGGTAAGCTTAGACACATCTTCCCTCCAAACAGAAAGAAAAGGGAACAGCTAAGAGGTTGCTTAGTTGCATTAAGAACACTCCATGATTTCTCCTGGTGGTTTGGTTGTATACAAATAATATTGCTTCTCTAGATTGTGATAGGTTACATTTATGGTATTTACCTTGTCACCTTTAAATGTGGAGAATTTCTGTTTGTGTAGGCTTTGAAGCAGTATCTTACGCTACCTTTTTATTATGTGCTCTGCTAGTTTTACACCTAGGTGTGCGAGTATTTCAATGTGACATCAAAAAGAAAGTTGTAGTTATGTAGTGGTTGGAAAGCAGGACAATATTTTTTCTTTCAACATTCACATCGTGCTGGGCTTTAAAAAAGAGGTCAATATCATTACTCCCTTTTTGCAGAAGGGCTGAGAGTCTTAAATAAAAATTAAATTAACTGCTGCAGGTAAATCTGCAATAATCCCCCAATTTCTTCATTCTTGCCTTTGTTCCTGACAGATTTTCATTATCCTTTTGCATTAGTATTTACCTGTGCTTCTGTCTCGCCGTTGCTCTCTGTCTGTCTTGTTTCTATACCCTTTTCTATTCTTTGTTCCTCTGCATGGGAGGCATTTGTGGTTCTCATGCTCCAGTCCCATGTACCTGTAGGGACTTTCCGTTCTGCTCAGAATCACAGTCAGGTTTACAGTGGCGTTACAATCATATAAGAAATCTCATCCTGCTTCTTCAGCTGTGGCATGAAGTACGCACAGTCGCTCCTGGGAGATGGCTTAGACCAATTACATTAAGTGCAGAGATTAAGCATGCTCCATCAATACACCCTTTGGAGAAATCAATTGCCAGATCGTACGAAGGGAGATCCTTCTGAAGTTTACAGATCAAACGGGTGAGTTTTACTAGACAGCAAAAGGGCAGTCATTCCATGTGAAGTCCAAAACACCTGTTTCAACATTAAAAGTGCAAAGCCCTCTCAATTAAACCATTATAAGAACTATTTCAATTAGGTGAACAGCACTTTTCCCATATAAAGCACTGAATGTATTAACTAAAAAGTTTGAAAAACCATTCAGGCTGACACAAATTTCTGGACTAGAACCTCCACTCCCAGTAAAAAAAAAGAAGTCAGTGAAACTATGTATTACTAAAATATAACATTTTACTGGGAGTCATTAGGCAAACCTAATTACAATAATCACTATCCTCAGCTCTGCTGCTCTGAGACCTGCACTGAGCACCTGGCAACTAACTAGAACATGATCGTACATATACATAGTCAAATTTCTATGAAAAAACTTCTAAGAAAAAACTTCTTTATGGTGAGGGTGGCAGAGCACTGGAACAGGCTGCTCAGGGAGGTTGTGGAGTCCCCTTCTCTGGAGATTTTCAAGACCCACCTGGATGCAGTCCTGAGTAATGTGCTCCAGGGGAGTTGGGCTAGATGATCTCTAGAGGTCCCTTCCAACTCTGAAATTCTGTGATTCTGTGAAAGAGGAAAAATCTGCCACAGAGAGAGAGTAGATTACACCACGGGTCTTTTTTTGTGTTCTAATATCTTATATTCAGATGAAAATGCAAGCCCTTGAAGGACTGGAGAATACACATATGTTCACTTTGCACATGCCCATGCCACGTGAGGGTGTGCTCTACACAGTTTTCGAAGGAAATCACGCAGGTGGAAGAGGTAACTCATTCACTACTTTTCTATTTGTTACCACGGGAGCTGACAAAATAGATCTGTAGATGAATCACTTCTTACAGGTTTTATAACACGTTTGTCCTATCAAGATAAGCTTCTCCTCCCAGATAACCAGCTGTGCCAGGTTGCTCTGGTGAAACTCTAGCTGTTCACAGGTCAGTCGGTTTTAGGTCAGCTCTGTGTTGCCTGTTTTCCCATGGGATGGATGCGCTGCTGGATGGTGCAGGAGCTACCGACGAGCTCTCAGTGTAATACAGGACGTCAGTTTGCTTTTGCAGAAAACCCCCTTTGTCGTATTTCTGTCCCCCCACCCTTTGTGAGACTCTGGGCTCACAGCAGCATATGTAGTTCAGCTTGTGACCTAGAGCACAACCTGGCCATGCTCAGCCAGCTGGGAAAGCCTGCCCTCCACTGCCTGTGCTCCTGAAAGGCAGCAGCCAGGGAATTCATTGCTCATCAGTGTCTTGACTGCTGGGGCTGATGAACAGACTGGACATGTACAGCAGCCACTTTATTCCTATGTGCCTATAGGATAAAATGAAGGCCACACCATGCTCTTTAAGGGTGGGCAATGGCTGGTCCCGAGCTCGCTCTGGGGTCACCGGCATTGCATCCACCCCCTGCAGCCGAACCGTGCACCCAGAACCAAGAAGTGACCACCGCAGCATGGTGCGGGGCCCTGCAGCCCAGCCTCGTCCCATTGCTCAGCACCACCCAACTACCCCTCACACGCCTGCTTCCAGAAACCCAATGTTTTCCACTTGTTTAAAGACCCATATCCCACAGCATGGCCCTGCACTGAGCTGACCCGCCTTACCTACCCGGAGGGACTGGTGGCATTTGGCCGCTGTGAGCCAAGGCACGTGCCTGTGTCAGACCTCAGCCAGCCTTTCCCCGGCTGCAGCTTCCTCGAAGTCTGAGCCCATCTGGGGCAGGAGCTCAGGTTTCAGCAGCCTGAAACCCTTGCAGCTTGACTACTGCAAATGGCCTCCCATTTGCTCCCAAGCAAATGGCTTGCTGTGTTTGTAAAGCCTGCTACAAACAGGCACTCTAGAAAGAGAGGTGACCTTAAGGAAAACTTTCCTTTAAGGAGAAATTGATTGAAATGCAGGTTGGAATGACGGCAAATATTATTAAGAATTTTACATTGTTTATTTGTTGAAGAAGAAAACTTAGTCCCTCAAAAATCAAATGGCCAACAACATGTGCTGTTACTGGAGAGACACTTCCAGGTTTGGAGCTGCGCGCCCAGAGCAGTTTACAGTAAAGACCACCACCAGAATACTCTGTGCAAAATATAAACACTCTATAAATAATGTAAAAGGTTGTGATGCCAGGAAAGCACATTTTTTTTCTCAGCGAAGGATTTGCTTGGAGGCAAACTGTTGTCCATTCCCCCTCCCCAAGCCCCCTGCTAGGACTCCTGAACACAGTACTTAACTTGCACTGGCTTGGGCACAGCATGTTCCTCCTCCCCTCCGCCAAGGCTTAGCTTTGCTTTATTCCCCCACCCCTCCATGATGTTATTTACAGAATTTAGGCTTAACCTTGAAGTGGCTTCAAGGTTATAAAAACAAGGCCATAAAAACATTGTTCAGCATCTTGTGCACCTGTGTCCCTCACCGAGGCAAGCTTTACAACAAAAGAAGCAATCAGTTTCATGGAGGCAACCAAACCTTTTTCAGCTAGGTGAATAAAGTCTTGGAGGTCTGCTGCTTTGCAATGTAATTTCTTTAGTGTAAAATGCACTGAGTTTTCTGAGGTATGTAATCCTCATTCAGCTTCTTGTTGTTTCCTGAGAAAAGCTTGAGATAATTTAAAAATTTGTAACCTCTAAACCTAAGTGCCGTGCATCCATCTGACACAGTAGCTGCTACAGGGTGCACCATGAGCAGAAATGTCAACAGTGCATCAGGAAGGAGTAGTTGCTCTCATAGTTACTTCAGGTGAGGATTCTTGCACCAATTACTCAAACCTGGTACTCCATATAAGTGATTTAGGAAGACTGGGCATATCTCATTGAGTTTCTCAATGAGTTTTGCATGAATGGTTCTGTTTTGCTTACAAATCTGCATTTGATTACTTGATTGCCCCTCCCTTCCCAGAAGCTATCTCCTCCAAGGAATGAAGCCTATTAACTTGCTTATTTCAGGGTGTCAGGAAAACTGATGGAGATCAGTAGATCGATCGGGCAGCAGTTAGCTTTGTTTAAAAGTTGATTATTCCTTGAGATACTGAGGATTAAAAAAAAAATAAAAAATCCTGAGACAGTAGAAACTGCAACAGAAAGAAAAATGAAGAAAAAGAATTTACGAGCAATGAAAGATAAATCCCAAAGGAGTAAGTACAGAGTATTCTGCATAGGTTGGTTTTCATTTCCGTTCCTCCTTGCTCTTTAGCAGAACCTTTTCCACATCCCTCTTGCTGTTCTTTTGGGAATAGGGTGCTTTAGTTTTGAATGTGTACTAGAGCAGTGCGCAGTGTCTCCACAGGCCATAACAAGGATGTGATTTTTAGTTTGCTTTGGCTGTAGAGCTATGGACAATCTTAGCTTCATTAGCTGTGTAGCTGTAAGGTGCTTGGTGTCTCCATTAGCATTAGTAGAGCCTGCAGACAAGTTGCTTCCCTTGCTGGCTTTCTCGAACTTGCTTTCTGTTTACCTTGTCAGCTCTAAAATTTCAGGCTAATATTTCTTGGTGCTTCTCTGAGCTAATGGATTATCTGCATATGTATCTGTATCAGATGATTTAAATGTGTTGATTTCTGTGTGGACCTGTTGCTTTAAGTGTCTCTTAGAATCTGTTTTAAATCAAACTTTCTTCTGATTGTTTAAGCTGAATTAAGAGAAGGCTACTTAAAACTACTTGGGGAAAAAAAATTAAAAGGCATTAGTCTGTCAGTCTGAAGGATTCTGGCAGTATGGGCCTCTTCTGGTTGCTCTCTTAGGGCTTTCAGATTCCTGGTTTGCATAAGGGCAGTTGTATGGTACTGAACAAAAGGTGTAGTTAGCCTGATGTTTCTGCCTCTGAGACAATAAATTTAGCAATGATTTAGGCAATACGTGCCTAAAAAAAAGAGAGAGTAAGAACAGCATACCTCCATTTGCAGCTCAGGGATTTTCTGACTCCAAAGAGGACATACAGCCATGTGTAATGGTTGAATGGATTACTAATTAGTAATCCTCACTGGATTTCTCTTCCACAAACCTGTCTAGTTTCCCCTGGAGCCCATATAAACCCTTGGCTCCTTGCGACAGGCAATTCCACTGAATGCCACTCCTTTGGTGGAAAAAACCCATTGCTTTGCTTGTTCTGAACTTGTTTCCTGCTGGCTTCAACTGTTTTCCATCGTTACCCTGATGGTTATACTTTCATAGTCTCTGCTATATCCCTTACGTCAACTTGTTTCAGCATGAGAAGTCCTAATTTACTTAGTTGTTTATTGCTAGACTTCCACTAAGTTGTCTGGTTTTTTCCTCCACCGATCTTAACTTGAAGGTCTGCATCTGGAGGAGGGAGCAAACAAAGACTTCAGGCTCATGTTAGAAGTGACCGTGAACTTATCTAAACTGTTGGATGGACGCTGATGATCGATCACTGTAGCCACTTGCTCTCTTTTTGTTGGTCACATACATTACTTCAGCAATTGTGATTATAATATATATAGAGATAAGCAGACCTTGTGTTCAAATGGCATGTTCTTGCTGTAAACTTATGTAGTGATGTGTGGTTGGTTTTTTTTTTTTCCAAGTGGCACCAGTAAAACATATGACTCAGTGATGCCAGTTACGCATATGCAAGGCTGTATTCATAAGGATTGGTAATAGTTAAACTGCAAGTGGCACAAAACCCGAGAGCTTCTTGGTTTCAATAGAAAAACAGCCCCTTCAGAGTGAGCGCACCTGCACAGGAGGTGTGTGCTCTGAATGGAATGAGGAGAGCGCTATGAGGAAAGGTCCAGAATAATTTAGCTGGCTTGCTGCTGCAGGCCTGAAGGCGTGCCTTTCCCGGCGCAGGGAGCTTTAGCAGATATGCTGTGAGACATAAGGCATGGTCATACGAGTGAGGAATGGGGAGAGCGAGAGCAAAAAACACTGCAGGCAGAGGCTGTTGCTACAGAAGCCTGGAATGTTAATGCAGAGGAGTTTGTGTGCTGCTGTCTGTCTCTGATTATGCCGCTGCTTTGTCTCACAAAGCAAGTGATTCATTGCTTTCCTTGCTCAGGGTGGGGCAGTGATTTCTTTCCTGGGTTGCTAAAAATAAAGCCAAACCATGACTAAAATATTAATCTTAAAAAAATAAAAGGGCAAAAAGCTGACGTCTCATGTAAGTAACTGAACTCTCATTCAGAACAGATTTCTACTATAGGTATGAATAATAAATGCATGACTTTAAATAATGAACAACTTACGCCACAACCTATTTTTACTTAATCAGACCTCTATTTATTCCTAATGTATGTTCCCATGTACTAGAAGATACACTAGGGTTTTTTTTCCTATTGCTATTTATTCTCTCAGCATGTGTTTTTTCCTTCTTGATTCATCAATACATATCCCTCTGTGGGATGCCAAGCTGTCTTATTCAAAAAATATAAAAATGAAATGCAGTAACCTGTTGGGTCTTCTGGTGTGTAAGTATTGGACTTGGATCAAAACCGAAATAATCAGTTGCTTACCTTTTGATACAACTAGCAGGTGCTGACTGGCGTTATGTTGGGCCTTGCTGCTAATCTCTCTTGCTCTCTTTTTAATAACCTGGAAAATTACTGTTGTACGACATGTTCTGGTAAATTGGTAGTGTTGGATGATAATATATATATATTTTCATACTATGCAAATGTAATTTTTATTTGTAAATAATTTTTACTTTCTTGACTGTGACATGATACAAAACTCCCCCAGGTAAGCAGGGGGGAGCTATGAATTCCAGAAGTGCCTGCGCTGCAGTTGCTGGCCCTAGCTCTGCCCTGCAGCGGTGAGGCAGTGCTTCCCGCCGCAGAGCTGGCGGCTGGCTGGGGTCTCCAGCAGGGCTTAGTCACCATCAGGGCAGCGCTACCTAAGACAGCTTTCTGAGGGTTATTGCTGCTTTTGACGTGAAACACGCTGTTTTCTTTTGTGGGGTGTGTGGGGGGGGTCTTCTGGTGGGTGGTGACTGGAGTTTAGGCAATGGGAGAGGCTGGCGCTCCTCTGGAAGAGGTAGCAAACCTTCTCGGATGGAGTTAGGAGCTGTCAGATCAGCTACAGGGCAGAGGTGTCGCTGGATGTTGCTGTGCCTGTGGGTTTTGGGGTAGCAGCGGGAGCGTCTGTGTCAGGTGTAACGTTTTCAAAGAGTTGTGGGAAGGGGGAGCAGGCGAGCATCCCTCTGGCGGGATGCCGGGCGGAGCGCCGTCACCCCAGTGCCCCGCAGGGCCGGCCACTGCGGGGAAG
>VXBO01015125.1:244343-286342 GCA_013400135.1 Rhinoptilus africanus
GGCGTCGTCCCCCCTCCCTTCCCCCCGCTCACCCCCATGGCCTCCGCAGGCGCCGCGCCCTCCTCGGCGTGCGGGGCCTGGGCGGGCCGGGGCGGGCGGCGGTTACATAAAGGGCGGCGGGAGGGTCAGGCCGGGATGCCCAAGATGGCCGCCCGGAGGAGTTCACCTTGCGGCGGCAGCGGGCGCCGCTCGCCCTGGCGGCGGGCCGGGCCTGCCCGGGAAGGGGGTGCTGCCGCCGCCTCGCCCCCCGGCTCGGCCCGGCTCTTGGCATCCACGTTTTCCCTTTCGGTGCCCTTCCCTTCGGGACAGGCTCCCCTTGACCCCCCGCTTTCGGTTTCAGAACGCGCAGATCGCTTTCAGATGCTTAATTTTCCTTCCCCTCCCCGTGGAGTCTCTGAGTTGGCCTAGCTGGGGCTGCTGGAGTGGCCGCCCCCGAGGTGTAAGTAGGGAGAGAGCTGAAGCAAGGGTAATGAGGTGGTTTATTTATTCACTAATTTATTTAAGCTTTTAGTGCAAGTCTAGAGGTCAGTGGTGTGTCCAAGGTATTTTAACAAAGTATTTTTTGAATAGTGTAAATTTCTTTGTTGCTATTTACACAACTCGAATACAGTTTCAGTGTAGTTATTGCTAAATCTTTTAAAATTGCGTGAGTGCCTTTTTTTTGCTACAGCCTCCATTATATTACGAAATATTATTATATTTTTAAAATTTTATTTATCCTCCAGCCTCATCTTCAGTATCTTGAGATCTTAAAATTGTTAGAAATCTTTATGGAAGTCCTTGGCATTCCTTTAATTACAGGGTGTGAGAGAGTTTTGAAATATTACCTCGAAGAAAAACCTGTGACATAATAATTCTGGTAACATTAACACGTTTTTCTGTTCTTGGGAGGTTTTTTTTTTCTTTTTACAGAAGAAGAAAGCCTGTTTGTGGCTCTTGAGTAACAGATTAATTAAACTATTTTTTTTTTTAGGGGGACATGAAACAAAGATCAGGGTAGAGCTCCCACTTGATTAAATAGATTCTGTGTTTTTTACATGAGGAATAAGATTGTCTGATAGCTGCTTTCACAACAAACCTCACGTTGCTAAATGGTACTTATATTTTAGGCATTTCTCATTAGTAGATTTTAAGTGAAAGACGCTTCAAAATAAGGTTGAAGAAACCGACTTCTGATTATAAGAATTTGCAAACCTAGATGACTTGCAGACACTGGGAGACACGGGAATGATTTTTTTTTTTGGCCCTGTTTTCATTTAGTGAGCATTGTGGTGATAGCACTGGCTTATGAGGTGTTCTGTATACCCAAAGTTAACTCTTGGTTTCCCCTTTTTGTCCTCATCCATCCCTGTTAGTGTAGGATTAGAGCAGCAGTGTGACAGTTGTACTCTGTTCTAACTTTTTATCACAAAACTTGCGTCTGTAGGCTGGAATGTCTGACAAATGCGGGTGGTTTCCTCGCAATGGGAAGAATGCTTAACTAGGGCAGATAAAACGGCAACATCCTTTTACTCTAGTGATCCTTTAAATTTAGACACAGATACTAGTTTGTTAACTTCTCAGGACATTACTGCTTAGCATAAATCTCTTGTCTGTAGTGATTGTCTAGTCAGATTGGAAGCATTTAAAACAAAAGCTAAAAGCATGTTTATTTACACTGTAAAAGCAAGTCTATGCTAAAGACTAGTATAAAACTAAAACTAGAAATAATTATTCTTCTGAAGATGCTAGTTAGAAGTGAGACCTATTCATTAGAAGAAAAATATGTAGCTAAACCTTCCTTAAATTATTTTAAACTGCTAATGAATTGCTCCGTTGCTGTACGGCAGAAATTTAGAACAGTGTTCTGATACTTCCTTGTGATTTGGTCCAGCACCTGCTTCTCTTCATTGAATGAATAATAGGAACCATTTAATGTCTTGTCACCTGGATTAGTATCGATTCTGCTATAGAATTTTCTCAAGACTTAACGTTATTTATTATGGACTTGAACTTGGGCTAACCCTTTTTAAGCTTCAAATGATGTACCTGATTTTTGTGACTTCTTTTTGTTTGTTTTTTTGTTAAGAGCCAGTTACTTTAACTCTATGGAAAACCAGAATTATTTTATATTCTTGAGCAAGTGATGGATGTCTTGCTATAGTAACCTGGTTGTAGAGTTGAGAACCCCTTACTAAATAAGGGTGTGAGGGTGTTTTGTTATTTTTATTTAAACTATGAATGTAAATGTTTTTGCTCAGAGGAGTTTGAAGTTATGCTCTTATGGCTTAGGGAGGAGAGGTAAGGTTCTTTGGAAAACTGCATTAAAAATTGTAGAAAGATACATAACGGTCTTGTGCCTTACCATTGTTTGCTAAAATAGTTGTGTTGTTTTTTTTAATAGTAACAGTTCATAAAGTTAGGCGATATATGGCAGGTGTAATCAGGTTTTGTTGTTTTAGTTTTTTTTCTTTAAATGTGGATGCTATTCTGAAACAACGGTCTGTTTAGTGCAATGGTGCCCTAAAGGAAATTAGTCTGAATCAGGTGTTCCAGGAGAATTTTCCCTTTATGTAGATAAGGCCATGAAAAGATGGAAAGAAACTTTTTTGAGAGAGAGGAAAAAAGAGCTTGCCTTGATCCTGTATTATTGAATACACTTATAATCTTGCAGGGATCTGCAGAAGATAAGCAATTCTATAGCCAGGTGATGAAAATTTAAATATTGGTTAAATGGACTGTATAAAGATTAAAATAATCTTTTCTGCTTTCAGTTGAAAGTTAACATGTGAGATTACTGCCCTTGTTAGTTTTGACATTCTAAAGATGTTTTTCCATTTACTTAAACAAAAAAACCCCAACCCCATAACAACAAGAAGAGCCCCACACAGGAGCAAGATAAACAGTTATGTTAATCTGACTTTTTGTGGAAAATAAATGTCACCAATCAGTTTGAAAAGATAGAAGATTTTTGTTTGCTTGTTTTTAGCCTTTTTATGGCACTTAATCTAGTTAGTTTCACTGTGTTATTGTGTTCTTCCCTCCTCTTCCTTTTTTCCTCCTTTTCACAGCATGGGGGGACTTATTAACTCTTTGAAATATGCTGTTTTCTGTATTTTAAAACTTTAAAATACAGTGCCTCTGTAACAGTGCTACTGAAATAATGGGCAAACAGTCACTGAAGGCAGTTGTAGATAGTGTATCTTCAGAGGAATGAGAGCCATTCAGGCCCGTGTGAGAACTTGGGCTGGTACCTACCTACTGGGCCAGCGAGGCTGGGTCATACCTAGTCTTGAATGACAGGTTCTGTAACGGTGAGATTGTCAGAGGCTCCTCGTCTGAGAAAGGGACTTCTAAAGAGAGCTTTTCTCACTGGCCCAGCAATCCTGCTCCTTGTTTGGTTTAGACTAACGAAGCACACCCACAAATTTAAACTCTTGTAAGTTGAGGGGGGGAACTTAATCAGATTGATTGCTAGTTAATGGCATTAGACATTCTTTTTTAAATTGTATGTCTACTACTTAAAATACAGGGCAAATGATGTTGCAAGACAGATGTGCACTCTTTCCATTTTGAAAATAAAACTGTTTAGGTCCTCTCAGGTAGCTTTCTGAAGCATCTGTCAAATTTTACTTTGTGGAACTTTAGGAAATAACTGTCTGCATTATAGTTTTTCGAGTTTTCCTGGTATTTGGTGGTAACTGTCAACTCCGGAAACGTGAGCTGCTAGTTAATTTCTGATAATTAAAGGTGTATGGAGAAATCTACTTGAAAAATTATGACCTGGGTGGTTTTGTGATGTCTCTTCTTGACGTGCAGATTAACTAAGCCAAGAAAACATTGTGTTCACTGTGACCATTACTGAAAATCTGTAGGTATTTTACACAATACTGTTAATTGTTTGAGCCATCTGTCTGTTAACTGCCTTCGTATATGAATCTACCTTAAAGAGTATCTTTAGAGTTATGTTAGGATTTTTTGTGTGTGCTCGCTGGTGAAAGGCTCACTATTAATTAGTTTGTTGCTTTTCAGCTCCAATGGCGATTCCTCCATCATATGTAGACCTTGGCAAATCTGCCAGAGATATCTTCAATAAAGGATATGGTAAGAATAGTACCTTTTATAAACCGTGGTGTTTGTTGCAGCAGTGAATTGCCTTTTTAAGCCTCTGTGTAAAATTGAATGCTCAAATGGCCTGTGTTTCTGGGGAGGGGCAAGGTGTGTTGTTTTTATATCCTTACCATCAGCTAACAGATCACTGGAGGCTTTCTGTGGGCTGTTTTGATGTGAAGTCTGTTAAATCTCACTGCTTTAGCCACATAAATGTCAGAGATGTACAAATATACAAGAATGTAAGCATCAAGTGTAATTTAACTTAGGAGTACACTTTGTTTGCCAGTCTGTCAGTGCCACATTTGTTGATACGGAAAGGGACACATACCACTGTAACGTTATTTTGGAATAGAAAGAGGAATAGCTAGTGGGATAAAGAATCCTTCAACGTTTTATAATGCTTAAATACCAGACAGTTGCGTAGTTAAATTCTGCTTTGTTACAGTGATGTTTCTTTCTGGTCTTTGGGAATGCATGTGGGGTCTTTTTCACCAAGACTGGCGCTCAGCTGTCAGGGTAACAATGTGAATTGACACTCCCATAAAATCTACTTATATTACAGTTCCAATGGCTATGTATTTCCCACTTTTACAGTTTTTTACTTTGAGATGTTTCTTCTTGGTGATGAGAGATTAATTTTATGCATTGGAGTAGCTCTTCAAATGGCATTGACTACAAAGCTGATGCCATCCCGGGAACAGAAAAGAATGGTTTTTGTCTGCTGCTAAATTTACTGTTGGAAGTCATTGTTTGGTAGTTAAATGTACAGTGTACAACTGAGCAGTTACTCCCCACTTTCTGTGTGGTGATGATGGAACAGAACTCCTGGCTTGTTCTAGAGTGACCTCCTCTACCTGTTGTGGTATCTAAAATTTGAGTGTGGCTGAAGTCAGTCAATGTTTGTTTCTATGGATGTGTCACACTGCTGAGGCTGACTGGAAAACCAGCTTCTTGGAAAATGTGTGTTGTCTTAGTTAAAGCCTGCTGGTGTAACTTCGACTTCTGTTTGTTAAGGTTTTGGGTTGGTGAAACTGGATGTGAAAACAAAATCTGCAAGTGGAGTGGTGAGTTTAAATATCTCTTATTCATTATCTTTTTTATGCATATGTTCTGATATTTAATTAGAAAGGACACCTTCCAGATGCTGTTAAGTAGTTTATAGGTTATATGAGTGATAAACTTTTGGCGTAAAATAATTTCAGAAGATCTGACTTTATTCTGAGTATAACAGGGCTACGGCACTGTTTAGTAGTCTTTGTGAAACAAAAAGGCTTATTAGTTGTGCTTTGTCTTATGTCTGAAGGTGAACAAATAGCTGTCACACTTTTGAAGTATTTTAATATATCAACCACGGTACACAGAATTTATTTCAAAAGTACTTTGTGATACTATTTGTGTTTGGTGGAATATTCTGGCATCTTAATGCTTGTGTGAAGTAGTTGGCAGTGAACTGGCACGTTGAATCTTTGGCACCTCTTTAAAGGTATTTAAGTATTGCAATAACATTCCATGCAAGATGTCTTGGTCACACAAGCAGTGCCTCCTGTAACTTTTATCTATTTCTAGAGCAGACTTTGGAAGATAGACTTCTTTTTTTAATAACTGGAAGCTTTAACAGTGCAACTGGCTGTCAGAGACAAAGTGTGTGGGTAACTAACCCTATAATAACTCTGTATGCTGTGTTTTTTTTAGAAGTTTGTATCCCAATAAAGCACAGTTTGCAAGACCCCTATTATAGATGTAGTTATTCTTATTTTAGCCTCTTTCTTTCAAGGACTAACAGTAATACTGGCAAAATTCTCTGAACAATCCAAGCTGTCACATGAATCCTGTATTATAAAGCCAACCTTCTCAGAAGGAGAAAGTGCTGGCATGTATATACTGCAGGTGTTTTAAAGCAGAGATAGGAGATAATGCAATAAATCATGAAGCTGTTAACACAGTGGTTGCTGTCACATATACCCTGTGCAGTAGGAATAGCATAAAGCATGAAGTTAAAGCTGACAGTATTTGAACTTGAAGTTGTGTAGTCCCTGTCACTTGCCAAGAAATAGACCTTACTAGAATTACACAACTGTGTGGATGGTTTAGTGGTTCGCTAACAACGTTCAAGTAAACGTCTTGGCCATGGTTAAATTTGATCAGCCACCATTACAGAACAGCCTTTTGCGCTCTTGTGATGTGCACACAGGTGTTGGGCTGTGAGAATATGAATGCTTAAGGACTTGTGATTTCAAATCCATGTTTCCTTCTGGGAGAAGTGAGTGTGAGGAGTTGATGTGAAAATGATACAGTGCATGGAGGAAGTCAGAGATCAAAACTTTGATTTATATATTCTTAGAAGTTGATTTTTAAACCACAAGGGCTATAGTGTTTCATTGGAAAGAGCTCCTTAACTTGTATCTACAAACCAGACTTCTACTAGGTATTGCCTTTAGTTTCTGAATAGTGGTACACAGAAATTGCTCTGTTCTTTGTGAGAATCTGAATAGTAAAAGACATCAGGGACTACTTAATTTAGTAAGGAGATATGAGTGATATTGCTAACTTGTAAATATTTTCAAGCATTCCAGGTAAGACTACCAGAACCATAAAATCAGACTGTTGCCTTAGCTCACAATTCAAACATGAATGTTCTTCCTTTGTTTCATTAAACCAAAGTGTCAAGGGAATAGGAATTTTATAGATGTCAGTAAAAACATGTGTGCCTATGGCTTGTGTGAAAGGCTGGTGCACTAGTTAGACTGAGAACTCTCTTAAAAAGCAACAAAAAAACCCAAACAAAAACCTCAACCACCACCCACCCCACCCCTAATATGAAAAATGATGGCATTCTATGACATTTTACAGCTGTACATAATACATCTTTGGAGGTGGTTGACTGGAATAATGAAAATACATGTCATCCATAAGAAATTTTACTGGAGTTGCATTATATGCCTTATAGTGTTCTTGGCTCTTTGTTTAATTTTTAATTTGCTCATTAGGAGTATCAGATTTTTCAAGAACTTATTTCTGCTTTTAAGCAGAATACTTACAGTGACTACTGTCTTGCTTCTGAGTTGTGTTGTGAACCTGTAGATTTTGTAATAGTGGCAGAAACACTGCCCTTGAGATGGGGCTTGGGGGATGCCTCCATGTGGTCGTGAATCGTCTAGTTCTGGAGTGTGTTGTTTCTCTCCCCACGAGTTGTCCAATGTTGTTAAACTTGTTGCATAGAATAACAAGATCTTCGTGTTTGCTGAAGAGAAGTCTTTTCTCTCTTAGCACTGTGTAATGCTTTCAGGATCATGTGTATCTTCGGTATAACATGGACACTGTCCTTTTTAGGAATTCACAACATCTGGTTCATCGAACACAGACACTGGAAAAGTGAATGGGAGCTTGGAGACCAAATACAAGTGGGCTGAGTATGGGCTGACTTTCACAGAAAAATGGAACACAGATAACACTCTGGGAACAGAAATTGCAATTGAAGATCAGGTAATAGATTAAGATGTAGATGCTCTCACATAAAAAGAGTATTTATTTGTTTTACCTAACTAGCAGAACTGAATTCATAGCTTTATCTTACTTTCTCCCCCTTCAATTAGATTGCCAAAGGCTTGAAGTTGACATTTGATACAACTTTCTCACCAAATACAGGGTAAGAATTGTTAACCTTCTAACCATATTTAGGGCAGTAACAAGGCCCGTGGTCAGTAAATATTCGCCTCGTCTGTTGTAATGACAGAGATGTTTGTATGGTTTACCATTGATCCAAATTAGCAAATCCCAGTGCTGAAGGTTTCTGCTCTGTAGCATTACATCGTATTCTACAGGGTTAGTATTGGACATTTCACAATAGCCCACTTGGCTTATTTTCTGGGATAGAATTACTTGGAAGATAGCAGAAGGCATGAAAATGTCTCTACGTGCATCACAAAATGCCCTGTGCTTTCTTGATGGGCCAGCTGTGCTCTGTCCCAGTCTAGGGGATGCATGTGCATGGCATTTAGATGCATTGTGTAGAGTCATGTAGCTTGAATTTAGCAGTTTGTTGTGGAAGATCAAGCCTTGTCTTAAGATGACATTTTTCTGTTTCAGAAAGAAAAGCGGTAAAATTAAGTCAGCTTATAAACGTGAATGCCTAAACCTAGGCTGTGATGTTGACTTTGATTTTGCTGGACCTGCGATCCACGGTTCAGCTGTCTTTGGCTATGAAGGCTGGCTTGCTGGTTATCAGATGACTTTTGATAGTGCCAAATCAAAATTGACAAGAAACAACTTCTCTGTGGGTTACAAGACTGGAGACTTCCAACTGCACACTAATGTGTAAGTACTGAAAATTGTGTCCAGATTTACAGAAGCAGCTTTTCTCTACCTTTCTCTCTAGTCAGAACACAAATGCTTGAAAATACCAAGAGGTACTTGCAAGGCCATTAAGTGTAGTGCATTTTTCAATAAGAAACCCTAGATAAATTATAAATGTTACTTTGTATCTTTCTCTTTCAAAACAGTAAATACCCGTGCCTTTTAGCATATATTATGCTGTAAGTGCTAACAACCACATACTGAAGCTTCAATACTTCCCAATTGGAAGTGCAGTAGTTCAGTTACGCGGAGCTGATCATAATGCTTTTTCCAGCTTTCCTGTTACATTGAATTGCATCTGACTATGATTTAAGGGCAGTAGATTTGTTAGAGGTAGTAATTAGCATAGCACTGGTTAAGTAGGCCAGTAGTAGTTTCTGGAGCAAGACTAGAGCTTTGCTTTTGAACTTTTTGGGTAGTTTCATCTTCTTGCCTGTCTCGAATGAAGAGCGCACTTAGAGTTACGCTTGGAGTGTAACTAAACAAGTGTAAGACATCTTGCTTATGAACTTTCTTCAGAATTGCTGCCTTTAGGCCTTAAATATTCTTCAGAGCACACTGATCAAAACCTACTGAAGAAAGCGGTGTTTTCAGTTTAAGTTAATAAAAATTGGTATTGTTCTAGTGTGTTTAGTTAGTAAATAACTTACCTGATTTTTGAGGTAGAAGTTTGTCCCTTTTGGAGGGGGAGGATGGGTTTACGGAAATTGAGGGGTATGGGAGGAAGCTACAAAAGACTTTATAGTCTGGGTTGTAAGAATTCCTTTTCATTTTACTAATGTCAAACACTTTGGCAGCTTCTTAAAAAGGTTATCTAATTCTTCAGGAAGATCATACGTATTCAGTAATCAGAGAATCCCAAATGTCCATTCCCTGAGTATTAAGACTTTTAGTTTTGTAAGGATGTGATCTGGAATTGCATTCAAGTAGTTAGTGCAACGTTAGTGTGAGAATTAGCTATAGCATTCTGAATGGCTATTTTTTTCCCCATCACTTATCACAGTTTAAGTTTGTCCTGAAGCCTTTGTTCATCTCCACTTCTGTCAAAAAATGTGAAACAACTCAAACTTTTGTAATTATCATTTGAACAAAAATTTGAAGTAGTTAAAAACAAAATAATGTTGGGATATTTAAATATAGGAAGCTAACTTTTTTTCTTAATTTGTGCAGCAACGATGGTTCAGAATTTGGTGGGTCAATTTACCAGAAAGTGAGTGACAATCTTGAAACTGCTGTAAACTTGGCTTGGACAGCAGGTAGCAACAGCACTCGCTTTGGCATTGCTGCTAAATACAAGTTGGATTCCACTGCTTCTATCTCCGTAAGTATGACTCTAACCAAAAGGGTTATGCTAAGCACAGTGTATTTTCTGTTTCTGCGAATCTGTGTGTTTGTTAGTAGTACACAAGAAGGTAATAGTTCAGGAAGGTCTTGTATGACTTTTACAATCCAAGCAGTTATAATTAAAACAGCAGTATTTAAATTCTGTAAGGTTGCATATAGCAGTCACTTTTAGAATCTGACTGTCAAATGTTGTGCTGCTCTAGAAGACTTCAATTTATTTATTTTTTTATGAATACATTAAAACCACCCTATATGTCTAGTTCTGTAAATTTACAGATTTTTTTAAAACCAGTTTTTGTGGAGCTCTGCCATGTTCTCATGGTAAGAACTCTGGCAATACTAGTTAAAGGTGATATGTGGAAAAGTTTTCTGTGTGTTATAAAGTTAGAATTTGACCTGGATTGTTGCATCACTTCCTCTATAGAATGATTCCGAAGTGAGATAATTAATTTTGCACATTGCGTTTGTGATGGTATTATGAAATGTTTGCTGCTTGACTGATTGGACCTGCAAGATACTACTACTTTTGTGATCATATGAGCACAGAGGGTTCTTCTGAAGTGGCTTGTTTCTGGGAGTCTGGTAGTAAATTGCTATGGCCTTCTGAAAAGTGGGGAGTGGGGAAGTTCACCTGCCAAACTACATCCCAGTCACAGTTCACCCTGCCATTGCATTCTGTTTGCTCTTCAGTGTGTTACTACTTCAGCTGTAAGTTGTGGGGCAAGGGTGTAGCTGGAAAGAGAGAATCCAATAAGCATGGAGATATTGGAAGAGCAGTAAAATTTGGTTAAATTGATAATGGCGATGTTGCCAGAGTTATTCTAGTTTCTGCATGATAACAAAGAACTAATAAGTTAAAACACTTCAATTGCTTTTGTCGTCTTTTTTTCAGGCAAAAGTGAACAATTCTAGTCTAGTTGGAGTGGGTTACACCCAGACCCTGAGGCCAGGTAAGGGTTATCATCGGAATTGTCACATCTTTTATGCATCACAAAGAAAAGCTTTGAGATCTGTGCATTTATATGCAACTATTTCCCTTATTTACAATAACTTTGTCTTGAAGGCAAAATAGATGTTTTACAGTAGCTTATGTTGCACATCAAACCTTTTACTAAATGAGACAAATTCCATTGTATCCAATGGCATTTCTGCATCATATTCCTCACTGATTTGTGTAGGATTGGACTGTGTGGTGTTTGATAGCTTAGCTTTAAGCTCTGCAAAGCAGTGATCTTCTGTTAGCATTGCTTTCTCCAGTTATACTGAATGATTGAAGCACTTGAAATAATGATTGTCCAAAGAACACGCTTCCTGCTTTTCATACTTGGTAAAAAACCTCCAGAACTTTACTTGTACTGTTTTAAATATGAACGCACCTGTTAATGCTGTATTACCACTGGTTAGTTCCTTATTTGAAAAACAGTAAAAATCATAGTTTCATTCCATCCTTTCCTTGGTCCAGATCTCTTGTCTTTTTATGCAGAATTTTTGTTCTTCCTTGCACACCTTAGGTTAGAAAGGGGGAGCTCTTGCGTACTTACCAATAAGAGACTTTGTATATCCAATTTCTAAAACAGAATTTACAAAAAGTATGTAGCTTGATTCACATGGCTAGCTTTCAAGAGATGTAATGGGTAAATGGATTCTTCTGTAGAAGTCTTTAGAGGAAAGTAATGAAATAGAAAAAGAGCTGTAGTTGGGACTTGTAATGACAGAGATTGGGTTGCATGAATGCTACTCTGATTATATGTTGTAAACATGCTCTTTAAAAATCTTACAGGTGTGAAGCTTACACTCTCTGCCCTGATAGATGGAAAGAGCATCAATGCTGGTGGCCATAAACTTGGTCTTGGCCTGGAATTGGAAGCTTAAAAAGGTGAAGAAACTGCTGCAGAGAAGGGATATCAGAAGAATTTGGCCTTAAAATGTATTTCCAATGTGACCAGCAGGCTTTTTTTTTTCCCCAGGAAGGATGACCTAGAACAAGAGCTGTATTTGAAGTATTTAGACAGTTACTTGTTAGCTGGTTTCTAGTTAAATTGGTTACCCATCTAGTTAAAATTCTGCATTAGTGCAGTCACTTAAACATTATTTAAATGTATTTAACTGTTTAATGCGCTACCCACAAATAATGAAATAGACATTTATGAAAACTGTACAATTGTGTGCATGTTTGTTTTTATGTTCCTTTTAACATTTGATATTGCCATTGAATGAAAAATGGATCAGTGGATGTTTTGAAACGAGGTCAACGGTTTTGTTAAATCACCTGAAGCAGAAATACATTTGGTATCCCAAGACAAATTATGAATAAAACAAGTACACACGCATACTTGTGCCTCAGATATTTTAAGAATTTAAGATATGAGGGTAGTGCTCAGTTAGTTTTAACTTAATCCAAGAAGTAGTGCTCTATACCTTTGTGCAATTAAGGACCCCTGCCCATGACCACATTGAGTATAGATGGTTTTCACTGAACAGTTGGATTCCTCAGGCAAGTTGAATGTGCTTTTCTGTCAGGTAAGACTTGTCATGGCACAATGGTTTACTTTCCCCTGTGTTCCACGGGCAAGATTTACTGCGTTACTAGTTGGCCTCCTCATGCAAAGAGTGCAGAACGATATACTTGGCACACTGAGACATTTAAGAACTGCTCCTTGATGCTTTTGCCCAAGGGGTGAAAAACCTCACCACAAACACACCTTTTGCTTATATTTGTATTGAGTGAGACGTATCTCTGCAACTGAATGTAACAGTATAATGGTGTAACAGCCTGCTTATCCCAACTGCTGTGAGAGGTTTCTGCTTAAAATGACTGAAATAAAGGCTTAATTTTAAATGGAGACAGGAAAATGCATCTGATTTTGCTTTCCCTTTGACTGATAAATCTTGGCAGATACCAATTTTAAGTCCAGAAACGTGGGATAATGGAAAAACTCTCATGTTTTTCCAGGATAAAATTAAGAGATAATCGAAGTATAAGAGGTATTTGGTGTGTGAACATAACATCCCTTGAAGTGAAACATAACTAGCTGTGAATGCTTTTGATGTGGAGTATATTAAGTACATGTAGTTACAGCACTTACGTTTAAGAACGGGGGTTTACTGAGTTTGAGGGAGTGCCTGGAACATATTTACAATCTCTCTCAGCTGAGAAGGGTATCTTGATACTTAGTCTTGCAGCCTGTAGTTCACAGAAGCTTCCTTAGTAAGGCAGGTGGCTAGCTTTATGATCAGGAAGCTTTATCTCCGGTTTGCAAGCTGTGTTCGCTCGTGCTGGGTTAGATTTAACCCCATAAAAGTCCTAGTGATTTGCTCGAGGTCTTGTTCTATCCTGCATTGTTGCCCTCATACTCAAATTCTGGAGCGGAGTGCTCTGTTGTAAGCTGCCTGCATTTAGGCTTTAGCTGTGGAATAGCTGCGACACCTTTGCAGAAGATTGAGCAGAGCTTAAGCTTCCAGCTCAGGCTCCTGAGCAGGCTTGTTAGTGCATTTGACTAGTTTTGTTACATCACAAAGAGAAGGTTTGGCAGCATTTGTGCTTTGGAATACGTTTACTGCTGTTGTCTCTAAATGCCCTTTTATGAGGCGCACTTCCATGGTGGAAGAAGCACATAAGGTGCAATTTCTTACTATTACATGTTAACAATTGTAAATTGTATTTTTAGTTTGAATTGGTTTTATGTGCTTGACCACTTCAAGCTAGAGACCGTGCAGCCAGATATTTAAATTTTAGTATGGGTTATCTCTTTAGTATAACCATCTTTGGTGCCTCACAAAGTATGTTCAGGTTTTTTCTGGAGAAAAAAAAATAAAAATCATCTAACTGTAGTACCTGGACAGATAAAGGACTCACTTCAAAATGTCTTTTGCTTAGGAACAATGTCTTGTTTGCATCCGTAAACCAGTGTGGCTACAATGCTGACGTTTCTCAGTTTTTGGAAGCTTTTGATAGGGCTGTAGTGGTCTGACTCCTTCACTACCCGCTCACCTCTAGCTGTTTTTCCTCAGGTCACAAAATGGGTAAGTGAAATAAAAGCAGATACTGTGGAGTTTCTCTTCCAGTCTTCATACAAATTAGTAATGGAAAGCTTGAACCTATTCATTTTACTCTGTTTTCGTGTGTGTCACTTCCCTAGTCCTCAGCCTCTAAACTTTAAGTAGTTTTCATTTATTACAATGCTGATGGGCAACTGGAGAAATAAAAGGGCTCTGCAGTAGTAAAGACAACTGTGAAAATGAGGTTTTCGTAAAATATTGTCATAAATCACTATTTTGAGCATAAAAAGGAAATTCAGTGTCTATCTCTTGACACCTCTCAAGTGAGGCTTATAAAAATGGCTTTCAAACTTGCTTTTCAAGCGTGTTACTTTTTCAAGCTGGTGGTGTAATTGGAGTTCTGTGGTAAGGAACATTGGTAGTTCAAATGGCTCCATTTTGTTTGAACATGTAAAAAAGCCTTAATGACAACTTTCAGTGATAGCCAGCCTTTCCTCAGGTGTCACTCTGAACAAAATAAAACCACTTGAGATAACCAATGATCTGAGCATGGCTGTGCATCTTGTTTGTGTGAACTGTAGCATCACATTCCTGCCTGGTACAGCTGGAGTAGGGGTTGTCTGTCTGCATATTGCAAGGGGACTTAATCATGCTTTCATAAATAAAAATCCTTTCGTGTGAGATTATGACGCCCTGGATTTTACAAGTTACTGTCTGAGTGACTCGAACATTTATGTTCTTGCTGTGCCATACAAATTTTTCAGACTGTTTTAATTAATGTTGCACTCTTCACATGGTTCAGCTTGGTGTGGTATATTCTTAAATCTGCCTGTTGCACATTGCAGTCCTTCAAAACGAGGAAATTTGTTTGGAACAGGTTTTGGAATGGGCACGGAAACCTCTCACCGTTCCCTCGGCTATGTGCAGGATAAAGCCAGGCAGTACCGGAGTGTGCCTGCTGCCCTCTCATGTCCTGTTGTGCTCAGCTCACGGCTGCAGCGGCTGTCGCTGGGCACGGGGACACATTCCATCTGTGGTGGCTGCACTTCTGCAGGAAGTCGAGCTCAGCCACCAGGAGACAGCCCGTGCGCGGATGGTTCAGCCCTGCCTGTTCCAAAGGTCCTTGCGTCCTTATCACTCCAGTCAGCAAAGGCAGGCAATTAGTGCGAGGTAAGCCACTAATAAATGACAACTACTGGTTTGCACCTGTGGCAGCAGTATCTTTATGGCAGGCACAAATGCTTCCTGTGAACTGGCAGAAAGGAAAGCCCCCAGAAATGCTGGTTAGGTTCTTAGGTGACATGAAAGGGCCACGTCTGTGGCAAGCAGTTTTATCCTGTCTGTCAGCCTCTCCTTGCAGTGGAATATTTTTGTTCCTTATCTGGAACTGGAATAAAACCACAGATTGTATCGGTTATTGTAGTGTGCATTCATTGTATGTTACTGGTGGTTCCCTTCTCATGATTGTTCCTGGGCCTGCCTTTTCGTTGCCTGTTGTGTCTCTTTCCACGTGCTGCTGGGTTAAATGGAAAGCAATAAACAACTGAATTCACTTTTGTGAGCCTAAGGTACGGCATCATCCGCTTTAGCTGTGGGTTTGATACTGGTGCTCAGGTAAAAAGAGGCAAACTTCTTGCACAGAGATTTCTGAAAGTTAATATGCAATTCATTAGACAACAGATGTGGTGTTACACACTGAGATTGGGTTCATACCTATGCTTCCCTGCTGGGGCTGGGAAAAGTGCTGACAGACCTTTAAAGAGGGCAACCAGTCAGGCTTTGTTTTGGCTCCAAACAGCTCACCTTTACTGCGCTGTGGGGGGGTTGGTTGTTTGGTTTTTTTTTAATGAGAGTTTTGTGCTGGAACCGATGCTGAGGATGGAGTTGCAGCACAGCTGCGGCCAGAAACCTTCCAAGGGTTTGTGGGTGTTTTCATGGAACGTTCTTTGTCCTGGATCCACGGGGGAAGATCCTAGTGCCGAAGTAACGACTCTATTTGATGATTTTACGTTGTTAGCGATACATTACCTCTTTTGTTTACTTTTCTGCGCCCCTGTGAGCGTTGGAATACTCAACGGCTATTACAAACGCCTCGCTAACCGGCCTGGCTGTGCTCGCTGGAGCCGATGGACTCGGGCTGGGGAGGGCAGCGTCCCTGGAGAACTTCACGGATCCGCGGCGGCCGGACCCACACCCCGCCCCTCAGCGAGGCGCACGCGGCCTCCGCCCCCTGACGGGACAGCGCGGGCCGCGGGCGCCATCTGGCGGCCGCCGCTGGCCTCGCGCCTCCCGCCCGTGCGGTGCGCTGCGGTGCGGTGCGGGCCCGCCGGCGGGGGGGAACCGGGCGGAAAATAACTGCGGTAAATCTGGGGCTGATCCTGAGCTTAAAGGGATGGAATTAGAGGGGGGGAACCCCCGTCCACGCTGGCGCTCGGGGGTCTCCAGCCCCGTGTCTGAGAGAAGCGGGCAGAGCCGCTCAGCTCCTGAGGGAGCGTTTGTTCCCGTGCTCGACGTGGGACTGCCCGTTCCTGGGTGCACCCTTCTCCTACCCAAACAAAATTAATTAACGACGTAGGCTGTCTTTTCGACTGCCGCTTTGCTCGCAATTTCTAGAAACCTCCAAACGGCTTGAGATCCCTTGATTTCGAAGGGGACGCTGTGGCCCCCCCGGGCTTTGGGAAGCGCTGGCTGACAGCAGGACGGGGCACACAGGCTGCTGAAAGCCAGAAGGCACAGGGGAAGGACCCACAACGCTGCCCGACCCGTCATCTGTCCATGTCTGGTGGCACCACCGAGCCTGTGGTGGCCACGTGGCATGCCAGCAGCGCGGCCGTGCTGCTGCGGCCGGGGACCTGGCACTACTACAGTGTAGAGAGCTCGCTCACAAACTCTTCCCACATCTTCACAATTAAGTTAAGTCCCAATCAAGCGATGTTATCACAGGGAGAGGGAAGAGAGCCTGGCAAGTCCCCTCGGGTCCCATCCCTTGGGGACGCTGTGGTGAAGCACGTGTATCCTTTTGCTGGTGCTGTGGGGTAGTGGCCTCCCACCAGGAGTGGTCGCAGGGTGGCCAGCACTGCTGTGAGGAGCCACCACACCACCACCCCCTTCACACAGAGGGGCTGTTGAAAAGCTGATGTCCAGAATATCTCGGTTGAGGGTGGGGAGACAACTTTCATCTAGGTTATTTTGTTCATGAGTGTACAAAATTTGTCTTTCCTGGACCAAACCAGAAGACTAGTGCATCCGTGGTGCCGGCCAGTGAACTGTGCCGCTGGCACTGCTGCCCCAGGCCCCCCACTATCAGCTCCTGGGGTGTGCCTCACACGGTCTTTTTGGGGACCCTCATTGGTTTTTTGGGCCTTGTTTCCCTGCCCAAGCAGAGCATGCAAACACCCCTTTGCCAGGCATGTTGAGCCCTTCAGCTGCTGTGGGGTGGGAGAAGGAGGTGTGCTGCCAGCTGGGAGGTAGCCTGGTCCCAGCCCAATTTTACAGTTACCTTGAATTTTTTCCTTGCTACCTTGTTGAGTGGATTGGGTGGGTTACAATTGATCATGAGAGTCACCTGGTATCGGTTTTCACTTCTCTAATTGGCAGCATGTGCTTCGGGGAGCAGAGTAGGGAGCATTCCTGCCTTACCATATTCTTGGTGGTGTTCCACATGTGTCCTTTAGCCTGGACAAAAGCCTGCCCTGTAGCAGAGGAGGGTGTAGTGGTGTTTGGTGCAGTACTGTTTGGATGCAGGCTACTTGCTGTCATAACTGGGAGGTTCATCAGTTGGGCTGAGCAGGACCATCTCTGCCGGACATCCCCATGAATGTGGCAAATGGAGATGGTGGCCTTCCATGCTGCCAGCTGCGGAGTCTTCACTGGCAGAGAGAGCACCAGGTGAGTGTGAATGGGTGTTCCTGGTGTTTCAGGAATCAATGTTTTATGAAATGTTTTTGAGTAAACTGCAATTCACAAATAGCTCTTCTGGGTACTGTAATTTAGTGTAGCTGTAGGCTTGTATTGCAGCCTCTGTAACAGAAGGCTGATCTCCTCCCGCCATGTTTGAGGAAATATTGTATTTTTGTTTTACTTTTTTTGAAGTTCCTTGGGAAATCTGATACAACATTCAGTCCTGGTGCAAGACTGATAGGCTTTCAGGTGAGACCTAATGCTTTTTAGCAAAGGTCCTCTCTGTGTTTAGGGTACATCAGCATGCTTTTAAAATTGTTTAAAGCCCACTCATATAGTCCAAAACTCACCTGTCTTAACTTTATCACACCCATCACAAGGTGAATTCGTGAGTGTGCATAAACGTTGCAGTCTTGGTAGGTCTCCCTGCTAAGCCAGCACGACCCAACTATTCACTTTCTGCTTCAAAATGTCTCCCTCTCGTGGGCTGTCTAAACAGTCTGGCTCAAAGTCCCATTTCCTACTGTTTCCTTTTCTGTTGTGGAAAGCTGTAGCATGGAGGCGTACCGCGCAGTCCCACCACAACCATTCGTAGTAGCCTCTTCCAGAGGCACAGTTCCTCCTAACTCATAGCACACTCCCACCCCAAGAGGAGTGCCAGGGAGTTATGCGGTTGCTCTTGGTTGCCCCTGTGCTTGGTGAAGCACCACTCAGTACCAGGCACAGAGCGATGCTCTGCAGGGAGCATAAGCCCGCTGTCTTGGAAGGATTTATTTGTTAGCCTAATCCAGTTTTTTCTTCCTGAAATGAGATTGCTCTCATATTTCTCTTTAGGATTTCTTGAATTAAAAATACGGTGTATCGCCATAAGACATGTGCCTAGCTTGGTGGGGTTGGGGCACAGCTGGCCCCTGGCATGCTGGCCACACTGCAGCGTGCGGCTGTGTTGGCGTTCGTTGCAAGTGGGTATGTGCCTGCCTTGGCCATGTGAGCTGAGCTGCCTGTGCAGCAGCAAACGTGTACCCGAGGGGCAGGGTTTCAGGCACAAAGACCTCAGTCTGCTTAGCAGCAAGGGAGAGAAGGAAAGAGAAGTGGAGAAGTACCCAAAATGTAAATTTTCCAGGAAAATAAAGCTTTAATTTTAATGTTTTCCTTCCCCCTTCACAGAATAACTTTCCTGTTGCATAGGAAAAACCATTCTTGCCTTTCCTCTGTTTTTCTTCCCTTCTACTTGATAGCCTTTGAATCCCTGGGAGGAAAAGTGCCGGGAGTTAGTTGAAATGATTTGGTGTAGCTGTTACAGTCCTATTTCTTTTTATGGAGATGAAGTAAGCGAAATTTAATGCGTAAAGAAAAGATAATTAAACATAGAAAAGGCAGTTATAACTTCTAGTGAGTTTGGCTCCCTAATTTCCTCCACCTCTTCTGCTGGAGAAACATGACAATGACACAAGTCTGCTTGGCCCTTCTGAGACTTAAGAAACCTCTACTGGCACAGGCTGCCTAAAGCTAGCTATTTTCCTGCTTATAGGTTCTCAGTTTATTAGCCTGGAGGCAAAAGAAGTAAAATGAGACCTAATAAGGTCAGGAAGGAGCACATGAGAGGTAGAATACAGAAATACTTGATAATAAAATTAAAATTATATTGTTATGCCTTTATGCAATACAGATGGTCAAAATTAAGATTGCTTGTGCAAATTTAATTAGTCTTTTGTAACCTTCTGGGTGCTTAGCTTTGCAGCCTTAATCATGTGCCTTTAATGTAGTTTGTGGAGATGACTATATATATGCTTTCTAAGGTCAACAGGCAGACCCTAGCTGCAGGTCTGAAGTTTTCATTAAGAGTTTATCATAATCCATGGCTGGAAGTTTAAATACACACTTGAAGTTAAGCTTGATCTCAAGGGCATCACTCAATATCTGGTATGTGAGTGACTATTTTGAAAATCAAGAAAGGAAAACTTGGTAGCACCCATCAGAGTGCTGCATGACCCAGTACATGAACAAAGCTGCATGAGAGGGGGGAGCATGATGAGCTTGGCGGCACCTGGGATCCTTTCTGTAACACCAGAATGAATTTTGGCGTCCCAGATCTCTGGGTATTGATTAAGTGTGTCTATGCTTTTGCCTCTTTCAAGTTTGTCTTCAGTGATGACTTGGATCAGTCTCAGATTGTTAGACCTATTGGTCTGATCCTGTGCAGCGGACTTTGGTGGGGCCTGACAAGCTCAGCTTTGTTACTGTGGCCCAGACCCTCAGCAGGAGACCTTGCTAGCTCCATCTTGCTTGTCCCCCTGGCCAGAGGAGAGGGACCTCTTTGCCTGTTGTTGGGAATAGTTCCCAGGAAATGACCGTGCCTAAAATCCACAACTGCTGTGGGTAGACCCAGAGGTGATGTAGAAGCTGGCTTTACATAACTGAAGAAACTGCGGCTTTTTGTACAGGAACCATTTTGTCAGGAGCTTGACCTAGTGAGTATCATTTTGTAATTGCACTTTGATAGTGAATTAATGCTCCTCTGCACTGGGGATGTCTTTGACGCTCACTGGAATATAAGCTAGCTCAGCTGTTCAAAGGAAACCAAGGAAGGCCCTGCCATTTCTTTCAGGTTGTATTAATCTCTTTGATATAATACATGACGGCATAGTAGTTGCACAATTAACTGTGGCTTTCTGCTTTGGAACGACCCCACTAATTACTCTACATTGAAAAGATGGATGAAGTGTCTTGGGAGAGCATTTTATAGCAGCTGACATTTAGATGGCTAGAGGACATTGAAGGTGACACTGTGGAAGTGGCACACTAATACCCGGGAGGCTGAGGAGACATTGGTATCTGTGTGGAAGCTGTGGGTGAAGGCACCTGAGGGTCCCTTTCTCACATCTGTCTGTGGAGCTGGACTCCACTGGAGATGGAGGCAGATGTGGGTCCCCTTGCACAGAGCAGTGCAGGTCTCAGTGCCCCCTCCTCTTCCACGCATAGCCCTCACAGCTCTGCCTGGATTCAAAGATGTCCATCGCTGTCCGATGAAATTTTCCACTTCTCGTTGCAGCTGTGACTGGTCTTTCTACCCTCCAGGTTTGACCTGTAGCAGGCAACAGCAATGCCGGCTTGTAGTAGGCAAATGCAAAAATATATACCTTACAAAGAAATGAAGCAAGCATTGAGTGTCATGACACAGCCTGCATGATTTTAGCTGTTACAGGGAAAAGGGTAGGACCTGCAGGGTAAACAATAATGCTCAAAAAAAATCAGAATTTTGGATCTTATATATATTGTCCTAAGCTTTGTGCTTTCTCTCTTTTTTTTATTTTTATTTTTTCACAGTTAGTTCAAGGAGGTGCATGCTTTGTTTACCTTTAAATGTAAATTCCTCATGTTTGCTTCCTAACAAAACACAGGTTAAAAGATACAAGTTAAATCATGGGCAAGTATGAGGCTCCTTACCCATAAGCCTAAGTTTTATCTCCGGGTGTTACTAGTTTTGACTTCTATTTAGATTTGCAAACATCCATTTCCTTTCTACAGGTTTCTTTGCAGATGTTTTAAAATGTTTTTATTTCTTTTGTTTTTCTGGGTGGTTTTGGTTGTTTTGTTTTCATGCTCTTCGCTGGAGTCCCTTTCTGGGCCATAACCCTGTGGACTCCTGTGGCCGTGCCATGCAGCATGACATGTAGAGGCTGGGTCTCCTGTGAACCTGTTCGCCCCTGAGAGTGGACTTCTTTTTTTGATGATTTTGATTTGTGGATTTGATTGAAATTCTTGGTTCTGAATGTACACTGGTTTTATCCTGGGTAATGAACACCGCATTGTAATATGTGTATGCAGTGGTTAGGCATTGCATTTACTTGTGACAGCAGTAATAACGGTCTCTCATTAGCTATCTTTTGCAAATCTAATTTCACAGTGTCAAAAAGTTACTACTTTCAGCTCACCAACATAACCGAAGTCCCTACCGGAGCATAACTCAAAAGGTTGCTGTGAAAATGCACAGGGTCTCTTGCTTTTTCAGTAGGTGAATAGGAATAAAATTATGAGCCTTTAAACTAAATAATAATTTTTTCCTTGTAGCTTGAGATTTGTTCAATCAATAATCTTTCTGCTAACTCTGGGGAGAATTTTAGTTGCCTCCATAAAATGTTTTAATTATTTAAAATCATAAAATATAAGTAGGCACAATTTGCTTGGAACTCATTAGGGAAATATATGAATAAGAAGAAAAGATAATGTTTGCTTCTGCATTAATTTAAAACAGTCTCTAAAATATGAAATCTAATCCTGGAAAGCAGTGACTTATCAGCAATGTTTACTTTTCCTATAATAGGAATAAATATTAAAGCAGCTAGTTATGTGCTTATCCCCACAGTATTGCACTGAGGCAAAAAGGAAGATAAATAACTTGTCTGAAATCCCACATTAATTTCCCTTTTTTACAGGTTTTATGTTTGTTCATTTCCTTTTTCAAAACATTGCTTTTAAAATTATTATTATAAAACAGGTGACTGAGAAACCACAAGTAGCTGCAAATGCATGAGACCAATTTGTGTGTGATTAGAATTATGCAGAGGTAATGCTTTATACTCGCATAGAGCTTTTCATCCCAGTGCAAGTCACCAGGCAGAACATGCAGCAGCAGTGAAATGCCACTGCCCTGGGGCAGGGCTGGGCAGACCAGAGAGCAGAGCAACTGATGGGTGAGGAAACAAAAAAAATTATTACCTTTAAGTTTCTCTGAAGAAACCTCAGTGCTCACCGTAGCAGGAAATGCTCATTTGCAGTTCTTGTGTGTGCAGAGAAGGAAGAAGGGGCTTTGTCATTCCCTGCTCAGTACTTCTGGTTTGGGATGTCATCAGAAGTCCCTCCTCAAAAGACCCAACTCACTTTATTTACAACTTTCCACCTTTTCATTATGGGAGAGCCATGACAGTGCTGCTACTCCTGTGAAAATGAAATGAGCAGTAAAATCAAACATGCTGCAAACCACTCAGAGATGGCTCCAGATCTCTTGTGTGCGGGGAGCTCGTAGGTCATCTGAAGGTGCCGGTGTACCTCTTGTTTGGAAGAGCAGATGGAGCTGCTCAGCACTGTCACGTTCCTTGTGGTAGTGCAAGGGTGGTGCCAGGGATGGAGAAGGCCTGTGCAGTTTCAGTAGGTGGGCTGGATAAAACCAAGCTGTATTCATTTTGACTAGTAGGGAGAACGGTCTCTTAAAACAGCACTGACCTCTTAGCTTCTTTACACCTATTGTGGACATTTAGGATGGATTTCTTCAAGTGGTAAAGAGAACACAAGCAGGGATGCAGCTAACTGTGCTACTATGACATCCAAAAGGAGCCAGCTGCAAGTTATGGCACTTGCTGCTGTTGCCACCTGACTATCCTCAAGATTGCAGTGGCTGAGGCATAGTCTGTGCCTCAGGTCTGAGCTGCAAGGTTTATGGGGAATGTGAGGAGCTGCTCATGCTTCAGAGGCGGCGATTTGGATGAGGTTTATATTCATGTTCTTTTTCCTGTACCCAAGGGCTTTATCACAAAAAGCTTGCTAATGTCTCCCATGAGCAGCAACTCACAGATAGCTCTGTCCGTGTGTAACATAGCTAAATTCAAACAAACTAAAAACACTTCATGAGTTTGTTAAAAGAAGGTGGGATGGCAATGCCAGAGGTTCAAACAAATGCCTCTAAGTTACGCTACACCCAACAGCCCAGTTTTCCTTTAGGCCTGCAGCGACACAAGAGACAGATGATGCTCCCTGCATCATCCCCTGCACGTCCCAGCAGGATCAGAAGCTGCAGCGTTGAAAATGCAGAAGTGAGCCTTGAGCATTCAGGAACCTTTGTGTCTGTCCTTGGACAGCGAGTTGTTTGTTTTTGGGGCAGCTCTCTCTCTAGATTTGAGCGCTCAGTCTGAGTCCAAGGAGTTTTCCATGCTATACAGGACTCCAAGCTCTTGATATCTTTTTTTTTTTTTTTGGGTGTATCAGAGAGGGCCAGCACAAAGGGGGAGCATGGCAGCACTGCTGAGCGAGTGTCATCTGCTCATTTAATTAGCTAGTAGAGATGCAAAGTCTGCTCTGTGACAGTCTTCTGTTCCTTTCCCCATCACCCATCCAAATATCACACTACACTGTTCCGAATGTGACATCTTTGGAGCAAGGGCTGTGATACCCAGCCAGCAGCTAGGATTACATGCTTTCATTCTCATGGTGGCTTCTGGGAGATACTGCACTAAGGAAATTTATTAATTATTTTTTTAAGTGCACTATCCTTCAGACCCATTTTCTTCTGAGCAAGTCCCAACTATGCATTTATCAGCTGTGTTCACCTCTCTGAGATCAACCGTTGCAACTATTAGAGATGCCAGTGTTGCATGAACAACTGGGTGGTAGGGTTTGGACAACAGCTGTGCCCTCAGGTCAGCTCCTCTTTACAGGTGGAAAATCGTGAGCTTCTACAGTGTGAGCAGTAGCTCAGGCAGATGTGTTACCTGGGAGGGGTGAGCAGACCCGTAAGCTCCCATACAAGATCTCACCATTAGAGAGAGACAAAGACTTGCGCTGCATTATCATGTGGTCTGCTCTCACCGCCTAATGAAAGCCTAAGTTCCCATTGTCCCCACAAATTCCCCAAAGCTGATTCACCACTTGAATTAAACCATAATTACATATTATCAGCAGTCACTTTATAGTAAGGTTGAAGGATTAAATGCAGTTAGTGATGATGAATTCCAGACGCGCAGGACAGAAGCCTGAAGAGAAGGCCAGCTTCTGAGTAACTACAAGATAGAGTGTAATGTATTCTAAATATTTGATTCAATTAAGCTTCCTTCTGCTCTTTGTTTCAGCTTACAGATGGCTCATCAATCTATAGTTTAGGGACACACTGCTATTCTTTCTAATGGTAATTACGTGATCAGGATGGAGACAGGTTTGATTAAATGCTCACACTATGTTCTGCATATTTAAAATGGAGCAGAGTCCAAAGCAGAGGCAAAATGCTAGCCCGCTGCACGCAGCTTCAGCCTCAGGCGCTCGATATGTCTTCCTCTAGCATAGGTGATGGGGACTTTGCCAGTTCCAACCATTCAAGGAACAGGAGTTTTTGAATTCATGAAGTATGATTGTTTGTATTGGGTTTGAATGTTGCTAAACTGTTATTTGACGATTTCTTGCAAAAATATGGTGCTTTCCCATTTTTGGCTTGGCTTTACTGAGAGGATTCTTGGAAAATTAGTAGCAAAACAGTTACAGAGTCTGCGATCAATCTTCCAGTGACTAATGCGTGTTTGGGGAAGGCCATCATGGTACTTTTAGGACAGGGTATGTATTCTTCACAGCGTGTAGCTTGCTTGTGATTATCAGCCTACAAGCTCTGAAAGCAGGATATCTGAGAGGCTGCTTCAGCTGCCAAAGTGTCCCATTTTGTGTTTGTAACCCTTACAATGTTTTGTTATCTACTTAAAAAGTAAAATTGTAATGTAGAACATAGCCAGAAGCTTTGCATGCAAATGTATAATGATCTTGCATATTCCTTTAGCCACTCCATCTGAGGGCTATTATAGTCATTAAGACTTAGGTGAGGTGTTATTTCTTTTATGCAGATAAGAAAATTGAGGCATACAGAGGTTTGAAGCTCTGAGGGTAGAAATGTACCCAGAAAAATAAATTGGGCAAGCTTTATGCCCTATTTAAAATCTCATTTACAGGCCGTACGCACCTTGTCCTAGCCTTCTCCCAGGCATGGATTTTGCTTTATAGGAGCCAGTCCTCAATTCAGCAAAGTACTTAAGCACATCCTGACGTGCTCTGCTGAATCAGGGTTTTAAGTGGAAGTGACAGAAATAGAATTGAGATCTCCTCGCTCCTAGCCCCACTCTGAAACCGTCAGGCAATGCTTCCTTTCTTCTTTACTCTCCCGTTTCCACAAGTGTCTGAGACAGGTAAGACCTGTGCCCTGAATGTCTCCCCTGTATCAGAACCCAAGCCACCCAATTGAAATTTCAAAAATATGGGCCAAGTGGCCAGTTCTAACAAATTTGAGACTTGAAATCTTTTGCCCCAGAGCCTTGAGTCATTCGAGTGCGTTATTTAAACAAATGGAAGAAGTATTCTCTTAGCTCTGATACAGTTTCCCTACAGGAGGCCTAAGTGACTTTTTTCCTCAATATGCGTATGATATACTTCCAGAGTATCAGTCCCCCAAAACAGCGGAGCTTTTGTCTGTAAAATGCTATTTTTGATTTCTGGTTTAATTAGGTTTTCTCTGTAATAAGAACTTGAGGCTGAAATAGAAAGCCCTAAAAATTAGTTATTACTATTTGTACTTCACCATGGAAGGAAGTCATTAGTTGGATTCTTATTCTCTAGTTGGAACAGAATATGCCTCCCACCCCCTTAAGTCTCCTTCATTGATCCCAGGTAAGGTGAGCTTTTTCAACTGCTGTTTCTTTATCAAAAAATTTATAGAATGCACGAGGGTGAAACAAGAATAATGGATGATAACAGCAAGTTAATTTTAGTAGGAGTTAAGAATACTGTAGGAAAATACTTTACTAGGGCATGGAAAAAGCATCATTTTGCTAGATGTTGCCTAGGGAAGGGACTCTCTGCTTGCAGTAATTATCTGAATAGCCAGTCAACAGCTGTATTGCATCCTCATACAATCATCATTTTCCTTCTGTAGACTTGCCACCAGTGCTCTGTGCTTTCAACTTTCCAGGAAACAAGCACGTAGCATATTGCTTCTTCGGTGGGCAGGAGGGAGGGAGAGAGGAAGGAGGAAGAATTGTTCTGGTTCTCTTCTTACCCATTTGCTCTTCCTCATTCTGACTTCAAAAAAAAATCTACCTGCACTGTCACTAAGGTTAAAGAAACGCACTCCTCACACACAAAGGTTTTAGGGAGTGCTCTGTATTGGAAATCCTGTTTGTCCTTTGACACGCTTTTAAAGATAACTCCCCCCTTACGCCCCCCTTGATGGTGTATATTTGAGGCTTCTTATGTAGTACCCTTCAAGGATTACCAGTGACTTTCAATATCATTAATTTGAGAAGACTAGTGATCTCCTTGATGTCATATACTTTTCATTAAAAATCCATTTTTCTATTATGGCTTTTAACATTAGTAAACTCCACTTGTTTTCCTTTTGATGGTAGGACTGATTATTCTGCTACTCAGTAACCTCTTCTATGACAGAAAATGACTTTGTGATATTGACTCACTTGGAACTCAGTCATTCTACAGAGGGATGTTTTTTTTCAACCACTGTCTTACAAGGACAACTTCACATAAGTTTACTTGCTTTATTACAATTAAAATAAGTAGTAAAAACAATAGTATATCTCAAAATAAGTCTCTTTTCTCAACTTAGCTGCCCTTAGGATCCTGCTGCTCCTAAAGTCTACTTTCCCAGGCTACGCTATCCAGTGGATATATAGGTTAAATAACCATTTTTTTTATACTGCTCCGCGTGCATTTTTCCTGATGATTTGATGCTGCTTGTTGTTTCCCATCTGCTGGGGTTCCTCCAGTTACAACTTGAATGCTAGTGTGACTCCATCCCCCATTGGGAGCATGCTGATATTGACTCGTGTGTCTCTGAGAAGCTTCTCATTGAGGTGGTGGATGCTCTGGGTTGCCAAGTCATCCTTTCTGGGTTTTAGCACCCTTCCACTCCAAAGGACCTATTGAAAAAAGAAATGTCATGCACCTCTTTGTTCCAATATGTTCCTTGGACCACAAAGGAGCTTTGGAAAAGGTCCTGCATATTTTCTAGAAATTTATATTATTTATTTTATTTCAGATTTCTAGTGGTCTCTGACATGGAGCTATCATAAGCAAGTGGGGTTAGGTGTCCACAGATTGTCCAATTGTACTTCTGCTGCCCATTAGAAGCCAAAATAAAAGAAGATGTGATTAAACATCAGTATTTTTAAAAGCCCCTATTTAGCTGCCACTGTAGCCCTGAAGGTTCCTGATGTTTAACATCATTCTTTCTTAAAAGTAAAAAAGTTATTAATTGATAACTTATTAGTAGTTACTGATTACAAGTGCTACCTTTGATCTTAAGTACTGTACATAGTAGAAAATGTCCTACAAGACTAATCAGAATAGTACAGAGCATTCTCTGTATTGAATTACAAAAAAAAAAAAATTGATAAATTCCTGTTACCACAGGCTGTTTATGTACCAACATAAATTTAACACATTACTCCTTACTTCTATAGGGTTTTTATATTAGTGTTCCATATAGCTTACTTTAGGAATTTATGTTGAATTTTAAAAGGCTCCTTTGTATAACGTGGAACAAACATGTTGCAATTGGCAACCGAGTTGCAGATCAGAAATCACATTACTAGAATATAACCGTGACTTTTTTTTTCCTTTCCCAGAGGCAAAAGCAGTAACTCCCTGTGCTACTGCCACTACAACTGCAGTACTTACATTATCAATAGCTATTATTCCCCCTTTCTTTATGAGGCGCAAACATTTTTCATAGTACTCATTGCAGCTTTCTTTATCCGCATCAATGAAAGCAAAGTCAAAGGTTTCCGCTTCTCCACTGGCCAACAGTTCATCTAGATGAGCAACAAAGTGAGTCATTACACCCTGGTTAATGCTGTGTAGGACGAACTCGTACATTTTTGTCAAAGTTCTCATTAAATAATGTTTTTGGTGCCTTGACCAGGCAGCCTATTCCTCTACAGCTAATTACTAGAAAAGCTTATTGCACAGAAACCAATCTAGACACGATGTATGCCATAAAATACTCAGTTACTGAGCTCTGCCTACTTGGAAGTTCATGGAGGGGTTCTAAACCTGCAGGATACAGCTGGAACTGATGAAAGGTACAGTAAAAACAAGTCAAGCAGTTTGAAACCAGATGCCCTCTACACCTTAAACTACTTTTTGAGCTGACTGAGGAGAACTGTTTTCTTAAGTGGATTAGCATTTTTCTTGCATTTATGAACAAATCTTAAATGCTAATTTCTTGTTGATGATCAAGTGCCACGATACAGGTCATGAACAAACCCTGTCACAGATCTTTATCAAGGCAAAAAAAATGCTGTAAGTATTCCCTCTCTGGACCAAGGCAAGTGGAATTCAGTTTTAAGTTCTCCTAAGTGGAATTCTTGACTGAGAACTCCAAATTGCCAGCTGTGGAGGGGCTGACTGCTGCCTTCTTAAGGTTCTTGGCAAGCCCTCTCCCTTGCCCTTATCCTCTGTCAACAAAGGATCTTTTTGTCTGAAGCACTGCCTAGATAAAGCTGTCCATCAGACTTCAAGGACAGTGCATCCTAGCAGACTACTAATATTTGCCTCTTTAGAAAGAATGGATGAATTTGGAAGTAATACAAGATGGGGAGGGATGGATCTGTGGATCCATCAAGCTGGAAATCTCCTTACGCCTCCTCTCTTCCTAGGAAATTTCTTGCATTTTCAGAATATTTATTAATATTCCCTCTGCCCCACATCTTTGCTTTTCTTGAGTAAGAAAAGTCATTGCCTTTCTCGTGGCCTTGCGTACTCTTGACACATCCTAAATTTGACTTCCTCTGGACACAATTCAACTGTTAGGCCCTAAGTTTTATATTGGCTTCTGTTTTTTTTTTTGCACCTCAGCCCTTTCAGAAAACTCCTCCTGTTTATAACAAAGAAATACTTGTTTAGAATGGACAATGGATAAGAGAAACTGGGCTTTGTCTAATTAATCTCTTTTAATCAGCTTTCCCAGGAGCAGCTGACAATAGTACTTCAGAGATTAAACAAGGCAATGAACAGGACAGGTACAGCCCACCACATAGGACAAGCACCTTTTTCCTCTCTGCTAGCATGTAGGAAAACTGTGAGCTTACAAAGTTGTGAAGTTTTCTGATGTTTGGGTTTTTTTGTAAATAAGAGAAGCTGTCTCACTGTTAGCAAAGGGATCCCATCTACAAGCATATTTGGTCTTCGATTTTTGTCAGTATTAAATCCATTTCTGTTGCTAAGGAAGGGAAATAAAAAGTACTCTAGGTTACTTACCAAGTGTTTGAATTGCTGGCTTAATCCGCAGGTCAATTTTATGCTCTACGCCTGCCTAGAATGAAAAAAACCAAAGAGCTGATGAAAGTGATCAAGAAATAACCTATTAGTGGGTTGCACTCGGGGACTGACTGGTGTTCAGATATTTTTTCCTGTTATTTCTAGGTTCCAGACAGCACTCACTTGTCTTTCCAAACTGAACTGTCTCAGCCTCCTTTAATGATAGGAATGCTTCTGTGTGAATGTGTAAGTGTAAGATACTAAAATCCCTTGGCATGCAAATGCAGCTGTCCCAAACATGTAACAGAGGAGATGCTGCTTACCTCTTTCCACAGTGGCTTTCCAATTTTGACATAGTCCTCATTTATATCACAGGCGATAACTCTGCCATTATCTGGCAGTACAAGGGCCATATTCAAGGTATTGTAACCCGTGAAAACACCTAGGAAAATCATAAGAGTCATCAACACTTACCATATTGTGGGGAAAAAAATAATAAGAAAATAGTGAACGACAGGGTGTTCTTCAGGAATAAAAATCCCAGAGGAGTTAAGGATGGCAATTTGTTAATGGACACAAAAGGTTTTCCCTGCATTTTAATGTAATGGTGGGTTGGGAGGAATTTTTACTTTTGGTTTGTTTGTTTAAAATCAATCTTTTATCAAAGCTTTTCACAAAAGTCTCCTGGACACACAAGGCAGAATATGAGGAACACTCTTATTTAAAAGTGGAGCTAAATCCTCAGACAAAGGGCCTGGACCAGCAGCAAAATAGCAGGGCACCATACCAGCCAGGCCGAGAATGCAGATGGTGGGAACCCATACCTGGCTGCTCAGTATCAGTCTGGCTTTGGGACATCCTGCTAACATAATTGCATCAATGAGAGTGGATTGGATGCAGGGCCTGTGCTGCAAAACATTTCCTTCTGGTGAGAAGCTGATACAGGAAGGATGGAATACACCCTGTCTTGAAACCACTGGAGACCCAAGTGATCCGTTGATCTTATTTTTTCAGATCGCCTCAGAGTTGATGAGACATCGATGCTGATGCCAAAATTACTGAATGCAGAGATAGACAAAGTGGAAAGTAAGTGCAAATCAGACCCTACCTTTCACACTGTAGTTTCTCCACCTGTTTGCCGAGACAGGTATGCAGTGCCTTACTTTGTTTAGATATCTTATGTAAACATGGCTGTATTTGGAAAAGCACAGTCAGGAGCTTTATTCTACTACAGAGAGGACCAAGTGACACTCTTACCTATTTCAATAACTTTCTTGGCTTTAATGAGTTTGACCAAATTTGCCATAAGCTGAGCCTGGTCACAGGATACCATCATTTTACTCCAGGGATGATCAGCAGTGACCTAGAAAGGGTTAAAAAAATAACACATCACAACAAAAAAACCCCACAACCAAAGCTTCCAAAACAATATCCTGGGGGGAAGAAAGCCCAGGAAAAACAGATACCCCTACCTTTCTCCTTTTAGATGGCTTTGTGCCTCATCTATGAGCCAGAAGTTGGTTTGAATTTAACAGTAACTAAGGAGGGCGGGGTGTGTGTCATAAGCAGTGGCTAATCATTCAAAGCATTAATATGCCCCACAGTTATCATGGCTGTGGCAAACTTGGCAATAGTTATAACTGATGAAGAACCATAGAGTAACTATGACTGTGAAAACCCTTTATTTCTGTGAATTTACATAAACAGATGCACTTTTTTTTTTTTAATTATAACTTTTGTACTTATGCCCATATTCCTCCAAGGCACATAGGATGGTTTTATGAACTGCTAGGTTAAAGTCTGTTGCCGAAGGTCAGACCATGTGGTTCTGACTACAGAGTGCAAAGCTGGAGGAGCTGTGCCCATGCCAGGGTGGGAGGGCCCCTGGCACTGAGGAGGGGGCAGCAGGAGTAGCTGGGCTGTGCCGGGGCAGTTGAATGGAAAGGATGGTCCTCCCAGTTCCTTTCTTCCTCTAGGGCTCATTCCAGCCAACAGCTCTAATACTTAACATTTAATTGCTTTTATATAGGAGTAGTTTGTCTCACTAAACATGACTCATTCCTGAGTCAGGAGGTCTGTTCTGAGCTCTGGCACTGGAGCCTGCTGGAGGGCATCACCCCTCCCTGCTACAGTTTCTTTATATGCCAACTAAAATGAACAGAAGTCATCTGTTCAAGTCAAAATCAAGTGCAGCCCAAGCACGTGGGCTTGGGGGCCATGGATGAAAAGACATGTCTAAGACGTCTGCCAATACGATTAAATACTCATTCGGTAGCCCTAAACATTGAAGAGTCTGGGTGTTACCAATTTAAAACAAACTCTAATGTCTATGCAAATAAGATGTAGTAAGGAATATCACAAATAGTCCAGCAGTTCAGGGCAAGGTGTGGGTGATACGTTCCTAGTGGAACAGTAACAGCACTCCACAGAAAACCTGCACTGGGGCATAAAATACTGACCAGTCGCAGCTTCTTTAGAATTGGATGTTCCCGCAAAGAGTGATCCAGTATGTATTGCCAGAGAGGACCGCTTTTCCCAATAATACTCTTGGATGATTTGGGTGTCCCAAAAACTAAAGGGTATCTTTTACCTACAAAAAAATAAGGAGTAATAAGATCTTCTATATTTTTCAGTTGTTGCCTGATTAAATAAAGCAAGCACTTAAGTATCACTAAAGGTTAAAGAGGTCTTTGCATTTTCCCTTTTCGCTGGATTTTTCAGAGCAATGTAGCTGGACAGCTTAGCGGACTATATTTTTTTCCCCTTCTTTTTAACCTCGAAGATGTTCACCCCAAGTCTGCAAAGGCTGAAAGGGAAAGGCTTGAGTACGGTGTTGTTTAGCGGCCTATGTGAAGGTTCCAAGCTGTCGTAGTCTTACAGAGCAACTAACCACATCAAAACTCAAAGGGCAAGTGTAAGGAGAGAAGCATGAATGAAGCTCGCTATTTTTGTCATTTGGGGACCTTGTTTTGCAGATGGATAGAGGCTGCTGGTCTTTAGAGCCGTCAGCCAATGCATCTTCTCAGGCCTTGTGTTCCCCGAGTGTCAGTGTCTTGCTCTCTCCTGCCAGGGGAAATCTGGCATTGCTCAATGGCTTGTTTAGTGTGAAACCAGTGTGCAAAAAAAGTAGGTGCTGAAAGCTGAAGTTTGAGGACTGTTGCTTGTCAAATACAGAACTGATCTCAGCTTTGATGCCCTATGCTTCTTTAACCAAATGAGGGAAATATTTTAAAGAAATAACAAAAAAAAAAATTCAGTTCCACATGTCCTGATGGTTGTTCACTATTAAAGAACACTTTTAATTTTCTGTTAATGGCTCTGTTTTACAGATGATTGCGCTGAGATGTTGCCTGAAGTCAAAGGGTAAGTACGCCAGCAGCTGCGTTACAGACCCGCACCACTTCCTTGCCCTGCCTCACCGGGGGCTCGCAGCTCCTCTGACCCCGGGGAACAGCAGAGAAACCGTCACCAGAAGAGGAAACTGTGACCGGGACACCAGCCACCGCGTTTTCTGGCTGGCCAAAGAAATGCGGGCAGGGGCAGGGCCGGGAGGGCGCCCTCGCCTTTGCGGGGACCTTGGCCCCGGCCCCACGCTGCAGTAGCTGGATTACAGGGAGCGGCTTGGTCTCTAATAGCATCAGTCTATTTACCGCCGCAGCTCAGCGAAATCCCGGCCGGCGGGGCGGCCCTGCTCTGGGCAGCGGCGAGGGGGCTGCCCCACCGACGGCCGCCCGGCCCCGCCAGCAACCAGGGGGTCCCTCCAGCAACCAGGGGGTCCCGCCAGCCCTCGGAAGGGGGTGNGAGGGACAGACTCTGTAGCAATGTGTAAGGTGACAAAAGCAGCACCAGGGGTTCATGCTGCCACCTCCTCAGAGGCTGGTTCTGGTAGGCCTTCACTTACAGTCTTCGTTTTAAAACACACCCACGTGTTGTGTGAACTGGTAACGGGCTCCGATTGTGGAGCTCTTAGGAGAAACGTCTTCATGAGAGACTTGGGCCTCCAATTAGCCCTGGAAACGAGCTTCCTCCTTCCCTAGCATCATGTGTTTTGCAGCTGAGCTATGAGCATGTTCCTTATCAAAAAGCACATGAGATGTGGGACCTCAGTCCTATGCCCAAAAGAACTGCAAGTCTCCAGGCGAAAGGGATCAAGGAAGATCTCCCATGAGAGGGGGAATGGGGCCTGGTTTTCTCTGCTGCTGTTTCAGCCTCCTTCTGCAGCACCTTCCAGGCGAGGTGCAGCAGTGCCCTTCCTGCTGTTTGGCAGCCTGGTTGTTTAGGGATCTTTTCCGTGGCCTGGCTTGTCACTGAGGGAATTGAGGTATAAAGCAACAGTGACTGTGCCATCGTTTATTAGCAATCAGGCTAAAAAACTTTCTCCATGCTTTTGTTTCATTACATAGATAAGTACTGAAAGGACCCTGCAGTGCCTTTTGTAGATGGTCTGGTGATTTGGTTTTCATTCTGTGAAGTGCTGGTAATATCTGGATTTTGCAAAAGCCAAGCAAGATGTGAAGATCTATCATTTTGTTGCTCTACAGATGATGAAATTAACAACATTGCATACAGGCCAGGAATAAGCAGGCATGAAGTGGGTGGCAACTTGGCCTCAACAGCTGTAGAATGAAAGCAGGTAAAAATTCCCTTTTGGCACATAGATCTCTAGAAAGCCAGATGAATCGTGTGACGGTAGGTTAGGATGATAAATTTTGAACTATGTTCCTGTGCTAGACAAAACTGTCTAGTGTCAATGCAGCTAGGCGAAAAAGATTCTTTTCTAAGTACATCTTAAGTGCAGGATTAAGTATATCACCAGGGCATTTATGGGAAATGGGTTTGCCTATTACTGCATTTTTACCATGTGCTAGACCTTATTTACAAAGACTTGAGCTCAGAGCTCTTGTATTTCTTTTGCAGCAGCTAATCATGTCAAGCACTAAGGAGTCTGCTGTGCTTTCTGACTTACAGAACAAAGCAAGACATCTGATCTGGCTCAGCAGATATAATATCTTTTGGTTCACTTTTAAAATTTATTAGATTTTGAAAGCTGTGAGGGTTGTTGATTTCTTAGCTTTTTTTTTTTTTTTCCATTCAGTATCTCATCACTTTCTCTGTGTATGTTTTGCTTTTGTAAATGAAAGCATTTCATCCCCTCTTTCAGAAGATGAGTTATCAGGAAGGGCTGTAATGTGTCAGTTTTAGGCCAAATAGAACTGTAGGAGACAAACTCTTCCAGCGGCCATAAATCAGATTTGTGACTGTGCAGCTCCATCTAGTGATTATTTTCTACAACTGCAGCAGGAGGGAGAGTAACTGTGGGATACGCTCTTTTTAACGAAACACTCCGAATTGGTAATCTTCCAATGAACACTCCCAATTTGTAATCTTCCAGTATTGTGTCTCGACTCGACGAGCTGTCTCACTTGAAGCTCTCTGGAAACTTGAGGTACATGAAATCTCCAAGAGAATTGGTGAACAGAATTGATAGCGTACTTAAACACGTGTCTGAAACTCCCCCCAAGTTCTTATGCAGGAATAGCTGACACCTGTGGTGTCAGTGTCAGAATATGTTTTACTATGTGGGGCAATGTATTGTTTCCTTAGGTAATGAAGTTGATTTGCAGATATCTAAGTCAAGATAAAACGCTTTCTTAGAGTGGCAAAAGAGTTAAAGTTTTCCAACTAAATAGAAAAGAGCCAGCTGCTTTTTTTTTGAGCCATTGCAGTTTTCATTTTACATAGCTCTGTGATATATGACTGAACAGGAAACTTTGGTTAATCAGAGTAATTAGATACATGCTTGCAGTGTGCTGTAGTTACTCGAATATTTAAACGTTTTGGTAGATTTCTGCGTACTTTTTGTGCTGAGTGAGGTGAAGGCTATGTAGAGATAAAAACTGTGTGGCAAGCAGGCTTAGATACAAACCCCACTGCTCCTTGTGTCTGTAGGGTCAATTGCACAGTTTTCACAGGAGACCTGGATTGCTCCCAGTGTTGTAGTCAGTAGGCATATTTGCTGTGCCTGAAAGTGCCTTTTCCATGGAACTGCATTCATGAAAGGGTAGAAGGGTTTTGGCGGCATCTTCAGACTGGAGCCAGAACAGGATTGTTCTTGTGAAACATGAAGTAGGACAGACAGGATTCTTACTGGCTAGTCAGTGGCTGACCTCAGGGTGTGTGAATCCCCCCCCTTATTCATTTTGATAATCTATCCACAGCTTCACAGTCACCAGGTAATTGGTATCTGCAATAGTCTGCTCTTCTACTGAGACCTTCCTTCCAGGAGTGGTTTTGTACGTGGGAATGATGCACACTGTCCACCTTGATGTCATTTAGCTGTGTGGACTTACTGTAGAAATGGGATTGGCAAAGCTTAAGCCTACTGATAAAGGTGTCATCTCAATTCCGGGTTTCTGCCTTTCATCTGCAGCTGTTTTTAGGCAGACCAGTAGTGCCTAGTAACTGAGGCACCAGTGTAAAATGCTAAATGACTTGCTATGAATTTAATAAGCTGTTCCCTTCCACTATCCTTATATTTAAAAGATTTTCTTCCCCTCTTCACTCTTCCATGTGTCAGATACCTGTACTCTACCATGTGTTCTGTCAGGCTGTGCCTTTCAGGACATCTGTGATGTTCTGTGGGCTGCTCCAAGGTGTTGCAATATATAACCATATTGATTGTCTTACTGCTGCACTATAAAGAAGTAAAAACTGTGGGTGACTCAGCCGCTATCCAGTGTGGACAGCCAGGGATTGTCCACACTGTGATTGAAAGCCTGTAACATATCCAGTAAACCATAGTTGCTGCTGACAGGGTTTTACTAGACCTTTTGTCAACATGCATACGGAACCCGACTGGCTGCTAGAATGGCTTAACTAGACCAGGGTGGATATAGATGACTCTCTTGAAAATCATGTTAATTCTGTGGTGGAACATCATTGTATACTACAGATACCTTGAAGGAAGCGTGTATAGGCATGTTTGAACAGCACAACTCTCTGGAAATAACCCACGTACATTTGTTGAAGCTGTATTGGCCTATGACATTGGAAAGAATTCAGTAGAGTTGCATGTTGTGTCTGATTTGTTCAGGCTGCAATGTTGCAGGTGTGGCTTCAAGCATAATTTAAACGGTGCTTACTTCAAATGTTGGTTACCCCACACATTGTTCTCCTTGAGAACTTCATTGATCAGTGTGCTTGGCAGTAGCCTAATTGTCAAGTTGCTCAGGAAAAATCAGAGCAGATAAGTTTAAGAAGAATTCAGGATGAAGGAAAATGAGTTTTGGAGACTTTTACAAGGAGTTTACCTCAAATATGAGTGCAGAATGAGTAAAAGCCCAAATACAGTGAGGAACCAAAGAAGAATACATTCATGCATTCACATGGTCTGACTAATTGCTGAAAATGCTGATTGAGATGACATTCTGGATGGATGGGACTTGAATGAGATTAGAGCTAGAGGAAGAAGTCGCAGTAATCAAGGTGGTAGGAACTCGGACAAAAGTTTTTAGTTGTGAAGATGTACATACGGAAATAATCTTGTAAATATGTCAAAATCTTTCTGACTGTTTTTGTATGATTGAATGTGAGGACCTGGAGAGAAATTAGAGTTGAATATGAAGAGTTAAGTATTGAGTGATGGGCAAAATGCTCATTTTTATCTATATTGACGGAGGAGAAAGGTTGGAGAGCTGGGGCTGACCTGATTTTAGCCATCCTCAGAGATGTGTCCGAAACAGATTGAGGTTTTAATCTGGCTGCACGGAGATAGGAGTGAAGAGGCAGGTCTGTGAGTTGCCTGCATTGATGTGGTGGATGAATGTATGTATAGATGGGCCCAGTTACACAGAAAAACCAGGAAGCTGTGAATTCCCATACGTTTTAAGCTATTCAAATATAAACAAACTCATAAGCATTCTATTGTATTTATTTATTTGGTTGTTTCTTGGTTTTAATAATATCTGGTTAAAAGTGAAACAGAACTTATTTACCATATTTATGTGTTCATTCATCTGTCTATCTCAGGCATTGTACACAAAGCGTGTATGTATTTTATGATTTTACACTCCACAGTGTATATCCCTTTGCAGGACCTAGAAAAATCAATTGACAGTGTCGTATTTTAGAGGACTCTATGTGGAATTATTATTTTTTTATTCACAATTGAGATTTCCTTTTTCTTCCAGTTGGTTTTCCTATTGTATTTCTCTGTTCCATCCCTGTTATCTCTCTGGCATAGTGTACACTTAACATTTCATTTTCAAGTTCTGTAATGGAGTGTTTGTCATTTACTGGCATAACCTCCTTGACCTTAGAAATACTCATTCCACATGTATCCGCTGCAGCAATTTTTTTTTTCCGTGAATGTTCATATGTCTTCTCAACTGAAAATCTTGGAATTGTACCAACAGTACAATCTTTTTTAAAAATCTGTGATAAATGGTATTGCTCTCCAAAATTTTCTTCTGATAGTTGAATTCAGTAATGTGAAATAAGACTAATGGTTTCCCAAATACTCATCATTGCTTCTAAAGTCATCTGGATTTTTTATCAGACAAACTGTAAGTATCAAAGGTTCCTTTAATATGATTCATTGTCCAACTGGAGGGTAATCGCTAAAATGGAACGCAGACGTGAACAATGACTTTAACTAAGTTGGTTCGGTTACTTTCATCCTGCTCAGCTACTTCTATCGCATTTAGTCTTCTGTGGGAGCTTTTAAAGTATGTCTTTCGATAACAGCTTGTAAAGGCTGTGGTACCTTCACATCTATTTCAAGGCTAAGGTATCAACATTTCAAATGCTGCTGCTAAGAAAGCTGGTGATTCATGAGCCCATAAGCCTTAAGCCATTAAACTTGCAAACAGCGAATGGTTTAGAAACGGTTTTCAGCTAGAAGCATTTTGACATATTGGTAAATATTTTCAGGCCTTACTGGCTTACAGGCCAACATTTTGAATATATATGACTACTTTTTGCCATCTCATTACAAGACTAGGTTCAACTTTGGACATGCAGGTATCGTGAGGAGAGATAGCCCCTGCCAAGCAGCATAATTCCCAGTGCAAAGTAAGTTAATGGCTTCTATGAAAATATCCCACAAGTATCAAGGACTGTAAAACTCAAATTGAGCTTGACTGGGGAAGACCCAGTGAAACAGCTCATTCAGTGGCTCAGCTTGACAGATCCAATGATAGAAGCAGTTTTCCTGACAATGAGAGTTTGTTATTGAAGGATGTGGTTTGAAGGCATGTTGAATTTCTCCAAATAGGTGACAGACTGTTCTGAATGATCTCCTTCCAGGTTGTGGCTTAGCCTCACACTTGAAAAAACTGGAGGGACAGTAGTGCAATGGGTGCTTGCTATTGAGGAATTAAGCTTGGTATTAATTTGCTCCTACAAATGCTCCCCATGTGATGGAAATAGGCACAACTTGTGTGAAGCATTTTGCTTTACTTGCGAAGCCTACTGTAAGTCTCAAGAAGCTGCTCCACTTAAGCCTTAAACTATAGTGTGCAAACAAAATGTGAGAAATTTTGCTCTTTATCACATTGATACATGTAATAAAAAGAAAGAAGCAGTGAAAAAACCAACAATATCCATGACACCTCGTTAACCAGCCTCTCCCATGCCATTATCTTTTGCTTTTTTTTTTTGACATCTGAAGAAATCTGTGTCAAAAGCCAGCAGACTGGATTTGTTTCATACCAGATGTGTGACCAGATGCCAAAAATGAAGGCTAGTTTTGGAAGCCCGGTGTTTTTCCCCTTCCCTTAAGGGCATTTGTCCTAGGGTTTCCAATGCAGAAAAGCAATAGGAGCAGCATGACAGCAGGAGAGGTGCAGGACTGGCGTGTTCTTAGATAGTCTCCCCCAAGCATGCTAAAGAGAGCTCTAGTTCAGATTGCCACTTCATGTGAAAACTATGCCAGGCTATTCCTAGTAGAGTGTGGGTCAGTTGGGAAGAATAAAGAGGCTATCTTTGTTAGTAAATTGTGGCTTGCTAACATGATGCAGATGTGAAGAAGGTGGCACTAGATTTAGCAGGTAAAATACATCTGCTGGAAAGAGAGCCCAATTAGCATCATCACCTGAAACTCCATGTGTGGTGCATTACCCCCTTCAGGCTGAAAAGGTACAGGTGGGGGGATGGCTCAGATGCCCCTAGGAAGCAGAGGAGAGTGGGAGTTGCAGAGAGCAATGTCTGGTGTTCCGAAGGGCAGGTTGCTTGTAGGAGGAAACAGAGGGAAGGTAGGAAAGAATTATTTGATTGTGTGCAATGCTCCCTCTATTTCCCCACTTATTTTTTTTCAAATTGAAGATGTACTCTTAGTATTTGCTATGAACTGAACTCGCTTTTTTCTCTCTACTCATATTCTTAAGATGATTGTTACAGTTTTATATAATTCTGCTTTTTAGTGTTACTTGGTTTTATTTCTTTGCTGTTGTATTTCTTTGCGTTTGAATGTTAACAAAGGGCTATATAGACTTCTTAACTTGTTCTGGCTTCATTTTGTTATGTGTATATTTTTTAAATAATCTTATCTCCTTTTAATATAAAAAAAATGGAATGTTTGTAAGTGATGGACAAGAGGAAACAGGATCAAGTTATGTCAGGGCAGGTTTAGGTTAGGTATCAGGAAACATTTTTACACTGAAAGGGTTCTTAAACATTGGAATAGGCTGCCCAGGGAGGTGGTAGATTCACCATCCCTGGAGGTGTTTAAGAAAAGGGTAGATGAGGTGCTTAGCGATATGGTTTAGAAGGGGTTTTTGTCAGGGCAGGTTAATGGTTGGACTTGATGATCTTAAAGGTCCCTTCCAACCTCACCGATTCTATGTTTCTGTTAAATTTAGTAAGAATTTTTTTGAAGAGCCCCCTACAGGTGAACTTTGAGTTTTACAGTGCCAGTCATACCTTTGGTAAGAATAAGGCTTTCTTAGTATAGTATTTTAAAGTTACACTTTTTACTGCTTCCTTTTAGTGTTTTGAAGATCAGAAAATCCTTCTGCTTTAGTATACTTGAATTATATTTTCACTTTTTAATCGAATTTTCTATACATTTTGTTTTTAAGAAGTCCCTTTCTTTCCATTCCTTTATAGCCTGGGCTTGACTTCATAAGAATCTCTAACTGAACCATAAACTACCTTTATAAATATCATTTTTCCTTGAAAGCTATATCTTACTGCAATGACCAAAGTTTTGTCATGTGTTAGATTAAGATGTCTGCCTAAAATCAATAATGCTGAGGTAACAACATTGGTTTCTGCTAGGCTCTCAATTACTTTCTCAGTTGTTTGTCATAGGAAGAATATATGATCAGTTGTTTCCCCTGCAGGCTATAAAACCAGCCTGTTCTCCTTTGATCACTTCTGCATACTTCACTTTTACTCTCCTAAGTGTAACACAGATTTTTAGAGCCTTGGACCTGTGAAGCAGCAAAATGATTCTTCTGTAGTCCATTCCAAGGGATAATAGCCTCCCTGTATAAAGCATCATAAATATCCCTGGACAACAGTTTGCTCTTTTGGGTTACATTGCACGATCACTGTGGAATCCGTTCCTGAATTTGCCATGCTCTTTGAAGAAATGTCTGGGAAAAATTTACTTTGCAGTCTTTCCTTTGCACCTTGCATTCCCTGTTGTATTTCTCTTCTTTTGCAGGTAGTCCCTTATTCTTTGTATTTGTTTGGTAACAAGTACAGCTGTAGAACTGCTAGTCTTTTAGTCTTTTTTTTTTTTTCTTTTTCTCCCCCTCCCCCCTATACCTTTGTGTTTTTTAAGATGGTTTCTGGTGCCATTTTGTTCTTGAAGTTGCTGCATTTTGCCACAGAGGGGAAACACAATCATGCTGTGCTCCTTCCAGGGAGCTTTACTTTTGTTCTCTCTTGATCTCTTTTATCTGAAATAAATTACACTGTACCTGCATGATGTCAGTAAGACTCTGCTAGGCAAAGGAATATTTGAAATAGTATAGTCTCTTGTGAAAATGTGAGCAGCTGTAATGGGGCAATTGAGTCAGCAGCTGCTTGTTACTGTGTTCTTCCCTCAAAAAAAAAAAAGGCAAGCGTGTTTCTGAATGAAGCTTCACAGGTAACTGCTAATGTGGAGAAGGTAAATTGAAGTTTTGGTCCCATCATATCACTGAAGAGAAGCTGCCCTTATTTGCCTCCGGATATTCATGTGTCCTGTGTTATAAAAACAGAAGGTAATGATGCAGAGCAGTGAACACAGTATTTTGATTTGAAATCTCACAACATGCCCTCTTCCTCCCTTCCTCCCCCCC
>VXBO01015125.1:286375-307868 GCA_013400135.1 Rhinoptilus africanus
CCTCCAAAAAAAAAGGTTAGAAATTAGTCACCTTCAATTTTCCATGCAGGGAGTGTATGTGAGACAGTAGTCAGACTTGGTGGCATGAACATTTGGATTTCAAGGACATGCAGAATACTTAACATTGCTGTACCCTGGCAAAGCCCTGCTGACATATTTCACAGTAGAGAGCAGCTCTGCAGTTAGAGAGCTGTTATGTTTCCTAACAGGGTATTTGTAGCATGTTGTAAACAGTAACTGTTGTAACTGAATCCTAGGCTGTGGTCCTTAAAACCCAGAGCTCTACCCAACTGGCAGAAACCTTAATGCAGTTTGCCTTTGTCTTCTCTCTGATTCATGTAGGCAACTGTGGAAAATGCCAGAGTGCTTGGGACGTGGGCCAGGAGGAGGATAGGTATGCAGCTGGTCATCTGTCTCACTGCTTTTGAGAACATAGGTAATTACTGTGTGCCATACAACTTCCTGATGAAATGCCTTTTGGAGAATCAAAGCTGTTTGTCTGGTTCCAAGGCAGAGACAGTTTCTCTGACCAAATGGGTTTAGTAACTCTTCCAGCCTGGCTGCAGTGTCTTTCATGGACTGTTTAGCTTCTTGATGTTTATGCACCCGCAGAGCTGTTGGATACCTAAAATAAGCCATGGAATGTGGACTTGGTGTTTATTGTGCAATCAGCTCAGACTTAAAAAGGGCAAGTGGCATAACAGGCTGAGTGCTGTGTGTCCCATAACAATCCTAGGAAATATGAGGATGACCACTCCTTCCTAGTTCTTTACCTTTTCCATGGGTTTCTGTATTGGCATGTCCTTAGAAGGGGTAGTAGGTCTTCTGGTGCTAAAATAAACTTGCAGACACAAGCATTCACTGTGCTTCTAACCCTACCTCTAGTCTGTTAGATCAGGCCTATTTCCTGTCTTAAAGCAAAAGGTGACAACTGGTCTGTTCTTAGTGGACAGATGAAGTAAAGTAAGAAAAAAAAGAGGAGTAATCTAGATGCTTTGAAAGAAGTTTTACCTTTTCTTCCGAGGCCATGCATGTGAGGTGAAGGAGAAAGCTACAAGGCTTTACAGTGTGCAGGTGTTGGAGAACTGCTCTTGTCACCGTGCAGTCTGATGGAGTGTGGGAATGCAGGAGTATCTGGGGATTCTCTGGAGCCTTGGGAACTTTTACTCCTCTCAGAGGATGCCAAGAGCTTCTGTTAGGCATTAATACATATAAGACATTTGACTCAACATGTGTTGGATGTTCCTGAGTCCCTGGCAAAGACTACTGCTTGCTGGTGTTGCAGGAAGATGCTATATATTGTTCTGGTTTGTTCCCTGAAGTACATTGAATCCAAGAAAAGCAGCTCCTTTCCAGTGTTTGGTACTACTACAGCAAGTCACTCTTTGCCTCTGTTTTCCTCAGGGTAACACGTTTTTAGAGCCTTGAACTCATGAGGCAGCAAAATGATTCTCTGAGAATCCTTTCTAAGCTACAGTAGTTACTCTGAGTGAAGTATTGTAAGTACCCCCAGCACAAACCAGAACCTGAGCAACACAAATGGTAATGGTAGGAAGACTGAAGTGAAAAATCCTTTTTGCCATTATAAAAGAATTTAATTAGATAATTAAATTTTTATTAAATAATAAAATTAGTTAAGTCAACACACAGCATCAGCATTGTATAGTTCTTCCTAAACGTTTGTAAAAGCAAAATGTTAACTTTCATCATTAGTTGGTTATGACTGTCTGCATGTGATCTTTTCACTGTAGGGGCTGCTCCCCCTTCCCTCATCTCCCCATCACCCACTTCCTTCTGAGACTGTAAAAGCCATTTATACTATGGAGCTTGGTTCCCTTTTTGTCTTTTCTAATGTAATACAGTGGGTACTCAGGGAGGGGGAGGAATCCTGGACCTTATACAAAATGCCCATAAATGAATCGTTCATAGATACTCTCTCGGGCAAAGAAAAGGCTGTTGGTTTTTCAAGCCTGTACGATGAGAACAGATACTGAAGCAATGAATTGTGTTTGATCCTCAGATCAAACTCAATTAGAGGAGGACCTGAAAATGAGGACTGGAGACTTGACTTCACTGGAAATGCAAGGAAATTCACGTGTGTGGGACAGCAAAGGGATATCCTTGTCTTGGGCTCTGAGTTGAGCCCAAAAACTGTACAACTGTGACAAGTAATTAATGGGAAATTAATGTGGGACTACTTAATGTTATTTCCAGGTGTACTTCTGGTATCAGCTAAGAAATTATTAATTTTGTATCTTTACTTCAACTACCGTTTGTCTCTAAAGAAGTGCTCTATAAACCTGAATTTAAGGGGGTTCAACTTATTATCTTTAGGTGCCTGCGTCTGAGCTGTTTGTCTAGACTCTAGTTTGTGATTGGTGGAGAGAAACAGGTATTTCTCAGGGCACAGGTAATCAAAGTAGATGTCCAAAAATCTCTGAAGGTGAGTGAACTGTGTTCTGTAAATGCCTGTTTCTCTCTAACTCTATATTACTAGGTCAGATGTAGGTGTTATGGTTGTAAATGTCTCACATTGTATGGAGTGAATGACTGGAGCATTTGTGGATTTTGGAAGCTTGGAGAAAGAACAGGCATTAGTTACTGAATTATTGCTATAAGAAACTGAGTTTCAGGAATTGGGGTGTTTTTTGAGTTGCCCTACTTCTGCATAGAGACAGCAGGTTAGAGGAACTACTGGCAGAAGAGTTGGAAGGCTACAAATCTTCATCTGTTATGGGAGGAAGACATGCCTTTCTCTGCAATCAGTGTAAAACCTCATCTTTTAGCTTGCTCTGCATGTGTTGTGTGCATGTGTAGCTACAACATGTTATCATCTTGCATCTCTAGGCTGGAAAGGGAAAAGGAATATAGTAAGACTATTGTTAATTTACTTCAGGACTACTTGGGAAGTCTCATAGATATTTATGTGAAAGTAAATGAGTGAACATGGTAACAATATAGTCCTTGAGAAACCTAGTTCTTTATTGAGGCAACTGGTTCCTAGTGTCTCCTGGCATTTCCACCCTGGAGGTGCTGGTGGTGTTTTTGTAGATAGAAGTGTGTTTTGTGTATATAGATGTTTCCATCTGATCTCTGTTACTGTGTTGCAGCCTTGCTAAGGTGAAATTCTGCCAGCACCATGTAGTCTTGGTGAATTGAATGTACCAGGATGACAGTTGCTGGGTTGGGTTTATTTTTTTTGGTGTTTTTAAAAAGGGAGTTGTGACTAAGTGGAACATATTATTAAAGTTCTCGTTATTTTGATTAAATAGAACAGGTTAAAACATTGGGCATTCCTGTTAATGTTTTTGAGTATCCCTCTTACAGTCTTACTTTAAGAATAGGATGCTGGTGCCTGTGACTTCCTCTAAACGGGGAAGGAGAATTATTCTCTGAGAAGGCTATGGATTACTGTATTAAGTTAGAAATCTGCTTGGGTTAATTGTTCTAATGAGATTATTAATAGAACATAAAATTTACATATATTTTATTAAATAAATATGCTGTTAAGAATGGCTCTGTGAATAAGATCCACTTTTAATAACTTCAGTGTCTCAGTGGCTTTAAATGCAGTTCCTGATTTAAAATTAAATGGCTGATTAAATAAGTAAATTTTAAAAAGCTTATCACAGGTGGATTTATTCAGTCAGCTTGTTTAAAATTCTATCTAATGCAGGAGCTCTTTCTAGCAGGCAGATGTAAAATTTTATAATTTGTTAAGGCCCAAACTGAGTATCTTTGGCTTGGCAGTTTTTGATGGAGTTTCTAGAAGGTGGTGAGCATACCATGAAGCAAGCATCCTTTCCTCTTTCAGCATGGTAACTCGGTGAAACCTCTCCGCTACATCTGTTCATATGTTTGCTTTCTCTGTTTTGCGTGTAATCTGTCTAATAGCTGCTGCAGTTAACTCTCTCTTTTTGCTGTTTATAGTATGGTAGGATTGGGCAGATATTTTACTATCGTGTTAAGCAGCAAGATCACTTTCTTGTCATATCTTTATTAAGAGGAATTTCATTTAAGGGTAGAACTGTTACATACAAGTTTCTCCGTTGCTTGTTTGCACCCTATTTCTCCCTAGCACTGATTCAAGTAGAGGCATAAAGTGAAAATCCTTCCTTTCTGCTATATCCTTCAGGATTCATGGTCATAGTACTTTTCTTCCATGCTGCGTGGCCAGGTGGAGCAACTTCCCTCCCCAGTATTTAAAAGACTATTTAACTTAAAGAATTTTCTTCCTAGTTTGGGATACCCCATTACATGGTTTAGTGACTCAACAGGCAGCAAGCAAGCAGGGTATTTGTGAGAGTAATTTGAAGGATTTCGTATGGAATCACAGTTCTGTGGTGTCTCAGTCCTGTGTGTTTGGTGTTTGCACATGCTGGTCAGCCCTCCTCTTAATCCTGTCAGTACAAACCCTCCTTGCTGCTATTGATAACTGACTCTTTTTTTTTTTTTTTTTTGGTGTTCATCTGAATGTCCTTAGCTCCCTAGATTTTTCTTATGCAAGAGATAAATATTAAAGGGATTATATTTTCTTGACAAATTTATGGTGGAAAAACATGATGTCGGAATGTGTCAAAAAGCAGAACTTTCAGAAAATCATTTATTTCTGCTGACCTCTTTTATTTCCTTCTCTGAAGCTGTTTTTGCTGTCCTTGAGGAGGTCAGAGAAGGGAAAGGATGCCCATTTCACATCTGCTGCACTGACAAGCAACCAAATGTACCTTTTGGCTGGTGACTGGCATTTTGGCAAAGCTTCCAACTCCCACCCTTCTACAATCAGATGGGATGAATAGCAGAGCTGTGCTATATTGTTTGTTGGCATACAGGTTAAGTACATGGGCTGCATATGAGTCTATTCATCTGAAGTTATCTTTTCAGATCACTGCCCAGTTTTCTAGCATAATCTTCTTGGAAAAGAGCTTGGCAGGTGCATCTCCTTGGCATATGGGTGGGCTTTGTTGGTTGTTTCCCCCACGCCCTGCTCCCCCCCCCAGTAATTTCCTGGTGTGCAGTAGTAATCCTAAGTAGCAGCACTGGTATCTGAAAATCAATGGGCATGTTGCAATCTGGAGGAAATGTCATGCCCTTCTGGTGTGGATTCTGGGTGATACAAGCTGTGGAGGGGTCTGTGTAGTGGGCATGCTATAAATTAAACATTGTCTCTGCTGCAGATCGGGATAAGAAGAGGGATACTCCCCCACTTTCTCTCTCTTGTCCTCTTTAGGTATTTGAGAATGGTATAAGCCAGTCATAAAAAGCAGACCCAGGTCAGGGTAGGTAAGTACCTTCACCTGTTGTAAAACTCAGAGCAGCATTTAAATCCCTGCCTCCCTTAACACTCTTCTAGAGAATCACCCTGTCACTTGTAATTGCTTGCTTGAAAGTGCACTAGAAAAGCTGAACTTCCCTGGATTAGGATTGCTTTATGCTATGTTTCTGCTTTCTTCTGGACCAAAATAAGCCTCAAACCCAAATTCATGGTTTCATTCTTTGTGATGTGTTGGTTGTAGGCAGCTAAGCTCTAAAAAAGCTGCTCATCTGGTGGGTGGGTTGAGAGGACAGGGCAATTTCTCAGTAAATGGTGATGTGCATGTGACACTGACAGCTTTGATGTGTTCCCCTGTGGGGTAGAGTGCTGCCATGGAGGATGAAAGCCTGGTTTCTTTTGGCATTTGGCTGAGAGCAGTGCAGCTCAAGTGTATGCAAAAGAACAAGAGGAAAGAGCAGAGAGGCATTCTCCATGGACTATTGTCTTGTTCCTAAAGCAGCTTGATTGTGAAGGCAGTATGTAAATGTAATAGCCTGCATATTTCATATTGGTGGGGACTGCAAAAAGGTGCCCTTGGTACAGAGCAAGGATCCAGTCTGACAGAGCATTCACAGCACCTAGTGACTGCATGCAACAGTCTTGTCTCCTGTCATGGCAGTCTGGAGACTCCTTGTAACTCCCCTCCAAAAGCAGCACTCGGGCTGTGACTGATGAGATCTTGAGGATGTTCGTGTGAGCACTTGGATGCAGAAGCCTTCAGTGCTGCAGGAGGTGGGGTGATGATTTAGTAGGTGACTGGGAGGTTTTGTGTGTTTTTTTGTTTGGTTTTTTTTTGAACTAGAGGGGTTCCAGGTGCCTTGGCACTGTGCTGTGGCTCACAGTAAGTTTCTAAGGCAAGGACCAAAGTCAGATGTGGCTGTTAACAAGTGGTATTACTTCTCATCACTGTGTGCAGCTGGGGTTATCTCCAGTACCTGACTATTTTCCAGCTATAGACTGTTTACTTAAGTTTACCTATCTTTGCAGTTTCCTTTGGACTAACTGCAGCATGGAGTTAAATTTTTACTGTTAAATCACTTCTGAATCTTTCTCTGGAGGAGGTTGTGTTTCAGTGGTGAAGGAAATAATTCTTGTGCTTGGCTTGTCTGTCAGTTCAAAGCTGTGGAGGGCTTTGTCTGTGGTATGTCGTGACGATCCATGATAGGCATACTGTCTCCCTCAACAGAGGTGCTAACTCTACAGTGCGAATTATTTTTACTGCCTGCCCACACGGCCAGGCTGGGCAGGTAATGTACAATGACACTGTTTTTGTCAGTTCCTCTTTTTTGTATGCTGTCAGCTTCCTCAATCTGAAGCATTAGTTATGATCTCTGATTGTATTAGCACCCCTGGATCAATTTGCTGCCCTCCCATGTCTACTCTGGGACTATGTACTAAGCTGTGACACCTGTGGCTGAAACACTGCTGCCTCCTTGGTATTGCTTTTCCACATCCCTTCCAAGTTGACTGATAATACATTTTTTTTCCCCATCATATCCCAGCTCTGCTTTTCATCAGCTTACGATGATACCCTACCTAAAGTCATGTGGTACTTCAGCAGCAAAGCCATTTCCTGGCTTTTTGGTAAGAGGAAGTGTTGATGCAATGTTGATGCTCTTGGAGATGGAAACAGCTTATATGAAGTTATGGCTGCTTCAGCCTGGTCTCTGGTGTGTGTCTTTCTTTTCTTTTATATGATTCCATGATTCTACTTCCTTGAGCCTCAGGCAGGGTGCAATCTAAAATATATCGAAAAAATCGACTCCACTATGCACTGAATATCAGTGAAGGGTAGTGAAGTGGCAGTCCTGGGTACCCATTTTTTTTCTGTGGGAAAGATTAGAAATGAAGCTGACAGATACATTTTACGTAATATGGATGAGGCAAGATGTGTCTGTTCTCAGGACAGCCAGGGTCTGTGTGTTTCAGCAGGTGAAAGAGCTGTTAGCCGTAACCCAACAAATTGTTTGGAACCATCTGGCATCTCTTTTAATGTGGTCCTGCTTACTTCAAGGAGTGTTTGGGGTCCATAACCAGTATAATCAGTGCTTAAGGGAGGACCTGTAAGGTGCGTCTCAACAAGAGTTACACCACTGACTTGGGTCATTGCTGAGTGCTTGGGAAGTCTCATCTAGGTAACTGCACTCTCCGAATGACTGGTGAAGCAGAGCTAATATTAGTCGCTGCAGACTAAACTACCATGTGTTTAATATTGATCTACATGCACCTGCAGAACCAATAGCTCAAGCCTTTGCTGACAAAGCATTTCAGGGCAGGGAGAGGGAAGATGGATGCAACACAAAGGCTGTGGCTGATTTATCGAGTTACATGCATGCTAGGAATTCATAAAGTGCAAAACACAATGTGTACATTACTGGAGGAGAAGCTAGCCTGAATATGGGAGGGGCGTGGGGGAAGTCTCCAGTATGTAGTGTTTTAAACACTTACTGATTTATATATGCTTATATACATATATATGTTACCTGTCAGCCAAATGTTACTGATCATTGTATGAGAAGTGTCGCTACAAGTCATTTGGCTTTAAACTTGAAAACCAAGCATCCGAGTTACTTTGAATCACTACTTGTGAAGTGTTGACAAATTGTAAATGCTGACCAGCTGAAGCAAATACTAACACTTTGACAGAAATGTGTAGTTCCTTTAAGCTTTTAAGAGTGGCATACTGTCATCCTGTGGACCCTGCAGGAGATGTAGAGAGGCACCAGGTGTGGACACAGGTAAAGATCTGAAGTTGATATTTAATAACATGAAGTAATGTGTCCTTAAAGATATTGCGGGGAATTTATGGCAAAGGTCAGAACTTCTAGTTGTGCTTCCTTGGTTTACATTCTAAAAAACTCCATCTTGTCAAAAAGAAAAACTTTGTGTCAGTGTGACAGGTTTTGATTCTGTATCAGCCATTCTTAGCAAGTCTTGCAAGCCATAACAGAGATCTCATTTTTGGTGCCACATGAACATAAGTCACTACTAACGTTTTTATTCCAGGATCTCTAATCCTTCTAGAGATAGGATAGCTAATTTGCATTTTCCTTACATTTTAAATATAAAACTCAGAGAGGGATAAAGATTTCTGAAAGTGGAACAAGCTACTATAGTACATCTTTCTCCCTGTGAAGCACTGGAATGATGGTACACCTCTACTGTCCTCACATATATCCCAAGAAATTAAACTTGATAAAATTCCCCATGCAAGGCAATCGTTGTTGGTCAACTGTTGTTAGCCCAACTTGAAGTAAAGATATTCAGGGAGAAGAAAAGACTTAGCAACAAGCCAAGAAGTCTCCTGAAGCTTCCTTGGGCTTTGTTTGCAATGCAGTTATAACCCTTATCTTGTAGGAAACTAACAGAAATGCTTATTGTGCTGTGTAATGGGGTTTATAAATGGTAATGCAGCATCAGTGTTCTAATATCTCAGTCTCCTTATCTGTTTAAAGCTTTCCATAGATTTATGTTTCACTCATAACTTGAGCCAGGCCTTTCTTTTCTTTAAGGACCTTGGGTAAAAGGTGAATGAGCTCGTAAGAAGAAAGTGAATGTTCATTAAGTAAGAAAGCAATAGCCAAGCAAATCCCAGCTGCAGAAAGCATGCTTGACCCTTGCCAGAAATATTGCAATCTCTAATTGAGAAGCAGCTAGTCTGCAGCCAAGCTGGCTCTGGAGGAAAGATGAAAGTGTTTGATCTCAGCTGTGCTACCACCTGTATCACGCCAGGGAAGTTAAATGCACTGAAAGAGCTCCGCCTACCATTGATTTTATTTCTGCAAATGAAGAATGTGTTGATAAATGGCTGATGAAATGAGGTAGCAGTGGGTAAATGGGCACCCTACCATAATCCCTCTTTTCTGTCTGGAGCCACTAACCCTGGCACCATTAAAAGACATGCTGCTTTGCAGTAATGGCAATGCTATGAAAGCGAGTGGTGGGCTGGTTCCTGCCATTTGAGGTAATGTGACGAAAATCTGAGTTATAATAAAATCACTTAGAACCAGGAGAAAAATACATTGCTTTAAGAGCTTCAGGACTTGCTATTACATTTCTTCTCTCCCCTGTGCCAGTGTTCATTTCCAGGAGACCTCCTTAGACAAAATGGCTTAGAACAGGAAATATGGTTGTGTTGCACTGGCACAGTAAAGCGGGAAGAAGCCCTGTATATACAGACCACTGTGAAAAGATGATGCGTAGTGCCTCCAGCCTTCTGAAAGTAGCTTGAAAAAGCATCAAAACGCCAAAAGAGAGAGGTACAAAAGCAGGCTTCTTCATCTGTACGTGCTGTCACTGAACATCGAAACAATCTCCCAATGCGTCATTTAAGCAAGCTTTTGTGTCCTGGTGTTCCAGTTATCTATTGCCTAGAGTCTTGGTAATGCACTGTGCTGGGGATGTTCTCGTTGAAGCTGCAGCATCTTGATTCAAAGAGTGATTAAGTGGGGCCTGCTTTAATGGAGAGCTCTGCTTTATTGAAGATTGCTGCTCTTGAGTTGATTCCCTGAGGTCTTTTACTGCAAATACGATATAGAGTTATCTGATCCATGAAAGAAGGTAGAACAGAAAACTGAAGAGACAGAAATCCAGCTTAACCTGGCATGTGGAAGTTTAAGAGCTCAAAGTAATGAATGAGTGGCATTGAATTAAATTGAGTTAATCAGATTGGGCTATTCAATGGGATATTAAAATCTACAGGAATCAATGACTTCAGAACTGTTGTGTGTTAGCTTAAGATGATGTACGCTGACCGACGGGTTTGTGTAATCTTTCATTGTTGAAGATGTCTGGCACCAAGATAAAAGGAAATAAACAGAATATTAAATGAGGGGAATAATATCTCCAAATCCTTAACTGTAAAGTGAGACATACCTGGCAAAAACTCCATTGTGTCCCAGCTATGTGACGTGGCCCAGCAGGGTCTTCATGGAAGATAGCAAGCACAGATGGTTGAAGTGGCTTCTCTGGATTATTTGGGAGGACTGAGAAAAGTCTGGGAAGAGGCTGGTTAAAAACATCAGGTCAAAGCAGCACTATGCCAGAAATGGGCTTGTTGGTTAAGTGTAGGTCTCCATTAAAGATGCAATTGTGAAATACTATACCATTCAATGGAAAGCCTTGTGAGGAAAGGTGGAGGAGGGGAGAATGAGGCCAAGATGACTCTCTAAAATGACTCTGAAAAACAGTAAGAGTGTAATACTAAACGAGACCTTTCCTATAGCTCATATCTTACATGATTATCAATCCTGCTAGCATCTGGATTATGTAGAGACCACTTTCTTTGTCATTCCAGGCATCTTAGTTTGCTATTTTTTGTGATTTTGAGATGGACTGGCCACTGAATTGAACTGCAGGTTTAAAGCTTCCAGCTCTTATGAATTTAATTCCTTTGGACCTTTCACAAATCCCACACTAGGCCTTTAGTTGGCTTCTGCTCTTCCCTCGCAGGCAGCTTTAAGATATTTGAGTTATTTTTGTGACATGTACCCAGACAGCTTAAGTGCAAAAGTTGGTAATTATTATTATTTTGCCTAAATAATTCCGAAGTGACTATGTTTAACTTTTACTATAGTTTCAGTTCAGATCAAATTGGTTTGAATGGGGTGATGAGTGTTGCCTTGGCTAATACAGGCAACTTGCTGTGCACAATAGTGCTTTGTTTTACACATCTATCAAAGAAATAACTGGAGTGTTGGAAATGACACATGGATTTCTCTCTGGCAATAAAGGACCTGACTGGCTGTGTTATATTATAGTGATGGTTGCAGTATAACAACTTTGATAGATAAAACAGTAGCTAACCTTTGTGCTGGGACGTTTAGGTCACTAGTTTAAAATTGGAGACCATCCATATGGGCTTACATGTCCATCCTTGTCATCTAACACTCAGCTTTTGTTGTTCTGTGTGCTTGAATTTCCACTTGCTATAGAAGTTGCATTGCCTATTTACTGTACAAATGGCATGGTATTTTCTCTGATTTGCCACCTTTGCTTTGTGCTTTTACTTGCACGTCTCTTCTCCTCTAAGAGTCCATATTTAACATTCTTAACTGCAGTGCAGATCAAATTCATCTCTGTGAAGATGAACATTTGAACTCGATGGTGAGCGAATGATTGACAAGGTGCAAGTATTTTTGTGTCAAGGCTGTGACATGTCATTTGTTGAAAAAGCTATTCATCTGAAAGCTGGGAGAGTGAAGAATATGCCAGATTCTCAAAAGGATGCTGTTTGATGTCTAGTGGCACCATTAGTGACATTTTGATGCTAATGAAGAAGGGAGCACTTTCTGCTCTGGAAATTATGCTTTTTAAGGTTAGAAGAGGATGCTTTATGAAGTCTGTGCTACACTGTTGCAATCCATGTAAACGTCCAGTTTTGCTGTAGATAATGAAGTTACAGTTTGTGGATTGCTGTGGTCTATAGAGTGTTTGCTGATCACATGGTGTTGAAAACTGCATGAAAGACAGCTGAAACAGCTTAAATGCCTCTTGCTAGTGCTTCACTGTGCAAGCAATTGCTCAAGGTGCCACAGGGATGTTAGAGATTTGTTAATGGGAGACGGGGAAGATATTGGGGAGGTTATGTCTCTATTAAAATGTGTTCTACAATGTGAGGGAAGTCTTAAGAATTGCAGAGATAGCTTGACCTGAGTTAATGCTGTATTCCCAAGTGTGAAAACGTAAAATGTTGCCAATATTGGGTGCAACTGCTCAGCTCTCAGAAGCACTACTGTTAATTAGCAGCTTTTTCCCTGTTTTGTGACAATATAGGCTACAAATGAGCAAGTCCTGTTTTAAGAGCATGTGTCAACATGAATTTACTAATCTAAAACTACAGCCTTCTTGATGCGTGGAGCATCTTTTGGATTTTACTTCTGAATGAATCAGCTAGGTCAATTGACATTTCACCACAATGTTGCATCAGTGAATTGGTGGAAGTGGGAAATGAAAAATACTTAAAACTATATGATTTGTAGGGTTTTTTTTCCTTGAAGTCTAATATGGACTGAAGTTTTTTAAAATGGGTATTTTGCCCAGGTGTTCTACCATCTCCTCTTCAGAACTGTGTTTCCTAATATTGCATAGGAATGACCACAGAAGTCCTAAGCAAATTCTGTTGAAGAAAGTTAAAAACTGTGGTGTCTTTTAAATCATTCGGCAAGGAGCAGTATTGTTTCTTCACATGATAATTACAAGATTTGTTTAAATTTTTTTTCCAGCACCGAACAGACTTTCTGAAAATGGTATTAATTTTGTTTGGCTGGAGAAAAGGTGGAAATGTACTCTGGAGACCAATCTGTCCTGGGACTTAGAAGTCTGCTACGCTGTGGCTCTGGCTGTAGATTTCATCATAACCATTTCTTAGGGATACTGATGAGTTGCTGTACCCCCCTCTCTCTCTCTCGATGTTCTAGAGTCACAGGCAGCCTAACAAACAATAGCAACGCCACCTGAAAGATCAGAGCGCTGAGCCTGCACGGCCATGGCTATTGTTGTTCCATTTGATGAATGCACCATATGCTGGTTGCTTTGCTTTGAGGTTTTTTGGGAACTAAATTCATTAAAATCTTTTCACTGCTCTTTTCCTGAGACAAGTCTGGGGAGGGAGGGAGGGAGGGGAGCACCCTCCTGCAATACTGTCTCTATGAAATTGCTGCCGCAGATGCTGTCTTGGCTGCTGGTAACAGTGTCAGAAATGGCAGCAGCCTTCTGCAAAAATGGTTTAAAAATAGACCTGTTTGGTTATGCTTGTTCCCTTAAAGGGACGCTGTCTGTTTGATTTAGTCCCAACATTTTAGCTTGGTTGCTGTCAGCTATGCCATCTCTTCTAAGTTGACAGCCAATTTGGCCAGCTCTGATATGGGTTTGATATTGTTTTGCATACAGGCAAATAGTGCAATAAAGTTTTACTAAACCTAGTAAATTGATGATACATTGTTTTTGCCTGGGTCTGTTACCATGAAAATGAGGCACAACTAGCATTCCCTTGCCAGTATTGTTACCCTTGCAGTTGAAGACTTTGTGCTGTCAGGTTGCTGGCGTTAAGTACAGTTACCGTTGTACTTTCAAAATACACCTCTGTTCTGTTCTTCACCATACAGCCTCGCTGCTCAGGATTATCCTCTCTTTCTGAGTTAGAAATCATATTCCTCTTCCTACCAAAATTAATTTGGGCGGTGTAGCGGGGTAAGATTGGAAACACACAGCCCCCATCTCCAATGTAGCTTTTATACCCTTAAAGCTCAAGGTTGTTTTTAAGGGTGAGAGTAGTTCCTTGAAATTAGCAAATTTCTTGGGTTTTTTTTGTCTTTTGTGACTTCCACTCTTCAGAACAACAAAATGCAATGCTGTGTCAGGAGGTAAATAGCTAATTGGCCTGCAGCACCTCTGGCAACAAGACTTTTGTTGTCTACCATTTTTGTCAGAGTCCCATGTCCAGGCTCTGCCCAGTGTTAGCACAGGTTATAGCACAGCCCTGGAGAGCAAAGCAGCTACAGCAGCTATGCTGCATGACTACGGTGAGTGGTAAGGAGACCCATGTTTCAGTCCTGAAAGCTCCCTGTTTCATTTTCTCACTGCCTGTAATATTTGTTTCTCTCTCTGCAGTGGTACGGAGCTTGACAGGCTGTGAAAGCTGACTGAAGCAGCCTGAGAGGGGATTGTTGAAATGTGATTTCATGCAGTTACATCTAGTGTTGCGGTGGTACCGTCAATTAAATTTCTTCCTCCTCCACCATCTTCTCCATGTTAACTGCTTCTTTCTCCTCTACTGCCTTATTGCCCTTCTGCAATGCCTCTGTTACTCTTTGACTTGTCTCCATCTCTTACATCACCTATCGCTTCCATCTAGGCCCTCTAGCCTCTTCTTAGCCTGGTTTCCACTTGTCTAATCTTTTTTTCATTAAGAGTTAGATTTTGCTGACATCTCTAAGCTTCCCTATCTCCTGTCTTTGAGAGTTCAGCATTGATTTCAGTTAGGGTCCATGTCTTGGAAGGCTTGAGCAAAGAAGTGTCTCCTTTTATGGTAACGAGTTGTTTTTACCACCCTCCCAAATGTGCTCACTTGTGCTCAGTTCTCACAGTTTCTCTGATTTGCAGTCTCTGATCAAACCACACAAAGCAGGGCAGCATTCAGGGGTCCTCTCCCTGCCTCTGTTGGATGGACAGCTCAGGGGGCAGTTGCAGAGGGTTTCCCTCTGAAAGGAGTCTTGCAATTCTTTTGTGGTAACTTAAGGCTCTGAAAGTGTGCTAGATTGAGGCACCTCCCATCTAGTGTTTTCACTTGTTCCTTCTCAGTGTTCGCTCCTGACTTAGTTGTGCTTTAACGAGATGCTTGATGCACGTCCTGTGCCAGGTAAGTAGGTGCTGGAGCTGATCTGCCCCATGCATCCATAAGCAGTTTTTAAAATGGTGGCATGTCCATTTCGCTGGGACACTGATGGTGTTAATTCCTGGATCTGTGGGGGAGGTTCTAGAAGCCTGGAAGAAACCTAATGTTGTGCCAATGTATAAAAAGGGTAAACAAGACAAATCCTATAATTATAGCCCTGTCAACCTGATGTTGATCCTGGGCAAAATGATGAAATGGCTGATAAAGGGGTTTGAGTAGCAAAGAGTTAAAAAGAGTAATATAATTAACGTCAGTCAAGATGGGTTTATGGAAAATAGATCCTGTCAAACTAACTTGATATATCTTTTTTGATAAATATAGTTGATTAAAGGGAATACTCTATGCATCTCTAAAGCAGTTGACTTGCTACCACAGGAAATGTTGGGGGGAAAAAAATTTGGGAGACATTCAAAACCCGCCTGGATGCATTCCTGTGCAACCTCCTCTAAGGTGGCCCTGCTCTGGCAGGGGGGTTGGACTAGATGATCTCCAGAGGTCCCTTCCAACCCTATGATTCTAAAAAGTGATAGTGAATTAGCATGGCACACGCTAATGACATTACCAACTAGCCAACTGTGATAGGTCTCTAAACTTGATGGTTAACAAGGAATTATTGCTAGGCAGGTATGTTTCTAGTAAGGTCCTCCAGCATTTGGTTCCTAGCTCTGTGTTGTTTAATATTTTTTTAAAATATGTGAATGTAGAAGAAAAATCCAGATCATTAGTGATTAAAGTTGCAGATATGCTCCCCCGCTCCTGTGTCAACAAGGAAGATAGTATTCTGTTATTGCAGATTTCCAAGCCAGTGGTACCATATAGGAGAGTGTAAGCAATCAAATGTGGAGCCTTCTAATAAGGCCAAAAGTTAAATTTGGCATCTAGGAACTAAAGACGTCATGCTTGCAGAGTGGGAGACCCTTTAGGGAAAGGGAGGACTCTGAGAGGGACTTGAGGCACCTGCTGAATAACCAGTTCCCAAGTTACTACAAGGATTAGTAAGGTCTTTGGATGTGAAAACAAGGGATTGTTAAATGAGAGTCAGGAGGTAATGCCTTTGACAGTGGTGCAATTCCTTTTGTGATAGTATGCTGGAGTCTTGTTTCAACGGTGCTAGAAGGATGCTGATAAATTGGAGGAGGATCAGAGGCAATCTGTCAGAATGATTAAAAGGTCTGAAAAACGTGTCCTTTAGTGACATGCTGTGAGAGCACAATCTGTTTTAGTTTATCGAGCAGAGGTTTAAAGGTGGTTTGACCAGACTATAAGTACCTATATAAGGACCAGAAATGTTCTTCCATCTAGCTGACAAGTGTATTGTGATTGCTGCTGGCTGGAAGTTGCAGCTGGACAAACTTAGGCTAGAAGAAAGACCTGTGTTTGAAAAGAACGAGGGTAATTAAACATTGGAGTGTGTTACCAAGGATTGTCATGGATTATTCTATGCTGGCAATTTCACCCATTCGTGATGGTGTGCTCTAGTTGAAACAGGGAATTCATTTAGGGAAATATGATCTGTGTTTTATAGGAGGTCAGAGAGGGTGATTGGTTTGGTGTCTTCCAGCTGTAGGATCTCTGAATGCATTACAGCAGTTTTTGGCAGTACTGGGTAGTTTGCCCTGTCCAGGATTGTTCCTATGCATTAATATTTCAGGCAGAGAATCTCTCTTGTTTTAACTCGTGTAAAATGGATGCAATTTAAGAAAATTAGACATTAGTTCACATAATGAATAACCTTGATTTTATCAATTTGCAGCTCTATTTTCTGCAATTTGACAAGTTTAAATGGCATTCAAGTAGCTTTTCATGTAAGGTGTCACTCTGTTTCCTTACTAATGCCTGAGCAAGTACCTTGCCTATTGTCAGATCGTTAATTCTCTGTTATTAAGTACTCAGGTGCTGCTTCATTGAAAGGACTGTCAGTTGCCAATGTCGAATCGTTTAGATTAAGAAGCCGGCCTGTCAGATGTTCCTTTGCTTCTCCAGACTAGCATTTGACAGCATGAGAGTCTTTTCTGGAAGTTTGACTTCTGGTTTTTTTTTTTTTTTTCCCTTCGTTCTAATATTTCCTCCCCTCCAGAAAAAAAAAAACCCTACAAGCAATCACTGGAAAGGAATCCACATCCCTCTTGAGAATGCAACATATATAGATGCATGTGTGCACACAAGTCCTTCCTGCTTCATTTACTAGGAAGGAAACTGCTTCTCTGAGTTCAGATGTTGCTGATATTAGCTGTGTAGTCTGGAGCTTAGCAGGGTTCAGTTGCTTGCCTGACTTTAACTCTCAGAAGAGAAGCATTGCTCCGGGATCTGGGAGACCTGACATCGTCTGTTCAGCCTGCCAAAGGACTCTGTTGTGGCTGTAAACTTTTCTTTTTTGTTTCAGTTTCTTGCACTCAGGAATGTGAATAGTATTTTTGGTTTTCCCCTAACTTTTTGCTTGTCTTGCCTTGATACATGTAAGGACTTTGGGTGGGGAAGGTTTTCTTGACTTTTCCTGAGGGCTTCAGGTATAGCACAGCAGAAAGACTTGAGAAAGTTTTTCTCTCCGCTTCCTAGCTCACAGAGCATCCTGTAATTTGTTAATGAACACATTTGGGGTCCGGGTACTTTGAGAGCTGCCAGTAGGCCAGGTTGAGAGTGTTTGTATAATGTAGGTATATACCAGTACCTCAGAAGAGCTTTCTGGATCCTTGCCCCTCTAGCAGCACAGGTTTGACTTTGCCTGCATTGTGACCTGGTAACAGGATGGCTGGTGTTAGATCAATGGATACTATGGACGCACAGTAAAATGCAGTTTGGTATAATGCTTTTCCGACTATCTGCATCTTCATTATGATCTTTTTGATCAGCTGCTAGGTAGGATCTGTCTCTGGAATAACTGAATGGTAGCGTAGACAATGGGAAGTATTTGTGGAGGAGGCTCCCGTGAGTAGAGTAGTCAAGAGTAATACTGGACGAATACAACCAGCTGTTGCACAAGTAGAGCTGTATTTTATTGCTTGGTTTTCATGAAGCCTTATTCTTAAATAGCTGGGTGTCAAGCTAGGCCGTGCCTATCTCTAAAGCCAGTGTGATCACAAGATGACCTGATCCTAACACCTTTAACTTTTAACTCTGGCTTTATGACATTTCTCTTGGTGAAAGCTGCATGCCTCCAGTCTGGAGTGGCATATATCCCTTAGCTGCTGAAGGAAATTGAGGCCTTTTAATTTCTTCACTGCAGGTTTCCCCACTGTCATCTGGGAGTATGTTACTTACACTGCATTTGGTTCTGTCTTTCGCCATTACCAAGACTGTTTCTGTAAAGTGGGGACACCCTGTCTGAAGATGAAATAAAGAGGTAGGTGGGGAATCTATTTTTAATTGTGCACTGCAGCATCATTCAGCTGCTTGCATAATATTTAATTTAAGTGGTTATATTCTGTTGTCTCTCAAACTCTTTTATTGTGAAACTGATCAGGTAAAAGCAAGTGATAGCTTTGAATCCTTGACGGTGTCTGACATCATGGTTTCCTCTGTTAGCAAAACTTCAGAAACGTTGTAGTTGAGACAGCTGTATGTAAACTGCCTCCTGTGGCTCACAGGAGAGGCTCCCATGCATCTCTCTCCAGAAAAGTTGAATAAGATGTTGAATTTTTTTTTCTTGTTTGTCAAAGTCCTGATTTTAGCCTAACAGTGTATGGCTCAATACAGAGGCTAGCCTCCCTGCACTGTATTTAAATGTATTTAAAGAAGTGTTGTGTGGGGTGAGTGTAGCATTGATGTCTGTTCCTCAGTCCTACTAGAAGAACGTTTAATGGAACTTGTCCTCCCAACATCAACACTGGTTAGTTTTTTGATGTAGAATGCATGTAAGCATATGCTGCAACCTTCAGTCTTTTGAAAATAAGTTGGCTAATATTGAGTACCAAAGATAAATTTGACCTTTGAAGTTTGATCCATCAGTTTATCTGATTTGCTGGGGAAAGACAGACAAGGAAGAATGGCTTGGACAGTTATGTAATGCAGGGAGTCTTGTGAGTTTACAGAGAAGTTGGCAGGAAAATAATAAAAGTGAGGAAAATAAGAAAGAAAATAAATCATTACTTCTGAAGTAGAAGTGAACAAATTGCAAAGCCTGGATGAAATTGCTCTCAACTTTGTGAAATCTGGATGTGAATGTAATGTTCATGTCTTAAGCCTTGCTTTCAGCCCAGCGACTTGGTAAAGGTGCTGATCTGTGTTCTCTCTGGAAGGCAATGGTAATGTCATCAGTAAACTGCAGATAGCCAAGGTAGCTACTAGAATTTTGTAATATGGCCTATTGCTTTTAAGCACCTTTCTGTTGGAGGCTGCAGTCACTGAAAGTGTAGTTTGATCACAGCTTAAATAAGAAGAGCACTGTACTGCCATGGTTCTTTTGTTCTTTCTTGTTGTTCTCCCTCAAATAAAAAAATTAATCTTCCTGGTAGAAAGCAGAGGTTTGGAAGAAAAATAAATACAGAGAGAATATTTTCAGTTTTTCATTTTGGCAGAATGAAATGCTGGTTTATGAGTTTGAATGAGGTAGCCTGTAAGGGAGTGTGTCTGGTGGTGTAGTATTTCTGATTTTGGTCTTGATGTTCAGGAAACCATAATCTCATATGTCAGAGCTCTTGAGGAAGGGAATTTATAGATTTCAAGTGTAAAAGATGTTTTGGAAGTATTGATTCTTGATTTACTTAGATCATCTAGAAATAAACAAATTCAAAACTAAAGATTTGTTCTTCCTAGGAATTGTGCCAGGCTTCACTACTTTTTACCAGCAAAAAAAATACTTGTGACTTAGACTTCTGGAGGGCGGACTTTAGCCTGTTCAGAACACTGGTTGAGAGCATCCCTTGGGAGATAGTCCTGAAGGGCAAAGGCGCCCAGGAAGGCTAGATGCTCTTCAAGAAGGAAATCTTAAAGGCCCAGGAGCAGGCTGTCCCTAAGTGTCACAAGATTAGAGGGTGGGGAAAATGGCCAGCCTGGATGAACAAGGAACTTTTGATGGGATTTAGGAACAAAAGGAGGGTTTACCACCTTTGGAAAAAGGGACAGGCAACTCAGGAGGAGTACAGAGATCTCGTTAGGTTATACAGAGAGAAAAGACCAGCTCAACTTGGCCCCTAACATAAAGGACAATAAAAAAGTTTTTATAAATACATCAACAAAAAGAGAGTCAAGGAGAATCTCCATCCCTTACTGAGTGGGGGGGAAGTTGCAAGCAAATACAAGGAAAAGGCTGAGATATTTAATGCCTTCTTTGCCTCTGAGGCTGAGATTATTTAATGCCTTCAATAATCAGATCAGCTATTCCCAGGGTGTTCAGCCTCCTGATCTGGAAGATAAGGATGGAGAGCAGAACAACCCACCCATAATCCAGAAGGAAGTAGTTAATGATTTGCTTCTGCACCTAGACACACATAAGTCTATGGGGCCGGTTGGGATTCACCCAAGAGTACTCAGGGAGCTGTTGTGAGAGCTTACCAAGCCTCTCTCCATCATTTATCAGCGATCCTGGTCAACAGGGGAGGTACCAGATGACTGGAGGGTGGCTAATGTGACACCCGTCTACAAGAAGGGTCGGTTGGAGGATCCAGGGAACTGCAGGCCTGTTAGCCTGACCTCGGTACCAGGAAAGATCATGGAGAGGATCATCTTGAGTAAGCTCTCAGGGCAAGTGCAAGCCAGCCAAGGGTTCAGGGCCAGCCAGCATAGGTTTAGGAAAGGGAGGTCCTGCTAAACCAACCTGATCTCTTTCTATGACCATGTGACCCACCTTCTGGATGCGGGGAAGGCTGTGGATGTTGTTTATCTGGACTTTGATAAGGCCTTTGACATCCCCCACAGCATTCTCCTGGAGAAGCTGGTGAATCATGGCATAGACAAGTGTGTAAAAAACTGGCTGGATGGCCATGCCCAGAGAGTTGTGATTAATGGGGTGAAATCTTGGCGGCTGGTCACCAGTGNTTAGTTTGGAGAAGAGGAGGCTGAGGGGAGACCTCACTGCCCTCTACAGCTACCTGAAAGGAGGCTGTAGAGAGGTGGGTGTTGGCCTCTTCTCCCAGGTGAATAATGACAGGGCCAGAGGAAATGGTCTGAAGCTGTGGCAGGGGAGGGTTAGATTAGATATTAGGAAGAATTACTTTACTGAAAGAGTGATCGGGCGCTGGAACAGCCTGCCCAGGGAGGTGGTTGAGTCACCATCCCTAGAGGTATTGAAGAAACGTGTAGATTTGGCACTTCAGGGCATGCTGTAGTGGCAGAGATTGTAGGGTTTTTTTTTTTGTGTGTGTTTATGATTGGACTCAATCTCAAAAGTCCTTTCCAACCATGAAGATTCTATGATTTTAAATAATTGATTAAAGAATAAAAGGAGGGGGGAAAGAAATCCTTAAATATGCTAGACCTCAAAAACTGGCATCTGTACTAAAACCTACATAAATTCAAAATGCTACTGGGAGAACTGGACGCTTATGGTTTCTCAAAGTATGATGTTCTTCTCTGCGCTTGATTTTTAAATGAATTAACGTGTGATCCAGGTTTCAAACTTGCAAATCCTAGTGGCTTCTGCAAGGGTATGGATCTGTGAATATCATAAGCTGCTGTTTAAGCCCTTAGTTGGTATTGAGATGCATAAGTAGCAGTACCTGAATTTGAGCACTGAGGCTGAACAGTTAGAGTAGTGTTAGGAGGAACCTACCAATTTGGACCTTAGTTCATAGTCCATGTTGAAGGGTTTTGGATGAATGACTTGATATAGAGGCTGTTTTTTTTTTTTTTTT
>VXBO01015125.1:307878-328938 GCA_013400135.1 Rhinoptilus africanus
TTTTCGTCTTAGTGTGTGAAATACTGTATGAAACTTTCACTGTCTTGATTCATTAAAAGAAAGAAAAATTCATTAGTTTTCATCTTGTGTATCTGTGCTCTCTTGACTTTGAATTTTGTTTTCAGTGACTTCTGATCTGAATGTGTTTTCTAGTTTCCTTATGGTTTTGGAGCAAAACTATGAACCTGGTATGGTTTTAATACACTCTTATTTGTCCCTCTAGCATTGTCTAAAAGACCTCTTCAGTAAACGTGGTTTTAATGGGCTGCAAATCCTGGAGAATCTTACTTTGTTCTTTATGTTTTGAACAGCTTTATGCCTTGTTGGCATTTAGGACTGCTGCAGTGGAATGAAAGGAGGGACCAGTTGTTTGAACAGATGTAATGTGCAGGGCAGTGAGCAGTCAGGTTTGTACTCTGAAAAGCCACTGTTGACTTCTTAAAGCTGATTGTAGTGACAGTTTTGCAAGGCTGTGTACTAACAAAGACAATCACTGCCAAAGGTCCTGCAAGGCTGGTTCCATTGCTGGTGAGGTCATTCTGATGGGAAGATAGCTTAAATTCTGTTTTGGGATGTCTTGTGATTAGAGGAGACCTGCATTCTGTCCTGGTTGCTTCTCCGGTTTGCCAGGTAGCCCAGGGTAAACGGTTACTGTTTCTTGTGTCCGGTTCTGTGTCTGGTTAGTGGGGTTGAGGATTCTGGTTTCCTTTAAGATGCAAAGCAAAATATCGATATACAAACCCCTCTCAAAGGAGAATTCCCAGTGCAGGAGGAGACTTGCCATAGTACTCTGATCTACTGGTGGCAAGCGCTATGGAAAGTCTTAGGTGCTGTTTGTTCTACCTCTTTGTGTTGCAGATCATTAAGTGAGCTCCAAGTCAGATTAAAGCCTGGTAGTTCTGAATTTCTAATGTGCTAGAGGAAGAAGGAGGACTTTTTGTTAATAAGGTAGTAATTGATAGAAAAAAAACCCCCATAGGGGCATCTTTACATCCCTTCTAAAGCCAAGTTTCTGATTTTATAATCTTTTAGGTCAGTCATCAAGTAGTGGCTTTGTGAGGCTGTTTTTAGTTTTTCTTTCTTTGTTGTTGTTGCACAGCACTTAAGAGAAGCTGGAACTTAGAAAATTATTTACCCTGGACATTTAAGCAGAGGTTTCCTGAAGCTGTCTAGTTTCTGTTATGTGCATATTTGTATGCCTTGCTCTAACATGTAGAAGAATGCCAGTAGGTGGCAATCAAGAATATGCAGGCTGATGCCTCTGCGTTTTGTAGGACCAGAAGGCTTCTTGTGTGTGACAAAACATCAGTTCTTAACAGGCTTGCAAAACTGGGGCATGTGGAATTAATGGAAACTTGTGCAAAGGTTGGCTTCAATCTCCCTCCTTAGTTGGCAGTTAATAATATCTGCTTTCCCCAAGGGATGGTTAGGGGTTAGCTGTTCATAAAGCCCTTGCAGGTAAGCCACTTGAAATTGAAGCTATAAGCTAGCTTCAACTAACTTCCACGTTTTGAGCTGTTGAGAGCAATCCAAGTGTATGTTGTGAGTCGGAGCATCTCCTTGCTTTGTAGAGGAGCCATGTTCTCAGGCCAGCTATGTCTGATGCAGAAATGATGTTTCTGAAGGGTGACATAAGAAACCTGCGTCAGTGCAGTCAGGAGAGAAGCTGTGTGTATATATGACTCAAATAAGCTTATTCGTTGCAGAGCTTGTTTTGCCATTGCAGGCTTCCATGACTTTGTGTTCCTTCCAGAACCACTCCAATATGGTGACAGGGACCTCACTCTGGGCACATTAAGCGTCATGAATTGAAAACAACTGTCCTGTAACTTCACTGAAGTCAGGCAGGGGTAGGATTTTTCTATCGTTCTTTCCCCCTGTGGGATAGGAAAAAAAATTACTGTTCAGTAATGAAGCTAACAGTTGATAATTTGCTGGTAATTGGATGGACAGATTTATTTTTGGTACAGTGGGGAAATCTTATTGCTATACATAAAACTTCCAATGAAACAGTTTGTAAGATCAAATTGCAACTGACAGTACAGCGTTTGCCTCTAACATTTACCAGCATAGTAAATGACTTTTTCCCACATCTGCCCTCAGCTTGATCTTTCCTTATGATAGGAAACTGCAATGAAAGGAAGAGGGGAAAGGTGCAAGAATTTAACTTTGGAGGCCTTTTTTCCTAAAGAAATGGCTGTGGCATGAGGTCATTTGAAACACTGACTGCTTTGTATCGGTATTGTTAAGCATCATGACCTACATTGCTTGAGCACCGTGATCTGCTCCAATTAATGGATCTGTCAGCACAGATTAATTGGAAAACTGACAGCTACTTCTAGATGTGGTGGGTGCTGATGACCTCAAATCATGAGAGGAAGATGCTGGCTTCCACTTTGTGTGTGATAACGTGGTTTGTATGAATGCTGCTTTGTGGAAAATGTCCTTTTAAAATGACAAATCCCTTGTGTACCGTATTTGAATTATTTTTAATAGATTTTAGTTTCTTAATATACTGGAAATCTGTAATGCCAAATTGATTTATGTCTCTGAAATTTGTTTCTAGTCTTGTATTTTGCTCTACTTCAAAATAACGTGTCAATGTAATCGTTGTTGCATTATCTGTCATTAACTTCATTAGTGAACATTTCCTGATATAAGTTACTCAGATAGAAGAGCTTTGTAGATGGTAACTCAAATTTTCCAGGCTGTAGCTGCTTGCAAAGAAGGGAAGTTGGCCCCTCTTTCTATTCCCACTGAACATCTGTCATAGACATAAAGCACTTGTGGAAGTGTTAAATAGTTGACTGAGTGAGGTGCTTGATGCATGCTTCCCTTCAGCAATTGCTGGACAAAGGTTGTGGGTGATTAGGCTCTCTTGTACAAGATGCTATATAAACACAAAATAACAGAGTTCCTAATCTGAGAGGAGACAACATGTACAAAGAAATGGGAAGTGGGAGTTAGAGAGGCAAAGTGAGGTCCTTTTGTGTGGACAGTGTGTCTGAGTAGGAAACATGCCTTCTAACTAGTTCCCCGACTAGTGCTCCCTGTGATCTTTTATTTCCTGATCCTCCCACCTAGGGTCTCCTGCTTGAAACTCCTTTTTTAATTCCCCTGCTTCGCGGTATGGTGTACCTCTAGTACATAATCTTTTATCCCCTTTCAACCTTCTGGCTGTGCTCTGGTTTGGGAAACACTAAGTTATACCTGGTTGTGTGTGCACTTTTTTTTCTTGAACAGTAGTTTAAACCAAACAATTTTGCTGCTTGCTACTTCAACAAGCATCACTCTCCTCTCATTTCCTCCTTACTCTTTAGGCCTGCCTACAGTAGCAAGAACAGCTATGCTGCTAAAAGGGAGCACTGCTTGTGCTAACAGCTTGTGTAAAGGAGGTGACTGTCAATCATTGCATGAAAAGTGCACTGGAAGTAAAGGATATTGTTTGAGCTCCTGTATGTGCCCTTGTGTGGTGGCAGAGAGCACAGACTGCTCTACAACAGATAAAAATAACGTTTCTAGTTCCTTTGTGGCCTCTTCTTGATTCCACTCATCTTCACAGATCTGCTTTCAGTTGTCTTGGTTTCTTCCCTATGTTTCCAGTGGGAAGATTGAGCTAGGTATTTCAGATGACAGTTTGATTTAGAAGTTTTCTGTCTGTTTGTGGATAGTTTCTCAGCTTTGCTAAATGGAGCCAAGAAAGAGTGAAGCTGTCTGCTGGGCAGAAAGAGGGCAGGCAAGTTTACTGTGATTTTCAGGTTGCCTATGTACATTAGTTTAAATTCATGCAAGTTAAATTTCATCTGCCAGCATGTTGCTTGGTCCCCCAACGTGTTTCAGGACAACTGGAGTGTCTCAGATTTCATAGTTCTCATGCGCTGAAACAACTTTCTCTTGCTGGTAACTTCACGTACTCTGTATCCACCTCTCTTCTGTGTTACACGATGGTCCAGGAATCAGTGGACCCTCAAAACCAGGCTATGACTTCTCCAAAGGCCCAGGCAGCAGCAAGTCATGGCAAAGGAATAGGGTAAGAATGTGACATTAATGTCACGTCACTTAACTGTGGGATGTTTCTGTATGGGAGAGGGATGTTCATACTGACGTATTCCCTTTTGATGGCTGGTCTTTAATATTTCATTAAACCAAACTAGTTCAGAAACATAAAGAAGCCTTTTACTAAAGTGATTTTCTAGAACAGACTTGGCATAATACACATAGCCTAAGTCCAGCCAGAAAACTGTCAAGCCTCTTCCTCTATTTTCACTTCTTTAATAAGCTCAGACACATTGCTCTTATGCTCCAAGGCATCCCAGGAAGCTGGAGATCCCATGCTTCTGAACTGGTACAACTACAGACATTTTCCCTGGGATTTATCTACAGAATCTTTCAACTGGTCTAGAAAAAAAATTCCTGTGCTTCAGTACACAGAAGGGAAATTGTCCAAAGCTGTTTAGAAATATGTATATATTAAAACACTTTATTTAAATATTTGGGTAAGACTGAAATTGCACAATGATCTAGTACAGAGCATGAGCACACTGCAGGCAACCCTTATTCCCCACAGTAGGTAACATAAACCATTTTCTGTAGAATATGTTTGTTATATATTCCTTTTAAGACAATTTTCCTAACTTCCTGTAGCTGCTGGGCACAAAGTACATTTATTCTTTTTCAGTAATGATGGAGAAATTTTTTGGGTGCATGGTAAGAGCTCTGCCTTGAGTCCACTTTTTCTTTGACACCTTCACTGGCTTTTCAGTTTTTCTGTAACCCAGTTGTTGCCACTTTTCCTAATGCTTGAACCTAGGGACTGCTGAGATTATACTTAATCTGAAAAGTTTTTGTCTCATTCTTTACTCACCATAACTGAAGCTAAACATGTCAACACTTTAAAATGGGGGATGAAAATCTGATCCTCTTGTATATGCACTGCAGAATGGCAATGTTCAAAAAAACTCACAAAGCTTTGTGAGTCCAGATGAAGCAGGAAGCCTGGATCAGTTGTTCTGTCCATCTGTACCTTACCCTGTTTCCCAAAGGAGTCCAGATATCTCTCATTTTTTATACTCTGACACTTGTATTGCCTGTCAGCATGCGTTACAAATTTCTTTACACTGTAAGAAGTACAACATCTCCTCCAGCAAGAAACTCTGGCTGCAGTTTTCCATTGTGGGTAGCAGTAATCATAAACGATAATTGCAATACTATAAAAAACGCCCAAACCTGAAAAGACTTGTTAAATACAAGCAGTGATGGAAAGAAAGGAAAAAAAAATAGAACAATGAGGGCATAGACATAAAATGTTTTAAAATTTACTGCTGCCCCCTGCCCCCATATGCGCCCTTTATCCAGGAATGAGTACGGTACGTAAAGCTGAAGAGTAAGTTAACATCCATGATGGCTATGGCAACGTGAAGGAAGCTGGTTGACTTTGCAAGGAGCAGTTCATTTTGTTTCTTCTGCTCCATTGGGATTTTCCATTAATTGCCTATGGAATCAAACAAGGCTTTCTGTTGCATCCTGTAAAAAATGTCCCTAGGTTCTTTGCCTTTTTAACAGCACAACAGGAACTGGTTGAAAGGAATCTGATGCTCCCCAATTGCAACTGGTGTGACTAGTTTGGATGTGTATGTGGTCTACGTGCTCTCTTTCTTTGGGCAGAAAGCTTCACCTTTTCTAGTTCCATGTCTGTCATTAGAGCTATGAGGCTGCAGTTTTTGCTCTGTCTTTATGATGTACTGCTTGAATACTCAGCATCTGTTTGTCCGGGAGATGCTGCTTCCTGCAGGCCCAGATAGATTTGATCCCTTTTCTAGTTCCTGGAAAGGATGCCATGATCCAGGCCTTTCAAAAGGCAGTGGCAGAAATAACTTGCAGAAGACACATGGATTCGTTTATCCTCGATAAACGCTGTAAGCAGAGAGAAGTAGACTGAAAATAACAAAACCTTACGTGCCTATGAACTTGACCTCACCTTTGGATTTACTTGTCAGCTAAGCAAGTTCTTCTGAGCTCGGGCACTCTCAGCACTGCTGATTGGTGATGCAAACTGAGCACTGCAACCACTTTAACTCCAGAACTTCCCCCTTTTAGTTATTGTGTCCCCACAGTATTTAGGCTGCTTTTTAATGATTTCCAGGTATTCCAAAGTTCTTTTGACTCACAGTCCTGCGTTGGGTGCTATGGTTTGTGTGTTTCCAGAGGTACTATCAGGAACTATCTGGTGGTGAGCTCAGGCTTTGTTTCTTCAAGGACTGGCTGTTAAGGAAAGATGCTGCCTGCATTCCTCAAACTCTGAAGAACTCAAACTGGATTTAACTTCAGGGTTTCCTAGAACCAGGCACTAGATAATCCCTAAATCCTCAAATATGTATTTTGCTGATAGTGGCTACATTCTTCACTCAGTCTCTCAAAGTAATTGCTTCTTTCTGAGAGTATAAAATTGCTTCTGATCCTCCAGGCTCTTTGCAGCAGTTACACGGTTGACATTATTACTATCATCTGAGACTAACTCTGAAACTTTAAAAAAAATGCACATAGGTTTTTTCCGCCACTCTTTAAACTAGCAATGAGCCAGAGTCTATACTCTAGATGTGAACACCTATGCCCTTTTGATGTGTTTAATTTGTCTTACATGGAAAGCTTTATAAAGTATCTGCTGTTGATATGTTGTGGTTGGCAATGGAGGATGGTTATCCAAGAACTTTCAGCTGGAGGAATCCCTACAAAATTTTAGCCAGCTCTGGGACAGAAAACACAGGTACAGTAACTGGTGAATGATCTTCTGCTTTATCTTCTGTAGCACCTCTGTAGGCTCAGGAGCCGCCCTTTCACTAGTTAGCTGTGTGTAACTGGGGCAAGTCCACCAAGCTTTTGCTGGCAGTGTGCTTCTTGAGGAAGGCAGCATTGGAAGAGTGAGGGACGTTCAGTTCCTCTGCCTCTAGCATCAGCAGAGATATGTGCAGGAAGGTGGAGAGCTTCAGGAATATCAGGAAAGAGAAACTGCTGCTGTGGTGGGAGGGGAAGTGGTTCCCCTCTCCCACCTTCCTGGAAACCTATGGGAAAGTGCTTACCTTGCAAGCAGTACTGCAACCATGAAGATGGCAGAGTTCTGTATTAGGACATGCTTCAGATTGTTTCTCCAGATGCAATGTAGGAGATAAAGGTCTGCTGTGTTCTTCTGAAGCAGTATGTTTTGGATAAAACTGAGTGGAGAGTCAGAGCAGGCTGCATGTCTCTACTTTGCAACTCGGTGCAGGATGCATTTGGTAATACCTTTTCAGTATTTCTCAACAGATAAAGGTTGACAAATCTAAATTTAGCTGCAGCCAAATTCTTTCAGTTCTTGCATTATCACCGAAATAATGGTCACTCAGAGTGTCTTAGTGCTGAGTTTAAAACAAAGGACTCAAAAGCTTCTTACTTGGTCAACCTCAGTCGCAGCACTTTCTTGTAAGAGTCATAAAAGCTCATTGGAAATGAGAGGATGAATCCGGATAAACTTTCAAAAAGCATCTAGATATATCCAACCCTTTATCATATGACTGAAATATCAGAAGCATTTGTCTATGCCTTATTCATAAATATATGTTAAAGGGAGATACTAGAATTGTATTAAGTAGCTTCTGAAACAAGACCATCTTAGGTCTTCATATAATTGTTCTGAAGTTTTAACTTAATAGGACTAGATCAAAATCTGTTATAAGGGATGTATGGAAGGGGATCACTGCTCCTATTTTGTCTCTGAAAAGATTTCTTGCCTCTCATAATGTTTGATCCTATTGAATTTCGCTGTGATTTTGGATACTTTTGGTCTTAGTATCAGGTGATGAGCCCCAAATAGTCATCCCTCCCTGTTTCAGTATTTGTTGCTAACTGAGTTTCATCTGTAACTCACTGAAGTTAATCAAAATACTCTTAGCTTCAGTGATCTTTAAAGCATACACTGTGAAAGGATGTCTCCTCCTCTTTAGGCCTGAGAGTAAGGGAATGAATAATTCTTCCATGCAGAGAATGACTGAGTATTATTCTTTTACACTGCAGTAGGTACAAGTCGTATAGTCCTGACTTACTACGTGGTGTTCTGCTTCTGTTATTCGTGTTTCTCCTCTGTAGAAAGCATTACGTCTCAATCTGTAGCCTGTCAGTCCATCAGGAGACAGGAAGTCCTGATGGAGATGGTTCTTGACAGAAAGGAGCGATAGAGTGTGAGGAAAATGAGGAGACCACAGGGACAGATCTTACTTTGAGCAACCTCGTTTAGAGCTCTGTTGGCAGACAATGGACAGAGCTGGATTTCCTGAAAAGGAGCATGTTAAGGAATTGCGTAGTACCCTTAGCTGTGGACTATTGCAGTAAAAACTCCATTACAGCTGAAGTGTATAGAAAACTATTTTGTCTCAACAAAATGTTCATCCTTTTTTTAAAAAAAACAAACAACCAAATAAAAAACCACCCCAAAAATCTCAAACACAGCAACTTTTTTTTAAAAAAAGTCACCACCCAACCAAACAAAACCCTCATGTCCTTGCCAAAAAAACCCCATGGAACTAAAAATTAGTTTAGGATTACTTTGTGTCCTGCTCTTCATGAACATTTATGTCTTCATGTAAATATTCTCATCATAAGCTTTGTATCTAGCCATTTAGTTAACAGAATACATGAATGATTCATGGTAGCCCTATACATAATGCATAATTAAATCACAGACTGATGGAGTGGAATTTATTAATTGTGAAGACACATGTGTTACCATGATACTAATTTATTTCTTTCAATTTTATTGGCATATTGCTCACTCATCTGTGATTGCCTGTTTTGTTGCATTACCCAAGAACAGTAACATGTTGTTAAAACAAATTATCTGGACATTTGGATGGGCTGTTTGTTCACTGATGGGAACAATATGTATTTAGCAAAAAGATTTAATGTAAATTATTATACATAGGGTATTATCTTAGCACAGAGCCATTACACTGAAGTTGCTCTGATGAGCCATATTAATTTCTGATAAAAGCAAAAAAATTATTAGAAAAATAACTGCAGATACTCTTGCATGAGGAAAAAGCAGAACTTCACAGAAAACGATCTTGGCAAAATTACATGGTAACTCATTATATGTGTTTACAAATCCTTGCAATAGTAGATTGTAAAATTTAATAGAAACTTTAGCTCGTTCTTAGAATTTGTGTGCCTGTCTAAGGCTTTTGTCTCTGGTTCTTGTAGTGCCTTGGTAGGATTTTCAGAAAGAGATTTTTATTTGTGTGTGTGCTTTGGCAGGGCATACTTTTGCGAAGAAAGAATGTTATGGCTTAACAGTGGAATATCCATTGGATGTGGACATTGAGTTTGATTTCTATTATGGATATATTGCAGCGTTTGTTTGAAAGCTTGGGAATTAGAGTTGCGTCATTCAAAATTCGGATCACTGGATTTTTATTAATTTGGTGAAAGAATGCAAATGTCTCACTTTGAAGAGAGGCCGTGCTTTTGTATACTTCACTTTTTTAGCTTGCTATTGTAATCATAGTGCTGAAAGGCTAGGACTTGTTCTCCTGAATTGTTGCATGGGTCCAAGACTGTTGGAGATGAAAAGCATAGAAAGATTTGACTAGAGCAGCTGCGTGGCTGTCTTTAGAAACTATTGGTTCAATAGGTACTTAGTAGGATATCTCAGGTGTGCCTGAGCTGTGAAATCAAGCTGCTTTACCAGGAACAGTCTGCTAAAAGCTTGAGCTATGGTAACTCCACCATGCATGGTGGAGAAGATCAGTGTGCATAGAAAATCTTGTCTTTCAGTAGCCAGTGGCTGAAATTGGACTAAATAATATTGGCCTATTTCTTTTGTGAACTAAGCTGGGAAATAAGGCTAAAAGGAACGCTTAGATCATCTTGTCTTACCTCTTATGCATCCCAGCTGTTAAGTTTCACTCTTATTGTACGGAATCAAGTAACTTTTGCTGATTGAAGTGTAATGTACAGTTCTGCCATGATGGCCAGTAGTGAGGGATGGGTACAAATAAGTAGAGGATCTTCCACCTCTGGCATGCATTGATGACCTTTTGGGTTGTCACATCTGCTGTACTGGGGTTAAGAAATGTGCTCTGCCTTTGTGCAGAAGACCCTGGTGGGTCATCTTTTAAAATACCTCAAAATTGATGGTCCTGAGCTTGCTTTGGTGCAAAAGCTATTTCTGTGCTTGATTCTTCTGGAATGTGGATGTTGATTCTGTCATGCTAAGTGGGGTTTTTTCCACTGGATTCACACAACTTGGCTTGCATATACCCCAGGGAGGTGGACTGGCGTTTGGTACTCAACGCATGAGACCTTCCCTCTGTTTTACTGTGGGATTTACTGACTCCTTTCACATAAAAGGATCCTAGGGGGATATTAGAGGGAAAAAGGGGGCTGAAAAAAAATCATAATACGTAATCAAGTAACATTTCAGGGCTTTTTTGGTTGTGGGGGGAAGGAGGTTGAGGGAGGTGGTTTGTTTATTTTAGTTGCCTACCCAGTACCTCCGTGTGCCAGGTGCTGTACTGATATTGACTGTTATCAGTCTTTGCTCAAAAAGTTTGCTGTCTGATGAGGCAAGCAAAAGCAAAATGTGATATAAGTACTATAGCCGCTCTTCAGAGACAGAGAAATTGACGGATACAGAAGTAATTGAGAACCCAGCTTAAAAAGGATTAAATAGCTGGCAAAAGTGCCCCAGGAATTCTACTGCAGAGCTGCAGAGAAATGAAGTTCTAGCCTAGGCTCTTGGCCATGAAACTGCTCTTTTGAAGGAAAATTACATAGGCTGAAGAAGATACAGAACTGCAGAAAACCCACTTCTGAATACTGTCCTTGAGATCAAAAATTTTAGGTACAGACATAGCTAAAGAAAATGATATAATGCAACTGTAGCTTCTTGACATATTGAGATCATTGTTCTAATTCTTGCTCTGACTGGCGTGACATGAAACCAGATTGTGTCAGCAAGTATATTGGTAAAATTTCAGCTTATCACAAACTAGTTTATGCATAAGATTTACGTACACAATTATTGAAGAGCCGCTTTTTTAGGAGCAAACTGATTTCTGATTTGCCTGAGCTTCAGAACAAGACCATCTTAAGGCTTATCAGCATGCACCCCTTCAATAATAACATGATGAGTAGCTCTTGCTGTAATAAGTCTGTATCCATCAGATAAAATATGGTATCTGTAGTATATTAGTCATCCTGGACAATAGAGGAAAAGTTACTATTGCAGAACTATCAGAAGATAAATATTTTCGGCTTTGAAATTAATCAGATAATTTTCCCTCAAGTTTTATCTTTGCCTTTTGTTTTTCTTGCTGGGCTATCATTGATCTCTCTGTATCTTATTTGTGATAAACTACACTTGAATCAACACCAAGAATTTAATATTTTTTATTTTTCTAGAGCGAAGGACCAGATCCTTGACTCCTGCAAACAGGTCTTATTCCCACAGAATCTCTGACTGTCTGTTCTCTAAAATGTGCACTTCAGCATTTCCAGAAAACTACTTATTTTGGACATGTTAAGCTGGAATCTTAAGTCTGAGGTTTTTTCCAGCATTGTGCTACCAAGCTTCCTGATCAGGTAAATCAAAATAATGGTGTTCTCTTAAAAATTAGCTGAAAAGGAGGCTGAGAGGAGACATTATTGTGCTCAACAACTACCTGAAAGGGGGTTGTAGAAGTGGGGGTTGGTCTCTTCTCCCAAGTAACAGGTGATAGGATGAGAGAAGATGGCCTAAAGTTGCACCAGAGGAGGTTTAGACCGGATATTAGGAAAAATTTTTGCACTGAAAGGGTTATTAAGCATTGGAACAGGCTGCCCAGGAAAGTGGTTGAGGCACCATCCCTGGAGGTATTAAAAAAATGGGTAGACGTAGTGCTTAAAAATATGGTTTAGTGATGGTTTTTGTCACAGTTGGGTTGATGGTTGGACTTAGATGATCTGAAAGGTCCCTTCCAACCTAGGCAATTCTATGATGAGAGTACTTTCCAGCTAAGGATAGCTGAATGCTGAAATGGGTTACCTGGGAAGTCTGTAGAAGTTCTACCAATGGGTTTTGTTGTTTTGTGGGCTTTATTTTGTTAAGAAAAGTTTCTTATACAAAACCAAGACCTTGTGACAAGAAGGTGTATAGGTATATGCTCTTTGGAGCATCCTGAGGCCATTCCCAATGCTTTTGCCCGAGACCCTGCAGACTGTTGATGTGGTGATTGTCTCTTCAGACCTGTGCAATTGATCGGCTTCTGCCCTTGCACACTTTATAAAGTTGATGGGGATTTGGAGAATGTTCTAAAAGCAGTTTGGTCTTTATTGTCAGAACACGTGGTCCAAGAGAGAGTAGCCTCATGGCAAGGAAGGAAAAACTCTACCTCTACATAAAGACTTAGCACAAGAATGTAGCAGAAGTGAGGGCATTAGGAATAAATTCTGAGGAGGAAATTAAATTTATGTCTACCTCCCAGTCACAGCAGGGGGGAATATTAGAATGCTGTTTCTCTGTAAGCTAGAAACCACTAAATTTGAAAGGGACCAAGTGGGGAAAAGCTAAGTAAGTCTTCAGTCAGTGCTGGTTTTACACTATGCATCCCCCCCCCTCCCCAGCCCCCTCATTGGCCCCCAAAAGAGAGTTATGGGACATGCTTAGGTTCGGGCCTGTGTCTGTCTGACTTTCAGCCTGTGAATAGCTTTCTTGAACTCCAAAGGATGATACTGTGGTAAAGCTATATTGTTAGTGGTGTCCTTTGGTGAATGGGACTTACAAAAAGTTCTAGTCATTTGCTTGCAAATCTGGTCCTTTGTTTCTATATTTTAACAGTTCTGTTGAGAAATATTGATGTACTGAGCAGTAATATTTGGGTAACCAAAATAAGACAAAATGTCTTCTTGCATGCTGAATACAGGAATCCCTATAGTTGTGGAAAGGACCTTGCCATATCTGCAGTAATCTTTAAATTCAAATGGCTAAACTAAAGATACTGGCCTAAAGGCTAAGCTTTTGTCGTGGCCTTATTGTATTTGTTCTGATTATACTCTGGTATTAGATACAGGATTGGACTGAGATCTCTGTCCCAAAGATCTGTGAACTTTGATGTGTGTTATCTTAAAATCCCCGCTTTTTTTTCTAGCTGATATTTCTAAATAATTCCAGTTGGTCAGATCAAAAAAATTCTAAACTTGTGTTTCTCTCTAATCTGTTTTTTTTGTTTGTTTTTTTTTTTTGGGTTTTTTTTTTGTGATGGGAGCCAAAAGTCTCATATGGACTTCATCCAAACTGGTTGAATGTGGTTTATCTTTTATGTAGTTAGGTACAGCAGCTGCTGGAGATTTGTGAACGCAACATATCTTTAATAAATGAGAAGGTAGTTGCTTTGACTACAAGTGCAGGAGATGGTTTAGCCTGAGGCAAACCTAAGGGCTCCAGATATTTCAGATGGCCATATACAGTTTCAGCGCTAACTTGAAGCTATGCAAAATATTAGATCATAGTCTTTATATAGATATTTTGGGACAGGGCTGAAATGACTGCTAAATGGAAAGGATCCAGGAAATGCATTGTATTCATAATAGTCGAATAGATCACTGAGAAGGAGGAAGAAGGGATTGTCCACTCTAGCATCTGTATGTGTAATGAAGCCAGTGCAACAACAGAAGAATTGTATCTTATTGTGGAGCCTTTAGAGCAATTATACATAGACTTCTGTGATTCAGATGGTTATTTTTTTCTTAATGTTTTAATAAGAATTAGTGTAAAGTTTGGAACTTCCTGTTTATAGACTACTTTTTTTTTTTCCCCCTGTCCTGTATATTTGCTATGTGTTGCCCTCCTCCCTAGCTCAATGTCCCTGAATCCTAGGATTGCCAAAATCAAGCCATGTATCACCCTGAGACCTAGTATCTGACCTACCATGTAACCTATAGAATAGAGCATTGGTAATACATTTGCAGGCAGTCCCTAGAGCTCATGGGGTGAAGCTCATGGAGGCAAGAAGCCAAGTGCTGGTGACTGTCTCTGGATAGGTCAGCAGGACCCTCGCCTACAGGAAGGGGATTTGGCGGTATGAAACACTGAAAGCAAAGAAAGCAAATAGTAGCTGGATAGACCTAACCATTTCTAAGTTTGTGTGCAAATTTAAATTGAACTTGGATTAAGTGATCACTGAAACTTATCACCACTTGATGACCATTTCTTTCGGTATTGAGATCTTGAATCTCTGGCACAGCTGTCTAAAATACCAAATCTATTACTACCTTTTGATATTTGGGGGGTGGTAGTGTTGGAGAAGGATCCTATTGCTTGCGTGGTGGGGGCGGGGGGATCTGACAATGTTATGTCTCTTTCACTGTGATCTTGCAGCCCAAGGTGGGTGTAAGATTACATAAATTTACTTCTGAGGTGCAGGTAGCCTGAAGACTGTTCGGAAGAAATGCTTTTTACTAAGGTGTTTTTGCACTTGTAAGCTCTTATCCAACTGTGTGTGTTTCCCAAGAAAACATAAGGGCAGACACAGTGACTCATAAAAGGTCTCTGTGTATGTCCAGGTTGTGTTCACACAATACAAAGGTTAGTGGCAATGTTGGCTTGTTGTATTTTCAACTCTATGTCACTTATTCTGCACCCGTACATGCACCTATAGTTTCAGGTTCAGCAGTAGGGCCGCTTGAGCTGGGTTAATAGATCCAGCTGTGAAATGCCCACCCTGAGCCCAGTACAGAGATAGATGGTAGTTCAGCTGGATCAGTGCCCTAGTCCAGGCTGCTCAATGGACCGAGCAGTCTTGCTAATGGAATGCAAGTGTGGAGCAGATGTGAGGGCAAGTTACTTAAGCTAGGCTGCTGCTACAAAAAATGAGGGAGCCACTCCTCAGCTAGCCCAGCTGCTTGAGAGGTAAGTGCTGAGAGTTGTGCAAGTGGGCTGCTTTGCCTTTAAAACCTCTTTGTAAGGGGAAGCCGCATATTCAGTCTCACTGACCTCACTCTGGATGTGAGGTTAGGTGATGTGGTAAGAGCTTGCCTTAATTCAAGCTAATACTTACACAGTATAGGCAGGCAAGCAATCAATAGCTTGTGTGAGCAAAGCTCTGTGTAGCGTACAACAAACACTAAATGCAAGAAAAAAATTTAATGATGCTAAGAATTGTTTTTTAAAAAAACAATGTTTGTTTGGTTTATGGTAGTAGAAATAGATGTTGGTACAGCACTATCAGGCTATGGTCAGCCCTGTTATGGCTTTAGCTATTCTAGGTTGACAGGATATTGTCCTATGGCCATCATTGTCCCTGAGTACTTGCCATGGAGATCCTTCCCTTTGGTCAACTGGCATAACTGCTCATGTAATTTAATGTAGTTAAAATCAGTCAGCTTAGAAAAAATGTTTAACCTAGGCAAATAACTTAGTTTTCTAAACCACTTTAAACAATTTCATAAGCAATTATGCTAGCAGAACTGAGAGGGCAGGTATGGGTTGGTGACGAACAGCTGGGGTGACCTAAAACTGGCAACACCTGCACAGGACATCTGACTGCTTTGTTGCAAAGCTTGGGGGTGGTAGGGAAATTCCAAAGGTGCTTTATGGAAATCCAAACCTAGTGTTTGTAGGGAATCTTCTTGCAGTGTGAGATGCTATCACCCATTTTAAATTTCAGATCAAATCCGTTGCGTCTCTGAGCAGTATTGATTTACCAAGTGGAGTGTGTCTTCCTTTGGGACTTCTTCCCCAATTTACGCTTCAATTGGTGTAATCTCAGAAGAAAAGCCTTGCTTCCCCTTATAAACTGTTCTCACCAGATGTCTTGTAAATCTTTCCCTTTATTCCTTTGAAATAACTGGGCTTTGACCTTAGCTTTCTTAATGTTATTTAGCCCACATGGAATATCTATAAAAATAAGAGCTGCTAACTCTATTAAGAGAAGCACATATGACCTCCGCTTGTAATAACAGAATGCAATTAATGTCAGGCTAGTTTAGATGATAAATTGAGGCTTAACAAATGGATTTTGCTTTTTCAAACAAACCAGTATGAAAAGGGAAAATGAGCTTTAAACTACTTACTAAAATTTTAAAAGATCTCTTCTTCCCTATCCTTGACCTGAAAAGTAATCAATACAACTGAAGTTTTTAGGAGACTTACACATTCTAAACAACAAACAAAATAATTCAAACAAACAAACAAAAGCCTTCTGTAGGGAAATTAAAGGCAGGGATGTAATTGCGAATAGGGATGTTATTGTTTTACAAACTAGGGAAAAGTTCCACTTGTGAAGCCTATTAGTAATTGTGCAACAGCTGTCAACAATTCCAGGAGGACATGATGAAGATCCTGTTGGTCCGAAGGCCTTCGCAGATGCATGAAAAACTATCGCTCCTTCATCAATCGTTATACCAATTCCATGTGTATGCAGTCCCTCACCGTGCTCATTTGCACCTTCCTCTGGCATTTAGATGTTATGACTTCTCCTCTGTGTTCATCCACGTAGGTGCCAGTGGAAACCATTGCTCTTTGGCTCAAGCTGTAAGTGCTTGTGGTTTTGGGAGCAGAGCTCCGTTTCGGTTGTAAGTACATTATTCAAGGTAGATGACTTGTGTTATTTCTTGATAAAGTGTTTCAGAGGATCAAGATGACTTAACTGAAGTTAAAATGCAAGGAGTATGTTAGACAAAGAGCAGGTGGAAGGGTGCCCAAGCAAAGATAAAGTGCAAGGGCCACAATTGTAAGAGTATGCAATTGCCCAGGCTTAACTCTAACTGGATTTAAGCGCCTTTTCTTCAGCTGATCCCCTCCTTTGTCTCATGTTTCAAGTCTGTGTAGGAAAGCCTTATGCAATTTGATTACTTCAAGTCACTTAAGATCAGAGAACAGTTTTGGGGGAGAGTGGCGATTTCTTGTCTAATAGCCAAATATCAATAATTCCCTGCTCTAATAAGCTGTTGCCCCTTCCTCATTCTGTGCTGTGACTGGGAAACCATAGGTAATAGCCTTCTGGTGTAAGTTGCCAAAGGTTCTTGCAAGGGCCGTGCATTTTCTCATCCAAGGGCAGATGGCACTGACAGTCCTTCAGAGCAGGTGGTTGCCTACAGCAGAGAAAAGTTCTGTGACTCTGTAGTGCGCAAGAAGCTGAGTTGGGAATGCTACTCCCTTCTAGGTTGTTTAGGGCAGCTAATTCCTAGAGCCAGCTCACCTCCAAGAGATACAGTTACACAAAGTGGGGAGAGTGTTTTGTTTCTCTATGCAATTTTCAGCATAAAACCTTAATTTAAAAAAATCTCTGGTACAGCACAGGGGGAACAACAATGAGAAGGGCATGTTACTTGTGTATAGGTTGTATTCATGGAATAACTTGTCTTTTTTTGAGTGAGGAGAAAATCAAGATGCTGCACTAGTCTGCAGCTGTGTAAATTATTGTTAAAAGTGATGCAAGAGAATGTAGAGTGCTATAGTTATCATGGAGCGGTTTTGTTAGCATGCCAGAGTTTGGCAGTATACTTTTCCAGCTGACAGAGAGGAGGAATACCTGGGCATGGTTTTTATATCTGTGATTTGCTCTGTGGATAAGGATTTGGCCTGTAACATTGTTCATTTAAGAGCTGGCAGCAGAGGCCATATGATGGTACAACCCAACGTCAATTTCCCATCTCTTGCATGAATCCTAACCCACTGAATGCTCTGAGGAGGTGACCTTTTTTCCATATACTACTCCTTCTATAAAGTCTGACGGAGCAATGCCGTGGATATAGTGGGTAACAAAGTCGGTTCCCTCTCAGAGAGACTATTGTTTAGCACATTTCTTTGTTTATGCCAACCTCACTGAAAAAAGGAGGCTGCGTTGCCTTTTTTTTTTTCTTGAAAGTTGTTTCCAATCCTGTAATAAAGTTCAAAATCGCAGGTGAAAAAACAGGGAGATATTAAATTTATTAATGTTTAAAAGATAAACTAAAGTATGGGAGGTTACAAGGGAAGGAAGTCTTCTCTTTCTAGAATGATTTGGAGAAGGTGGGACTCGATGTTTTGGAACATGGAACTTCATTTATTTTAGACCACTGCTGCCACCAAGTGGAATAGTTTCCTCACTCCTCACGGGGTCTTAAAGAAACTTGCACTTGCCTTCAAACCACCTGTAAGTCCACGGCAATGGGTTGGATTTATTAATTATTCAAATAAAAATTTTTAAAAAAGATGTTGACTGCACTTCTGAGTTGTTGGCTTCAGGTAATATCACTGATGCCTAATGGGCCTCTAGTCTAAGAGTCTGAGTGGCAGAATGGTGCAAAGTGGGTTGGGGAAGGTATTTCCTCTGTGCATGAGAGAATTTGGGGCAAAAGCAAAACGATGTGGTTCATCAGTAATGACATGTGAACTTCAGGAGAAGCAGCAGCAATTCACTGAGTTTAACACAAGGAACTTCCAAACACAAAATAATGTACTTTGGGTTAAGACAGTTGTTTCAGTTGCTTGTAGTTTTTTAGTTGCTTCTCTTTGACTTGTTATGGTAGATGACTTTTATTCTTTGTATCCTCCTCTTGCTTTGTAAGGAGCCCTGTGCCAAAAATCGGCCATTTTTTTAGGTCAACAGCTGTTAAAAACGTCCTCGCAAAGCTGTGGCTGCTAAACGAAGGTGTGTATTAATCAAGGGCAGCACTGCATAAAGATGTATGGTGTGGGACTTGAGAGAAATGATTTGTTTATCCTTAGGCAGCTTCGTTGGCTATCTGACTGATCATGAATCTAAGGGGGTTCCTTCAGTAGGCAGTGACACTCCTACTATGTCGTACAGCCTATGCTACCGTGTCCCCAGGAAAGTGATTCACAGACTTGTGGATCAAGGGAAGTATCATCAATGTCATCAATATACTGTAGCTGACAGCATTGAAATTGAATTTCTATTTTCATAAAACACGCTTTAGCTAGCAACTGGACAATGTTGTTTCCTTTCTGTGAGAGTAGTCTGCAACAATGTCTGAATGCACATTTCCAGGCAGGAGCCTCTCAATAATAGTTTTGGAAAAAGCTCATTTTCACTTGACTTTGAAAATGAACGTGACAGTAATATTGAGGAGTTCAGTCATCTGAAACAGTAATTTATCAGCCTGCTCACAAGGGTGTGGTATCTGAGTATTTCCTTTCTAAGGAGTTTTGGCTTCGTAAGGCTATGAAATAACAGTGATGTTGAGAAGTTCTGGGTATTTTTGTGTGGCCTTTTTTTTCCTGATGCTTATTTCAGTTGCTTGACAAATGCATCACATGTACTACTGTGCCTCGTTCAAAGGTACTCTTGAAATGCATCTGTGAGCCCTAATGGAACAGTTGTGGTATCACGTCAAAGGCTACCTTCACTGAAGGCTGGAAGACATACACTGGGCACAGCTTTCAACAAAAGCATAGAGAAGGTCTTTAATTTCCTCAGCTGATGAAATTTTAGTGTGCTGCTTTGAAAGTGTTGGCTAACAACATGTTCTACCTGTGAGGTTTTTTCTTCCCTTGTGCTCTTAAAACAAATTTTCCTGGTGGAGAAAAGTGTTTAATACCAAAATCCTCTCTAGTCACGGAACAGATACAAAATGGCCCTAATACTTCAGACCATCACTGGGAAGAAGTAGAATGTAACTTCATTTCCGGGTCCCTGATTCTGGTTTTTGTCCCATGGGCACAGAGATAGTGGATGCCTATACATCTTCTATGGATGCCTGTGTATCAGCAGCTAGCAAGCTAATGCAGTCAAACTATTATTCGTGGATGTATCTGGCTGAGAAATAAATTTGCTGTCCCTGAAGGTAGCTGTGATGTTTTGAAATTTATTTTTTTCTTCCCTTATTGGGTGTAAAATTAAACATGGCATGATAAGTCAGAAATACTTAATTTTAGAGATGTCAGAATGCTTTTATCTTGGAACATTCCAACATCACAGAAAATCATATATGCCCATATTGTAATAAAATGCAATACAAAATTAAAAGTCAGAATGAAATGCAGTCTGACAGCCAAAACCAAGATATTAAATTAAATACTCCATCTTCAAAATCAATATTTCAGAAGGTTGTGTTGTTGACAAAATTATATTTGCTATCTGAAAATCTTTTTTCCCCGCTAGTTGAAATCTTCTTTTAACTGGGTCTAATTGTGAATTGCTGAATTTAGTGTTCGAGACTGTGAATGCATTTCAAATAAAGCACTGAAAAGCTGCTAGATGATGATGATGAGTCTTCGTCAGTAATGTACTGAATTTGATTTGAAATACTTATTTAGAAGAGAATGGCTTTGTACCCAGCATCAAATTTCTAACTTCAGTGTTCTCTGGGTCATGATGTATTTTTCACTAGGACAGATAAGACAATCCTCTTCAGATTGTAATTAATGAGAACAGAATTGTTTCACATTTTACGGATTTGTTTAGGCAGCATTCAAACCATTGACAGTGGAAGAAGCAGAGGTTCCCCTGCTTGAAAGACAAGAGAGAAGTAGTACAGAATTACAGCCCAAGACTGCGGTCTGCCAGCTAGTGTCTTCAGGAGAGCTTGTTTGTGAGTTGGAGTCTCCTTTGTACTTTGTTCCCTGTGCACAGGTTTAAGGGCTTCTTTATGCTCTTGTTAGTGTACAAAAGGCTCTACTAGTGATTCTTTTGGTTTTGATTGAAGACCATAATGCATCAATTTCCTTATATAGTGAATTAACTAAGTTCTGAAATATTATGAGTAACTTTAATTTCAGATGCTTCAAAATACAAATTACTTTGTAAACCATACAGAATTTTAATAAAGGATAGTTACTGTTAAGAATTGATGTAACTGTGAGAATTGCATAGTGAACAGTTTGTCTGGCTCCAACAATTAATATTGCAGATTGTTTCCATTTATTTGAGAGTGGGTGTCCTACTTTACTCATCCCAGAAACAATCAGTTAAATGACATCGAGAACTTAGAAGATCAGATGAGCAAGGAATCTTTTGCACTGCCTATTCCTCACTCCCCAATTTTTCTATGTTTGAGAAATTCTTGCCAGTTTTTAAGGGTCCCAGGAGAGCAATGTTAAAGTTTAAAACT
>VXBO01015125.1:328965-362474 GCA_013400135.1 Rhinoptilus africanus
TGAGTACATGCAAAAGGTGTGGGAGGGGGGAAGTAATATAAAAATAGTGCCAGGTTCTGCTAGTGGTTTCTCAAAATATTTTTTGATGAACAGAATTAGTCAGGAATTTGGCACCTTGGAAAACACCCATTCCTTGTTGCACAAAAAAGATCTTGATGAGCTAAACCATGACAAAACTTGTCAAATCAGTTACTTTTCTATCTAGCCTGCATTGTGAGCTCCTAAGTTTCTCCATTGTTAACATGTGTCATGTTTGGAGTCTTATCTAGGTCGTTGTTTGTTTAATGGGTAACATTTCAAAGTCAGTAAAGGGGACTTGCACATCCAAATTCGAATTCCATCTTATACTTTGGAAACCCTCTGCCAATGTTCTTTGAAATTTTCCTTTGTTTTTTCTGCTCGTTCCCTTCACTGTAACATTGTGTGGTTTTTCCCATAGTCTTTACTCCGGCCCAGTTTTCACTGAAGTCAAATAGACCATTCAGTAGGTGAATATTCGGTTCCCTATGTGAGGGGTGTTTTTTAATAGCTGTTGCAAAAATAATGCTGGAGACACTTTTTGCTTGCCTACATGTGAGCTGATGGATGTTACTCTAGATCACAGAAACCACTGTCGATGTTCAGTCATTATGGCATAACTGATTATTTTGATACTTTTCAGTTCACTGGGTAGTGTAAGGCATCTTTCTTTCAACTAGTTTTTGGTTGATTTGGTTGGAACTCCCAATGACGACATGGCTTTTAACCAAAAGTAATGTTTTTTCTGGGTCTCAGTTCTGAATCCTATCCATTTAGGTGACTGGTCTCAGAATCTTCCAATGCAAACAGTAGATTTGGGTTTCATTCAAATAGCAACGTCTTGAAGTTGAATTTATTATAGGACTAGCATTCTGTACAAAGTCAACCTCAAGAATAAAAATATTTATGCTTGGCGAGAATACCAGAGTTTGTTTGTATTACCTTGTCCTGTAGCGTTAGGTCGGTTACCATCTATTTTACAGCTTTGCACCAGCATGCATTGTTTAATGAAAGAAAAACACCAGCCTCCTAGGAACACTGAGCAGTATTGGCTTCTTGCCTTAATAAAATGAATGATGACTCTTACTAATGAACATCTCGCTAGACTATCTGGTGTAATAATACACAACTGTCTGCACATCTTAAGTAGTACCTTAGATACTTTTGTGGGACCTAGATTAGTGTCTGTGAAAAGGCCAACTAGTTTTATTGTTAAATTCCATATCAGCCCCTGCTGCAGTGAAATTCGTAGTCTGGTTGGATGTCAGGCTGTGTGGGATAATTAGACTGGGGAATCCAAGTTCAGTGTTTGATTGCTGTATCTCATTTCTAAATATTTTGGATGAGAAACAGCAATGTTTGGCTGCTGAGAAATATTTACGCTCGTAAACTAGAGACCCACCTCTTTTTTTCTTATTTAAAGTTTCTTGTTGACATTTCTAACTATTTCCGATGCAGTGTCATTCACTTTTTGGCACAAATTATACGGTGTGCTTCATTGCTCAACTGTTCATGTTTGTATCATGCAAGTAAAGACCTATTTGACTGAAGGTCTGTCTTATGTTTGAAAGCTTTTCAGTCCCTCATCAATATTAGCTGTAATATCACACTACTGAGAACCTAGAAGATGGATCTAATCAGACAGAGCTATGAGACAATGCCCTCTGTCTCTTCCTATAAATAAATTGCCATACTGAGGAGGATTATAAAGTCACAGGGCTAGCAGGAAAGTTTTAAAGTAACTTTTGATTCATGAAAATTATTTCTCATCGCTGATAAAGCCTGTGTTATATAAGCTATGTACTTTTATACTGGTGTTCCATGCTCTCATCTTTCTGTGCTCATTTATCATATTGACAGTACTTTGCAGGAGTAATGAGGATTTTTTGAGATGTTAAACCTGAATGGCTAACTAAGTTAAAAAAAATAAATTTGAACAAGAAGTGTTGTCTCTGACACTACTTCTTAATCCTTTAAGAGCTTTCCTCTACAGGAACTCAGGGTATTCTACGTATTTTAAGATACAGTAGAACTGTGTCAAAGTAAACAATCACTTCCAGTTACAATCACTTCCAGTTTTTTTGGATTTTGTTTGTTGGGGTTTTTTTGTGTGGTTGTTTTTGTTTTACACCCTGCAGCTCATCTTCTGATTCATAACTCTATCTTATAAGAGAAGTTAAAAGTCAAGTTATGTTCATAACATACTGCCCTCAACATCATCATCACTGGACAACAATTTATTTAGAATTAAGGGAGGCACTTTTTTCCCCCAGATTTCCTGGGAGAACTTCTTTGTGTTTGTGTGTTATAAATTGGACTGCTCAAGAAAATTTTATCTTAGGACAGTTCATGTACCGCAGAAATAAATGAAGATAGGTGCAGAAATATTGCTTCGTCTGGATTCATGTAGGAATATATAATTTGCTAGCAGCAAAAAATAGCTTCCTCTCAAAGTTCTCTCATCTGCAAGCTCACTAAAACATTCTTCTCTACTTAATTTTAGTGTCATCTAAATATACCAAAACCCACTTTGGAATGTTTGGTTTGCTACTCCAACTGCCAAGTAAAGCAATTGTTTCTCAGTGACAAACATTGAAGTATTTTGGAATACAAGATAATGGGGTGGGGGAGAAGTGGTAGCTAGACTGGGTTCCTCATGTGCCTCCACTGAACAGCTTGGTGTGTTCCTATTGTGGATAACTTTCACCTGTGTAAACCCAGAGGGGACAATGGGAATGTACTGGAGTTTTACTGGAGAGACCTAGCTTGCTCTGTGGGACCTTCATTAGTAATGAAGAGGACCTGCAGGGGTTGTGGGCAGGCAAACTCAGCTTGGGGTGAGTTTTCAGAAATGGTGTCTGGGAGAAAAAATATTTTTCTTGCCTTTGTAAATTTGTTGCATTTGATCTAAAGTTACTGAAAGATGTGAAATGTGGAACCTCACAATGGCGTTTTTACAGTAACTTTGCAGAGCAGACCGACATGGCAAATCGTTAAAGGAGGCAATGTTGCTCATATCCTGCATAGAGCTTTAAAAAATACACCCATGGTTTTAAGGACTGCTCCATGGTTTCCTGAAGATAAATATTTTTCTGTTCAGGTAGATTTATGTCTGAACAGCCAATATGCTGAAGGGTGGCTTCTAATCTGAGCTTTACTACTGCAAATCCAGAGTAACTCTGGAGTCACTGGATTTCTTTTCCTGTCCATGAGATAGCTATTATACTTTTACCTGACTTTTAAATCATGTTTATGTTGTCACAGACCTTTTGAAGAACAGCTTAATGGCTGCTTTCTTTTACACTCTTTAGACCCAGGTATTAAATTGATTAAGATAATCTTAATTTGTGGTCTTAAGTTGTCTGACAGTTTAATTTATCTTTCTGACATCCTGTAAGAGTGGCATTTTGAGTGGGATGGGGTTTTAGGTGTGGTGTTTATTTTTTTAGAAGAATTTTACTTGTACAGCATATAGTTACTATTCCTTATCCTATGTGATTCATTCTACTCACTTGTGGAGGTGACCCATGTGGATCACTTAAATAAGAACGAAGAAGAAATAAAACGTTCAGAAAACCCCAATAGTTCTGACATTATCTTATTTACTGAACTACTGCTTCCTCCCTCCACTTCTATCACCTGGAATCCCTCTCCTGTGTGTATATGCTTTATGGTTTGTTTATCTCTTTGCTGGCTTCTCGTAATGAACTCTTATTCAATCTGGGATTTTTTTGACTATCCAAGTAGGATGTGTCTACTTAGTGCCATTGTCATCTTTATCTGTAATCTTTAAGAAAAGTTATTTTGGGAGATTTAGTGTAATTCATTTGTTTTGCTACATTCTTTGTGGTTGTCTGTATTAGATCTGTAATAGTTTCATTATTTCTCATGCTAAAACCTGTGAAGCTGACATGCTTATATCAGTCATTTTCCTTTTACAGTTTTTGTTTCTTCAGTTGGAGCAGGAGATGTGGATAGCTGGGCAAATGGAAAATGTAAGAGACATTAATTGTTGTGCTCAAGAAATCCATATCCTTTTAATAAATGACAGTGGTAATAAAATTTGCTGGAAGATCTTCCTTTGAACCACTGATGCTTGGAATCGCCCTCTAGAGGAAGTTTTTGCTTTTGCCACAGAAGGCAACAGAGTATAGATGAGAATGGTTACTTTCATTGGCAGCTATGTTTATATATTATGTATATATTATTTATTTAAAGCAATTAAACGCTTTTTTATTAGTTACCTTGACTGTCTTCTCTGTATCTGTATAATGGATCAAAATTGCTTTGTTAAATCTTCTAATGGGCAGATATTGAATTGTGAAATGCTATACTAAAATAATCCTTCTTTTATACCAAACTCTGAACAGTCACAGGTACCTCCTGCATCCTGAAGTGTATTACTCTCTGTCTGCTTTCTATGCTGAAGATTTTGAGCACCTCCTAGAAAGCTACCATTATCTTTCAGACATGGTGAGAGTCACTGTGAATGAAATTCAGATCCTTTGATGAATGAGATCAGTCATCATGTTTGGCTCTGTCAGGAAATTTGGTTTGGTGTGGTGTGTATACTTAGCTGTCTTGCTTTTCATCCAGTGCTTTCTTGGGAAAAAAGTAAAGTCAACTGACTTTCCTGAGATCATTCATTTCAAGTCCTGCCAATTTGAAAGCATGTTGCTACACACTCCTCTTTGCTATAACAAAACTCCTAAGAGTGATGTTTCTAACAGATTACAGATAAAGATGACAGCAGTGCTAAATGTAACATAACTTGAATACTCAAAACTTCATGTTGTTTTGCACGATCCTTATTTAAATAGTGTCACAAGAGTTCTGAAGTAGATCGTAAGGAACAGATGGAGAACTGTCCAATAAGTGATACCTTAAAAATGTGGCAAACCCCCACTTCCAAACCAACTTCCAAAAAGCCTCCAAGCACTGAACCCACTGTTATTCTAGGTACATTTTAGAAGTAGTGATTATCAAGGTTTAGTCAACTGTTCAAATGAATTAGGGAAATATGCTCTTATTTTTGACTTTTGTTTTTCCCTATCACTTTTTTAGGAAGGTTATGCGATTTGCTTTCTTGCTTATACTTAATGTGTTGTATTCCTGAAACTTACTGTATAGTGGAATTTTATTTGTTCATCTATAGTCTTAATGTATTACTATTTCGCTTTGATATCCAGTTTAATGCTTGAGGTTGAGTGGGTTCTGATGCTTTCCTTTTGACAGCAGTGGACATTGCTTAGGCTAAAAAAAAATCTGAACAGCCACTGTGGGTGGCACTTCTTTCATCTAGTTATATAGAATATAGTGTGGTGTGATAAGGGCGTAGTGGGGCTTGCTCCTGCACCACAAGCCATTTGCCAGAAGCTACACAGGGAAATCAGAATAAACACTTTGTGGTGCAGTGGCATGGCAATGCTAACTGCAGTAGCCAGTCCAAGTTGAAAGCTATATTGAGTATCTATGCTGCTTTGCAAGTGTAGACTTGACTAATTTGCTGACAGGAGAGATAATTGCTTAGATACCATGTTGATAGAGACCAAAAGCATGGTATACATAAGTGATCAATGCCTACTTTCAGGTGCCTCAAGAGGAAGAAACATGATTTTTTACTGTGTATGGATGGTGTCCTGAGAAGTCTGAACCTGAAAGATTAAGGGGGTCCCAGAGTGGGCACTTCAAATTGTGCATCACTTTTGAACAAGATTGTGCAATAGAACTACATGGACTTGTGGTTCCAATCAAATGCCACCAATGAGAAGAGTATAGTCTATTTATTTGTATTTAGGAGTAAAGTGTGTGTGTATATATACACGTATATCAGAAGAGTGGTTTGCTCTCCAACGTCTCATCTCTACAGTTGTTTGACATAGTTTTCTTAGAATTGATTATTCTCTCAACTGATTAGCTACTTTCCACCTTTTACATCACATGTTGTAAATTGGGAAGAGCAGGTTTCAGAAGAGATCGTTACGAACAGACGGTGAGATTCACTGATCTACAATATTTTAAAAACTCTTTAAGTCTGATCTTTTATACATGTGACCATCTTGACAGGCTGAGAGAGTTGGGGTTGTTCAGCCTGGAGAAGAGAAGGCTCCAGGGAGACCTTACAGCAGCCTTGCAGTACCTAAAGTGGTCCTACAGGAAGGATGGGGAGGGACTCTTTATCAGGTGGTGTAATGATAGGACATGGGGTAATGGCCTCAAACTGAAAGAGGGTAGATTCAGATTGAATAACGGGAACAAATTCTTTACTGTCAGGGTGGTGAGACACTGGCACAGATTGCCCATGGAAGTTGTGGATTCCCCATCCCTGGAGGTGTCCAAGGCCAGGCTGGATGAGGCTCTGAGCAGCCTGGTCTAGTGGGAGGTGTCCCTGCCCAGGGCTGGGGGGGTAGGTGGAACTAGATGATCTTTAAGGTCCCTTCCAACCCGAACCATTCTGTGATATGTACATATACTGTTTTGTCGAATTATGAACGTTTTGAATAATTTTGGTATTTTCTAAGAGACTTAGCTTAAACTATTCAAGGTTACTTTCAATTCTTTATTTTTATTTAGAATTATTTTCTGACTCGCCTATCTGTAATGCTGCCTTGTAGTCTGAAGATAGTTCCCTTGTACTCTCTCATTGTCTTTTTTTTTTTTAATCAGGCTTTTTTGTTTCTGTAGTATGAATACTTTTGTTTTTAATTTAAATTTTTTTTTTTCCCCAAAATCATTGCAGAAAAAAATGAGTGAATTTAGCTGTTAGCAACCAGACTGGAGTTCAGGTTCATTTCTATGCTGTTTCATGCTATTGCTACAGCTTTTCTGAAAGCCTGATTGCTGTGGCTGGAGCCAGTAGGATTCCTCATGAGATTCAGACATTCAGTTTACAGAGGATGGCAGTTCAGATTGTAACACGTAAAACTGTTAATCCTACACAACTGGACAGTTCCTGACCTATTTCTTTAGTGAACTCAGAAGTCAATTGAAGAATTCAGAAGTCAATTGGATGCTAGTGTAAAAGAAAAAAAAAGGTCCCTGACTCTTCGTCTCTACAGAGTAGAATGTGGTAGGTTTTTGTAGTAAGTCTGCTGCATACTTCTCTACTTGCACCGAGTCATCTGTGTTTGGAGTCTGTATCAGCACACTGAGAGTCTTGTCGTGGAAGATTAGGAAAAAACCCTTCCAGGAGGGATTACATGCATTCCTGAGCCACTGCACAGAGGAGTTAATTAGAGATGGGGGGAGGGAGGCGAGAATGAGACAAGGACTGTATTAGCCATCTAATTTGGAAGAAAACTGTTGTATCAAATCAAGATTATTGCAGTCATTGCACCCTTGATGAACCTTCAGTAAAAGCTGAGCATTCATCTGATTGCGTAAATTAGAAAGAAGAAAAAAACCCAAACCATCGCATGAGGTCATCTAATCTGTCCCCTGGGGCCAGTCCCCTGCAGTACAGTTTCTAATGCTTGTCCAGTCTATTTCTAAACACCTCACATGATGAGGCTTGCTTCTCCATGGGCAGCTAGCAGAGGAATAATATAGGAGTGACTGGACAAAAACTAAGGTGCTGTAGAGTTCTTATAACAGTGGCTGCGAGTGCCCGTGTTGAGTGTTCGAGCTTGCTTAGTATAGAACCAGACTGAGGAAAGTGCTGTATATTCAGTGATGGCATGGAGCCTGCTCTGAGCCCAGCCTCTGTGTTGGTGTGTGAGTTACCAAGGGTTGCGTCCACCACAGCCATCCAGCAGCCAGTCAGTTCTCACACTGGAAGCTTCCCTGTGATGCTTGTGTTAAATGGTCTCTGTTAATTTTATCCCATTACTCCTTGTTACACTACCTTTTACTGAACCTAAATAATTCTTCTGCCTTCCTGATATTTATACCTATCAGATATTTGTAGACCGTAGTCATGTTCACCTCTCTTACCTTCCCTTAAGCCTTCACCCTTAATCTTCAGTAAACCAAGTTATTTGTGTTGGAGTCTCGATCTTTCCCTATAAATCAGTCCCTACAGTCTCTTAATCATTTCTGTAGCTCATATCTGATCTACCTCCAATTTATCAGTATTGTTCCATTAATGAGGCACTCTGATGCTAACATAGGGACGCAGGTGAGCTGTAGTCACATCAGAGATATAACAGATTGTTAGTGGTGACCATCTTTTGGAAGGAGTGGGAAACAGTGAAAATGAATCTTAATGACTAACTTGATTGGGATCCATCTCACTGTATTTGTAGTCTATATATGCAGATCCTTGCCACTTCCTCATTGTTTGTTTGCTACTCAAATGTATTTGCTTTAATAATGCGTGTTTGGCTTCTGGATCAGAAATGCGAAAAGAGTTCTTGAGTACAGGAGCATACAATTTCTGAACCTCTATGGGTCCTGAAAGAACTTCTGCAATAAATTGCATAAATGCATTTTCTCTGACTGTTTCTGCAAGTAGAATTCAATGGCATGAATGTCGACAATTAGTAAATGCAAAATCTAGGAGTAAATTGAATCCCAGTGTACTCAAGCTTTTCCTTCTTGTATCTAAATACATAACTCATGCTGGTCTTAAAATGACAGTCATCAATGGATGTTCATCCATTTGACACACACAGCACAGTAAAATAATATTTTTCTTTTCAGGATGAAGAATTGAAGTGCAGGTATGCTAAGTGACTTTCCCAGAGCCAAGGCTGCAAAGTGTGGCTAAACTGAGAATTGAACCCAGTTCCCTTGATTCTCAAAGGCTTTATATCAAAGCATGCTGTCTCTCAGTTGGCAGTTTGCTGTTATTAGTAGGGAAGTGGTACCTTTCAAAAGATGTTTGAGGTTCTGAAAGCACTGAAAATTTGATTTCAGCTTAGCACAAAGAAAATCTTGCTCTTGCTTCGTTACTTCTACAGGCCATGTATTCTGGTCAGCTTCTTGAAACATACAGATAAATTTTGCATGTGTAGGAAGCGTTTTCATGGCTATAATTTTTACTCTTAGCTTTACTATTAGAGTTAAGGCAATCTTAACATTTTGGCTTGCTTGGCAAAGCAGGCTTACCAATGTGAGAAGACGGAGAAACACTGTCTTCATCCTTCCCACTTCTTTATATTTGAAATCATTTAAATTCATTCTCATGAATGCTACATTGCCCTTTAGGAACTATGTTTGTTTGGGTTGGAGTGCTGGATCACTATGCTGTGTGTCATGTGAAATCAATGCAATTTTTCCTGCAGACTTAGTAGGTATAACATCAAGGTAATGCTGCACAGAAATGGTGGGTTGTTGATCCAGGGCTGTTGAGTTGATACATCTTCCTTCTCTTACTACCAAAAGAGAAGAGGCTATGAAATGCACAAGGGATTTTTGTTGTTGATGTTAGATATAGCATAAATGGCTAAATAATGAAGCATGCAGGGGACTTGTTCAGTTTCTAGGCATAAGACTTTAATTTAAAGTATTTGTATCACTTCATTCATATTCTCTTGCAAGTGCTTCCGGCCAAACCATAGACACACCTATGCAGAAGATAACTAGGACCCAGAGCTTTCATTCTGCCCACATGATTGTCAGTTCTACAAAGTTGGGAATATTTTATCACTGGCAGTTCTGGGCTCACGGTGCTATTGCAGTGATTGGTGTAAAACTCGGCAGCTTTCTGGAGGGTGTTGCACATCGAGCTTAAGAAGTGGTGGGGGTGGAGAATGGCAGCCAAGGTGTCAAGAATCTTTCTGAGTTTCAGACTCTGAAGATCTAGTGGTAGCCTAGAAAAGGCTCAAAGGACAATAGATTAGTCACAAGCTTTCTATTAAATCATCAAGTCTCCTGGCTCACACAACCAAATCTTTTTTTTTGGCTGTTGGTCTTTTTTTTCATAAATGATGTACTTTTACTGCTTCATCTCTTGACACCACAAGCCAGTCAGAGTAAGGTCCCATGTTTCATTTTTGGCTTCCTTTTCCTGTGCCATCTGTTATTTTGGTGTCTTGTTGAAAGGTTGGTGTTGCTATTGCACATGTGAGAGTAAAACAGATAGACAGGGCATACTGTGTCAATACAAGATGCCAAAACATGGACTGCATTTTAAATTAATTTTCAGTAGGTTGAAGCTAATGGTTTTTTTACAAGGTTTCTGGATTCGAGCAAAGTTTCAAAATGACACCTGACAACTGCCTTGCTGGGCAGAGCTGGCTTCTGAGAGCCATTCCCCCTGTGGAGCACTCTCCGTCTTTTATTCATTTTTCTTCCTTCCTCATCTCAGTCCTGCGTTTCTCATGGGGCTGAGCTTGATTATCTCATGTTCTTAGCACCTTTATCTGGTTACTTCTTTCTCAACCTTGGTCCTGTTTTTTTGATTTTTGTTTGGTTTGTTCCTCAGTTCTGCAGGCTCACACTGGATCCAACCTTATATATGGTATTCTTATGTAGTGTGTAAGCTGGCCTTTCTGCATAATTCACATGAGTTGTATTTCTTTCAGTTGTTTTTCTTTTTATGACTGTTTCCTCCTATCCTATTAGATCTGAATTCTGTTTTCACTGCTGTTCCCCTTCCCTTTTCCCCACTGATTTGCGAAGCCTGACTTTTGGCTGCTTAGCTTTCTTTCTCATCCGCTCTTTGTTCTTCTGTTTGTCTACTAAAAGAATTGATGATGGCACATCAAATGAGCAAGTGAGACTGTGCATATTAAAAGCACACATGTTTTTGTTACTATTATATAAAAATGAGTACTTATCTAGGAGGCATTATGTAGAAGTAGGTATAATGGTGAGAATGGGATACTCGTTAGATGCAGTGGGATACCTGTCTAGAATATGCAATGTAATTTCCAGTGACTTGAATGCCCAGGGAATGCTGGAATGGAATCCATATTGTTAATAGACTGTAGACTGAAGTATATATCTTCATACCCCAAAGGATGCTGAGGGAAGATAATTTGTTGCCTGTTTGTGCTCCTGTGAGACTATCGGAGTCGAGAACTGATTTACTAAATGTATAATATTTTTAAGAGAAGCCGAGCAGTGTCTTGAAGAGAGGCTTTTATTTTTTTCCATGTTTCCCTTCCCCATCCCTTAACACATATACACATTAGTGTTCATCTTGCAGTTGTGGCTGGGCCCTGTATTGGATATCATAGTGCAAACAGTAATTCCTGCATACATACTGAGAATTACTCAAGGAAACGCAAAGTAGTTGAGGTTGGAAAGGATCTCCCTGCTCAAACCGTGGTCCACTAGAGCAGGTTGCTCAGGATTGCATCCAGTCAGATTTGGAGAACTCCAAGAATTAAGAGTTTGCAACCTATTTAACACAGCCTTTTTCAATCACCTTTATAGTAAGGAGGCTTTTTAAAATGGTTAAATGGAATATACTGCATTTCAATTTGTTCCTGCTGTCTCTTGTCCTTTCACTGCATACTATGGACTCTGGCTTTATCATCTTTACTCACATCTATCATGTATTTATATACATGGATAAGATCCCCTGAGCCGCCTCTTCTCTAGGCTGAACAGTCCCAGCTCTCTCAACCTTTCCTTGTGTGACAGGAGTTCCAGTCCTGTAATCACCTTTGTGGCCTTTTGCTGGACTTGCTCTAGTCTGTCACTGTCAGGTTTTTATTTTCTTTTTCCCCTTTTTTTTTTTGTTGTTTTACTGGGGAGTTTGGGACTGGACACAGCACTCCAGATGTGTTTCACCAGTGTTGAGCATAGGAGAACAACTATCTCCCTTGATCTGCTGGTAATCATCTTCCTAACACAGCTGGCCTTCTGGATACAAGGGCAGATTGCTGGCTCATGGTCAATTCCTTGTCTGCCAACTAGACAACCTAAGGGTCCATTTTTGTAAAGCTACTTTCCAGCCAATCGACCCCTAAACCATCATGATTCATGAGATTATTCCTCCCCAGGTGCAGGACTTTCCAACTCCCTTTGTTGAACTTGTTGTGATTCTCATTGACCAATGTCTTCAGCTGATCAAGGTCTCTCTGAATGGCAGCAGATGATGTCATGTGTCAACCGCTCCTCTTAGTTTATCGTCTGCAAACTTCACAGAGAGTGCATTCTTTCCTGTCATCCAAATCATTAATGAAGATGNATTCCTTGTCTGCCAACTAGACAACCTAAGGGTCCATTTTTGTAAAGCTACTTTCCAGCCAATCGACCCCTAAACCATCATGATTCATGAGATTATTCCTCCCCAGGTGCAGGACTTTCCAACTCCCTTTGTTGAACTTGTTGTGATTCTCATTGACCAATGTCTTCAGCTGATCAAGGTCTCTCTGAATGGCAGCAGATGATGTCATGTGTCAACCGCTCCTCTTAGTTTATCGTCTGCAAACTTCACAGAGAGTGCATTCTTTCCTGTCATCCAAATCATTAATGAAGATGTTAGACTGTACTGGTGGCAGTAACGATCTCTGGGGTTACACTTTGAGTGACTGGTCTCCAGCTGGACTTCATGGACTGATCACAACCCTTTGAGCCTGGCAGTTCAGACAGATTTTAGTTTATCTTACTGTCAATTTATCTAGCCCTTCTTCAGTTTGTCTGTGTGGATGTTATGGCACACGGTGTCAGAAGCCTTGCAAAAGTCAAGAAACAAAATCCACTGCTCTTCCTTCATCAGCTGAGCTGCTCATCTTCTTGTAGAGGGCTTCCAGGTTGGCTAAGCCCCGTTTCAATACCTTATTGTCTTACCAACTTGTAAAAGTATCCCGGTTTTTTATATTATTTCATTAGCTTATTGTGAACATACGCATTATTTTGAAGACTATTGTTAAAAAAAATATCTTGATAACACCAGAAATGTCTCACAATTGAAAGACTAACTGCTTATACTTCTGCACCTCGTAGCTGGGTTTTTTCCTGATGTAACAGATGCTCAGGTTACCATCTGTACATCAATACAGTAAGTCTTGTGGATATAGCAAGGTTTAAAAACTTTGTATTTTCTTTTTCAGCTGAAGAGAATGCAAGATAACGGCAAAGCGTTAGTTTCTCTCTTTTCAGCAGTTCTTAGGATGTGTGTTTTCCTGTTAAAATATAGGAACTGCAATAGAGGATGGTGTATATTTAACATTCATTGTGAGTTGTAGATATTGGCTGTCTGTCTCTTTATTATTGCTAATCAGAGCTGCATGGTTAATTTCCCCATACATCAGAATGAATATTTACACTGGAATGTGTCATTGTCCTAAGTGAATTTAAGGCTGTTGTCTCTTGACAATAGGACATGTTTTAAGAGACATCTGTTTATCCTCAGAGTCTGGACAGTAGAAAAAAAAGAGAAAAGGAAAAACTGTTCTATGCTTTCCTGCTAGTGCTGTATGTAACTTTCTTCCATTACTGTCACTGGTGCAGCTTCACCAGTAGCAGCAGATGTGTAGGGATACCAGCACAGTTTACAACCTCTCAGAAGGTTTATTTACTTCAGAGCCTCGGTATCTCTGCTATTTAAATACTACTAGCCTGACTTTTAATGCTGCTACTGTTGCTGACTCCAAATAGAGCTGCACAGATGCAAAATTGTTCAAAACTGTCTGGGTGTGGTGCAGACAAAGTCATGCTGTCTCAAGTGGAACTAGACAATTATGCAAAAAGTTTGGTTTGGGTTTTTTTCACATTTTTAAAACAAAATAATTTATATTGTGTTCAGGCCCCTTCTGTGATAAATCTATGCGTATGCTTTGTTTTTATTGAAACAACAGTAGTAGTATATTTGGAAGCATTTTAAATTTGGAAAAAATGACTTTTTTGGTATCGCTGCAATTGCTTATGCTTGACTGGTTATGCTTGAAAAGTAAACAATGAGTGTGGAGACCTAGCTTGTTCTGAGTATTCCACACTTGTGGTGGAGAACTTCCAATGATGATACTACAAATAGTTTTGAGCCATTAACATTTATGGAAATAATATTCTGTCCAATACACTCATAACACTTTACAAAGCGGGAAATGTTTTAATGTATTCATTTTAAGCCAGTTTTCCTAGCTCTGGTTTTACCTCTCACCTGATGAGGCCACATTTAGGATGAGAGAATGAAAGTTAATTCTCCCTGGCCTGTTCAGTACGCAGTGTGCCTGCCATGAGGTAACAGAAGGCTAATAAAGGTGAGCACCGCAGTGTGGTGTGGCCATACTGTAACTCAGAAAATTACATGTGCCTGAACTGTCATGTTCTTCTCTTCCCCATCCAAGCTGATGTAATATGGAATGGGTGCTGTGTTTCAAGTATTGTGATGGCTGTATTATTGTGACATGTGGCTTTCGTAGTCAGGAAACCATCTTAGTGGGACCCATTCTGAGGAGAGGAATTTCATATGGAAGATTATGATGAGAGAATGTAGTTATCTTGCATCGAAACTCCTAAAGTGTGTTTGTTTTTTAAAGAACAAGGGACAGTAGACAGCAAGGACGGATCAATTCATTATGGAGATCTAGGGGGAGATTCTTGCCACAGTAATATTGATAATAGTTTATCACCTCGATGGAGGTAAGTTTGTACCCTCAGTTGTCACTAAGTATGACGTGCTCCTGTGCATACGTGAAGGATACACGTACAGGAAAAGGGTGTTAGATTAACTAACCACATAAGCTAGAGTTCTGCTGTCATCATGATTTAAAAGAAAAGTAGTGTATACAAAATGATGAATGCCTATTGCAGGAACCCTATTCGTACCCTTTTCCATGCTTGGCAAGTGCTTCCTAAATGGAGTTACTATTTCTTTTAACCTGCAAAGCTTGTCTGGAGGTATTAGGTCTTGCTTACTTGCTCTCTCACTCTCTTTTCTGTTCTTTCATCTACCTCCACACCAAGATGTTACTTATCCTTTTGAAGGATCCATGAAAAGGATACATCCATGCCCGTTTATTCTGCCTTGCAGGAAAAAGCAATGAATGTATAAATGATGTTACTCTACATCCAGGCACTAAAGAGTTGAAAAATGGCTTTTCAAGCGATGCACTGGAATTTGATTGAAAATAAATAAACAACTGTAAACTAAAAATAGAATTAGCCAGAGGTGTAAAGTCTTAATTCAAACCTGAGCTTAGACATCTAATATTCACCTGGGGAGTTGTTTTTTTGTGTTTGTTTTTTTTTTTTTTCTTGGGATGTGTGCTTGTGAGGTTGAAACCTCAAATGGAGCAAAATAACTCTGCCCAGTGCACCCAGGACAAACAGGATGGCAATGATTTTACCCACCTACAAGAAAGTTTTGAGCCAGTAGGCTTTGGTGATCATCTTGTTCTTTTCCATAGTGTGAAGTTAAAGTCTACGTAAAAATACTTTTCTCATATAACATGAAAAGTGAATAAGTCAAAAAAGGGGCTTCATATGCTTTTTCCTCCATGTATTATATGAAGGAAGATGTAGAAGTAGGTATTACAGGTTGCTTTACATAATTTTAAAATGAAAGAGATATTTGGGCAGTTGGAGAAAGAGGGAACAGACTCCTGAGTTTTCATTCAATAGGAAAGTCTCTCTGCTGGCCACATCCAGTGATAAGTGAAAATGTAATGCATATAATTTCAGTAGAATTAGAAGGTAGAGCCTAGCAAAGGAGAAAACATTTTTTTGGAAAGAAGAATGATGTCAAATAGTCTTTGTACATCCATCTAACTCTGAGGCTGAACGCATGCTCTAGATAGATGAATGTTTACTGGATACCAGTTATCTCCTGAGTGTTTAAGTAACACATAAGAATCTGTAGTGTACATTTGGTCTGCTTAAAAGGGCTACCAGGAAGAGTGGTGAACATTTGCCAGGAGAAGAATAGGTCTTGAGGAGGGATGTTATTGATATTTAAATGGAAAAATAAGAATTTCCCCATATCTGTGAAACTTATGGCTTTGTTCTAAAGCATGCAAAATGTGGAAGCATGAAGACAGTCTTTTTGCAGGTCACCTTTGGGAAAAAAAAAGAAAAAAGAGAGAACTTAATGCAGACAAGGAATGGGAACCCAGTTTCAAAGCCTAGTGGTGTATACATCCTGAAGAGCAGACTGCCATTTTAAGCAGTCTTGTGCCAAGCTTGTTTGGGGACCTGCTATTTTGTCTTAATCCCAGCATTTTAATTCTTTTTCATAAGCAGCATCTAGGATGTGAACTTTGAACGTGTTTTGCCTGATTACTGTAGGACAGGTGTACAGATAGAGTTGAATAAATGCCATGAAAATGTTGTAGTCACAAAATGGCTATAGATGTCCTAATTCCAGACACTCAGCATTATATATTAGACAGCAGCTCTGCTCAAACAGTAAAAGAACACGTCACTATATATCCCCGTCAGATTAAAAAACTAATTTGAAAAGATTAATGTATTCCATTCCTGTTAGCCTGAATCAGATACCGCTGTGCCTACAGCAGCACTGCCTCCTGATTATTGAATTTTTATGGCCTTGTAATTAATTGCAGATTCCCTGTTTTGTTCTATTTCTTTTTCTCTGACATTTTAATTTCAACAAAAAGCAGCGGTCTCCATGCAGCCTCTCTCAGGAGATCCTAATGGCCTATAAAACAAAATGACTTATAGATATGGCACCCACTTCAGTTGGCTAGCGATTGTTCGAAACCTTGCTGATCACGCGGAATTTAATTTTTTCCCTTCCTCTACTGTACTTATTTCTTGTCTATTAAATTGCAGCTCCAGTGTCCTGACTAACAAATGGATGTAACAAAGTGCCACCCTTCCGTAATACATTACTGTTGCCACATGCAAATTTTTTCTTAAAAAATTGCAGTTCATTTTATCTAATTATAAATGAATAAATGACTCTTGCACATGAATAGAATATTGTCCTTGACTCTGCATGTGAGAATTTTATGTTCTGGTAAATCATTTGGATTTATTATAAATTTAAGGAATCAAATGTGTTTTAGATTCATTTTGCATTTCCTCCCTACTTCTCCCCAAAATACCAGAATGTGCAAAAATGATTTATTTCTGTGCTGTAGAAAGGCATGTTAGCATGACTCACCATCTCCCAGTGAAACTCCTGGAGTTACTGAAAGCTAGTAGTAGTGAATTATTGTTATTTATATTACGGTAGTGCCTTGAGATCAGAACCCCATTTTTCTGGGCACTGTACCAACACATAATAAAAGATCATCTTTGCCTGAAAGAGTTTATAATCAAATGAAAGCATCCTCAAAGGCAGGTCTGGGGGGTGGGTTGTATATGGGAAGGGAGGAAAGGGTGGTGGGAATGGGCATTGCCAGCGCAGTGGAGGACAGTGGGCAAGGCTGGGGCTGTGCTGGGGATGCTCTGGCCTGGGAATTGGCAGACTGTGTGGGGAGCAGGGATGGCGAGAACACAGGATTGCCAGAATGCATCCTGCAGTGGCGTGACAGACTGCTGGAAGCGTCATCTCTGCTGCCTGCTCTGTCTGCACCTTCCCTGGGTGAAGCTGGGTCAGTGGATCTTCATCTTCCACCCACTGGGCTATCTGAGCTGTCATTTCATTAGCACATTCCTCCAGTGTGTGCCCAGGAGCTCCTGGGTAATGTCTCCTCTCTGCGGTGAAGTACTTGTCAAAGTTGAGGGGGTGCGAGGTGGCTGTTGGAGTAGGAGGGTTGTCTGAGAGCTGCTGATGAAGAGCTACTTGCATTAACTGGCTTCAAAGCAGCTAGCTGAAGCATTTGTAATCTAACCACGACAGCACTAAGCTTGGCATTGGATGTGAAACCTGCTTGCAAACCAGAGTAAATTAGCCCCTGCACTGTTAAAACGTGTCTGTTAGATTAGTTTAAGTCTAGCTTTCCACAGACATACATGTCTTGTAGCCATGCCCAGAGGTTGTGAAGGTGCAGTGGCTTGAGTGGGTGCTCAGTTATGTGTGCTCTGTTCCAGCAAAAGAACTTGTGTCTCCATGCTAAGCATGTAAGCCTTCTTCCTAGGCTTGGAAACTAGAGGCAAAGGCATATGTGGGCAACTGAAGTAGAGTGACAAGAAGTCACTGATCTAATTCAGCATGTATTATCTTTAAGTGCGTGCTTATCTAAATGGTAGCACTTAAGGGGATAGTTGATACTGACTGTACGCTCCTAGTGTTCCCACACTAGAAGTCCCTAGATGATACAGTAATAAAAATGATGGTTTTGCTGGATTGGAGTCGTGCTTGCTGCTGCTTTCAGCTTCCTAACTGAAACACGGGCAGGAATCTTTTCACAGCTATTGCAAAACTACAGAGAGAACTCCTGACAGGGCTGGCAACCTGTGTATTTCTAAAAGGAGCTATATAAGTTTTCTATAATATCTTCTTTCTCATGGCTGTGTCTAAGACCAAACAGACAAAAAACCTCCAACCAACACCCCTTTCCTGAATTTAAAAAAGACTAGTTAAGATAAAACAGCTTTTGTAAATGTTAGAATCACCTTTGCACCTCTGCTATGCTCACTTTTCACGAGATGCCTGAGCAAAAGCTATCCTGTGTGTTCTTCTTGCTAAAAAGGACTTCCCCTTCCCTCTATCTCTGGTCCTAACCCAAACCTATCTGGCCTGGTGTCCTTTACCTGGGGTGTTCTGTCGAGTTTGTCTGGACATATGAGTGGCGGCAGGAGCCTTGGCTGTCCCATTCCACAGATGCCAGGTTGGAGTGTTGGACAATGTGCTGCAGTCTTGACATGTATTAGAAAGATACGTTCAAGAGGTCATCTGATGTGTCTCAGCAAGCACCCAGAGAAGCAGTTCCATTTTAAATTTATTGCTTGACCTGGGTTAATACCTAGTCAAAAGAAGTGTGAACTTGCTTGGAGGGGGAGGGAGAAAGAAACTGTTTCTATGGTATGATTGAACGGGCTCTAGCTAGGAAACTCTGGATGATGCATTTGTACTAACTGGAATCTCCTTACTGTCTGCTGAGAGTTACCTGCCCTCTTTCAGCCTGGAGAGGCCAGCACTCATGAATGGAAGTTAGGCAGCTTTCTTTCAAGCTGACATATTTAAGAATTAAAATCTGCTCTAGTGATATCTATGAAGCTGATTTGCCTCTGTGACTTATTTTGTCTTTTTCTCCTTGTGACTCATTAATTGTAGGAGGTTTTAGTGCTTGAATATTGCCAGTAGAACTCGATAGTGTGTGGTATGGCCTCATAGTGGTCTAGAGGAGACATCTTAGCAGCTTATTTCTTCATGGCACTGAGATGTTTTCCAGGAGACTGTATAACCCTGCTCTGGCTTGGCATCTCACTTTATCAATCTCTAAAAAACAGGTACTGTAGTTCCTGTCTATCTATCTTCACATTTATTTTCTGGGGGTTAAAACTTCTTGTATGGTTTCCTATGATCGGTCAGCTGAGCAAAGACATAGCTAGTGGTTGTGCCTGCATCAGATTGTGTGCGTTTTCCTGCTGGAATTATTTGCAGCTGGTTCTGGCACAGCTGGTTAGGAACCACCCAGTCCAAGAGGAGAAACAGAACCATGTGATACAGGCCACCATTTAAACTGCATCAGATGCATTATTTGGGTTTTTTTTTTTGTTCTTTTTTCTAATTTTCTAGCGCACAAGGAACATCTGAAATACTAGTTGTGAACTTGTAGATTATCTTTTTTGTGTGTTGGAAAAAAACCCCAACACCCTCAGAAGATAGCTTACCCAGACCTGGATACCAAGCTCAATTCAGTAGTTTAAGTGAGATGCTCGTGTATTTGTGTACTGCCTTCCAACCAGAGGTAAAGAAATATTGTGATTACGTTTGCTTCTGGCTGTTTAGATCTTAAGAAATGCTTTATCTTCTGTTGTCAGTTTATCAGCCTTTGGTTCTGCTGTTTGGTACTAGGAATGTGCATAGAGAAAAAAAAATAGGTTATAGCATCTGCAGAAAAAGAAAGATACGAGGTAGTCTGGTGGATTGGGAACTCCCTGACTGTGGCTGCATGCGATGTTGCCAGCATGCCTTAAGCAGGTATGTGCTGCAAAATTGAGCAGATGAAAAATGCTTCTGGATCTATAAAGCTTTCATCCCACAGTGCACTTAAACATCAGTTATTTATTTGTGCAGTTTGCAGCAGAAGTTTTAGCATACCGTATTGTGTCTAACCACACTGGTACCTAAAGGATTGCATCACATGGAAGAAAGTAGAACCAGCAATTTTATTTGCAACTGGAGAAACAGCAAACCTAGATTCTAGTTTTGATTCCTTCAAAATTGGCTCTGAAAAAGCCAGAGTATTTCAGGGAATTTTGAGTTCTTTTGATTTATCCTTCTCCGATTCTTTGCTTTCTGTGTAAGTTTGATATGTTTGTATAGTAGAAACAACAAGAAAAATCCTGCTTAGGAAGTACTCTGGTGTTCTTTGATTTGGTTCTTTTTTTCACTCGGAGTGATTTCCCCTTTCTTTAACTTTTAAAGGGAAAAGTAATCTAAAAACTATCATTTTCACGTGGGATTTGGTGTATTTTTTCAGTTTCAAATAGCTTAGCAAATCTTTGCTTATGAAAGCAAGAAATCCCAGTGCTGTTTCTGTATTAAAGGTAATCATAGAATATGTTGGGTTGGAAGGGACCTTTAAAGGTCATCTAGTCCAACCCCCCTGCAGTAAGCAGGGACATCTTCAACTAGATCAGGTCGCTCAGAGTCCCATCAAGCCTGGCCTTGAATGTCTCCAGGGATGGGGCCTCCACCACCTCTCTGGGCAACCTGTTCCAGTGTCTCACCACCTTCATTGTAAAGAACTTCTTCCTAATGTCTAATCTAAACCTCCCTTGCTCTAGTTTAAAACCACTGCCCCTTGTCCTATTGCTACATGCCCTTGCAAACAGCCCCTCCTCAGCTTTCCTGTAGGCCCCCTTCAGGTACTGGAAGGCTGCTCCTTGATTAGGCTCCTCATCTGGCACATATCCCTCAGGAGACTGTGAACTCCACCAGTGCATGGTTGCTGCAGCCCAGGCTGCTTCCAGTCTTGACATCCCCAATGCACTCACTGGCATTGCTGACTATGAGGTTCAGTATGGCATCCCCTCGGGTAGGCCTGCCTATTTCCTGTCTTAGGAAGTTGAGGCACTCCAGGAACCTCCTGGATCATCTACAGCTTGCCGTGTTACTTTTCCAGCAGGTGTCAAGATGTCAGATGCTGCAGTTAAGTTCACGATGACAAATCAAAGGTTAAAAGTGTTAGAGCAGTTTGGGGAGAATGTAGCATAACTATTCGCTTAGTTGATATCTGGGCTGAAATGTCTTCAACATCAGTTTCTGTGTATTGAGTTTTATGACAACATGCGTGTTTTGGTGATTTTGTCACAGAATCTGAACTCTCTTATAGGATGTACTAAATGCTTTTTTATACTGAAAAACTGAGAAATGTGGAAACCTTTAGAAGATGTTTTGGTATGAATTTGAGAGCAGTATGTCTGTTTCATCCACAAGAGACAGCCAGAAAGAAGAAGCAGGAATAGCTGTAGGAGAGGTTTTGAACAGGAATGGGGCACTGGCTATGATGAGAGAGCAATCTGACCTTCTGCAAGGAACATTTAGGCTGATACAAAAAAAGACTAGGAAAATGTTTTTGAAATATTTTCTTCCAAATGTTTTAACTGAAGGGTGTAAAGTCTAATCAGTTGACTTAAGAGTGAATTTGTAATTACTAGTAACAAACAAGCATACTACGTAGGTTCTTTGTGAGCAGGAGTTAGATACACATAGTGGCAATGAGCTATAGAGTTAGGATCGGTGTTTCAATTTACATGTGCATGAGTTTTTGAAGATTCTTACAGCTTGATCATGTGTTTCTTTCCTTAAAACAAAGTATGCTGTCACTGTGATCCTTGCAAAGCTGGAATAATAACTTTTAACTCATGGCTGTTACCTTGGTGTAAGTGAAAGCAAAATTTGGCCCTCCTTGCAAGAGCAGTTTTTAGTTTTCACCCAACTTAATCTGCCTTTGCATCATGTTTTCTACATGTGGATGGTTTAAACTGTTCATAGTTTATGGTGGGGGTTAATGAAAGTGAAAAAGGCTGAATTTACTTAATTTGAGTGTGTTACCATAACACTACACAGAGAGAGACTTTTATCTGACTGATTTTTATTTCTGTGTAAATTCTGGATGGTGTCATTTTTCATAGTGTAAAGGCTATGCAAGTAAATTTCAAAAGATAAACGAGCCTTTGCACTCCAATGTAATTTCTCTACAATCCTATGTCTTATTTATACGTTCAGAAAATAGACAAAATGGTGATGTTTTGGCTTGCAGAGCCTTCAGAGTGTATAAATAACATGTATTATTGCATATAAATTATATTGGAGTGTAGATGCTCATTCATCTTTTGAAATTTATCTGCATAGTTTAGTGTTTCCATCCACAAATGCTTGAAACCAATCTGGCACCCACAGGAAGTGATACGTCTCCGTGCCAAAAAAAGGCACTGAGGGAAGTGTCTCTCAAGGAGTTGACTGTAACATATACTCTGTTTGCTACCATGCCCGCAAATGCAAATTTGTCTAATCAAAGGGATTGAATTGTTGGCTATTGTGATATACCCATCTTCCCAGGTTTTCAGGTCTGCTAGCTAAAGCTACATAAATTAGACCTTTTGCAGCCAGTTTAGGCACAAGTATGCTTTCTTGGTATTGTATGCTGCTTTTGCTAATTCTTAGTAAATAATTTTTACTACTTGCATCACTAGTTCCTGCAGACTAACTGAAGTCCTTAGGCCAGGTTCACTTCAGCAGGTGCGTGAGGCTACAAATTCCCTGTGCATCTGATACAAAACATGTTAATATACCTCTTTTAAAAATAGAGCCAAGAAGCCTGAAGGGCTGCAGGGTGGGTGGAGACAGTGAACAGGGGCAGGGATTTTGGAAAGTGTCTTTCACAAGGGGGTTAGAGAAATGGGAGGGCTGAATCTGGAAATAAGCTTTTGAGCGGAAGTTGAGAGACAAGGGATGAACCAGACACAACTGCAGGGGCATTGCAGAAGTCTGTTACTTGGGTAGGGCAGAATATGGTAAGTCTTTTCCTTCTGTTTTCCTCAGCTCTCTGCCCTACCTACCCACCCACCTTTCATCCGTTAAAATGCTGTTAGGTAGAATATGCAAAAATCATTCATACTCCTGGTGGTTGCTGGTGTGTGAATTTGTGAACGATGCTTTTGACAGATTTTGCCACTTGTGTTTGTTGAGCCTCTCTCCCAAAAGTAGTTGGAAACCTGTAAAAAGCATGGAGCAAATGCTGCTGTCTTGCCTTGCCAGAATGAAGGAAGAGTGGACATGGATGCTGAGTACAAGAGGGATGTGTGGTGGCTTGGTAGGAAATGTGAGGATGGGCAGCCCAGCAGGAAGCACAGGCAGTGGTCGTCTCTCTCCTGTTGATGGTGTGGTGTTCCTGGAACACACAAACCCTAAATCTGGCCTTATCAGAACAGGTGATGGACAGGTATTGGGAGATCCCTGCAGGTTAACAAAAGAGAAATTTGTTGTAGAATTTGGGAAAATTCAGAGCTAGTCAGAGCAGTGGGTTCATACATACTTCTCTCAATTTTAAACACTCCCATGGCTATAAACCTGACACAGGTTGCTTAAGGGTCATGTTCTGCACCTGCTGAAGTCTTGTCTTAGACCCTGATTGAAGCATATTGCCTCCTAGAGCCCCTCAAACTGCTTGTTGCTCCAGTCTGGTATAGCTACTTTTATTTCATGAGCAGAGAGAAGTTCAAGGTGGTTGAGGGTGAGGCTCCTTTGGGAATCCCACAAGGTACCATCTTTAGGCAGTAAAATGCTCTTAAAAATTGACCCATAGTGTATTATATAGCACATAAATGATGTGGGACAGAACTTGGGGTCTTTGCTTCCAGTCTTAGCATTTTCCAACCCACAGAAAATACTACTTCTTTATTTCTCTGCCCCCCCTGCCCCTCTCACGTTCCAGTGATACCAGTTGCTCAAAATCCCCCACCCTCCCACCCAAGGTGGAATGATGAAATTGTTCAGGAAACACATCTACCCAAATAAACCCTATGGACTATGTATGTTCTGTCTTGTTTTTAAATACTATAAATGCAGATGTGAGAGAGTTTTATTGATTCTTACTCCCTCCCCAGTACACTGCTCTATTAATAACAAATGCAACAATATGTTATAAATACTCAGAGCACCAATGTGTTACCATAAAACCAGCAATAAATTCTCATCCTTTGCATAAAAGTGAAAATGCCTAATAGTTGTGCTCTGCAATTTGCTCATACTGAGAGCCGTACATAATGTAAAGGTGTGAGTAGCCAGAACATACAGCATAATTCCATTTTGCTTTCAGAGGAGCTGATCTTTGAAGAGGTCCCTGATGAGATTCTGCTTGGCTCGGCGTAACCTAAAAACACTGCTACAGTTTAGCTCTGCACCGTGCATCTAATGGTGAGGTTCAGAGTAGGAACTGGTAGTTATGACTATGTTAATAGGGTTGTATTTTCCCCATCTTATGTGAAGATCTGAGATTTATCCTATAGCCACATAATGAAATGTCTGTTTAAAAAAAGCAGACAGACAGAGTTGCACCAAATGTTAAACTTTCTCATCTTAAATAAGGATGAAATATTCAGTTTAGTACTGTAATATTTGTAAGTGTATAGTTTTGGACAGTTGTAAGTGGAAACACTGAAATATGCTGTAATGTATTGATGCAATGACAAACAGGTTTGGAGGTTTTGCATTCATTTGTTTATCTGGCCCATCACGTCATTCATGTTTCCCGGTCTGAAATGCTTGGTTATCCAAACTTCCCCTGTGCTCAGCTCTGAGACCTGTTGTATGCTTGGGTGTTACACTGTTTTCACCAATGAATTCACCCAGACTGTGATTCATCGGTGTAAGAGCTGAGCCAGAGAAATGCAACTCCTGCATTTTCCAGTGTCTTGGACATTTCACTGTCCTCCTGTCAGTGTCCCATTCCCTGGCATGCCCACCTGCGGGGTGGTCAGTGTGCAGCAACTGCAGCCTCTTACCATGCTTGCCCTGTTGTTTCTGGAGAACCTCCTTCTGAACCCACCGTTTCCTGAGGTATACGTTAACTGTGTAAAATGGTCAGTTGATTGGTATCAATACAATCTTTCTGGTTTTGTTTGCATGTAAAAGGATCCTGACTTTATGCTGTAGACCCTGAGAGATGACCGTTACATGTAAATTGTTTGAATTTGGGCTTACTGTTTAATTTCTCTGGAATAGGTGGCATGGGGATGATGATAATGCTAGAGATTGGTGGCCTAATACCTGGTGTGTTTAGTTTTTGATTAGTCTGAATCCATTCCTCTCAGTGGAGCACACATGCATTCTCTGTCCAGATGTGGCCTCACCACGAGGAAGTTTTGTAGCCTTCGGTATTCTTTACAGATAGATTAAATCCCTTTTTCATTCCTCAGGTTAATTTCCTTTTTATAGGAAACACAGAAAAGATGTTGCTTATTAGAGGTTTTGTAAATAGATTTTGTAAACACATTATACCTCCAAACCCAGTCACATTGTTGTTGTGTTGCCATGGTACCTAAAAAACACTGAAGAGGTGCACAGCCTCATTCTGCTGTTACCAGTCATGGTGCTGGTGCTGATGGGAGTGGTTTTCATACAAAACTGGAAACAGACCCTTTTTGAGGTTCTGTGGTTAGTATTTAGATAGAAGGAGCAGGGAAGCAATTTGCTGCATTTTTTGAGTTCAATACACAAGTGGAACAGATAGACTTGTGACCTGTGTTTTAACCAGTGAGAAGCACCAAATGCATCAAGGAAGGACTTTGTTACTACTTTGTTGGCAATAGCACTCTATGTACTTAAAGTTACATGAATGAAAAACTCATTCCCACGGGGAAGAAGTGTGTTCTAAACTATAGAGTATATCTGAATTGCTGGTGTATAAAAATGCTGCAATAGGGTTACAGAAACTAAAAATTCCCTGTGTCAGGAATGAAACCCAAGAGGAAATGCATAAATACAAATAATTCCAGCTCTAAGCATACTATTTAAATGGAAATCCAGGTTTCGTTTTATTTTGTCTTACTGACCACAATTACTACTATGGTAGTTTCTACAGCACAAACAGTATGTTTTAGTACAACATACATTAGTTGTTAGTAGAAGACTCTTAAAGCACCATACAATTTTCTTTTCTTTTCTAGTCTTCTCTTTATTTTTCTCTAGTCAGAATGAACCTGTGACAAAACAAAAGGTCAATCTGAAGTTTGGCATGTTGGGAAAAATGAAGTAAGAGAGAGAGCAAAACTCACCTGTGACAGTAACATTTTTGTTGGGTGGTTGATTTGGACTTTTTTTTGTGTTCTGATATCTAATATGTATAATAACTAAAGTCAAGTCTTATCCCTGCTTCTAATTATCCGTTGCATTTTTAGGTTTGAAAATGGATAGGAAAAGGGAAACCAGGTGTGAAATGACTAAAGGCATTAATTCACATTTGTGAAATATTGGCTACCTGTAAGTAATTTCAGCATATGTGAATGCAAACACAAGTTTTTGCAGAAGAGGTTAAAATGGTTTAGATAGTAGCTGAAAAGGCAGTTTTGTCTTCCTTTTGCCTTCCCAGACTTTCCAGAGTTTCAGTTTGGGATTTTTGTTGTGTGTGTGTGTGTGGTTATTCTGATTTAAACTACCATGTGAATGCCTGAATTGCTGCATTGTCTTGATAGTGGTTTGTTCTCCTACGAAGGCTGGGGTGCATATTTCCCGTTGACCTACTTGAATGCAGTTAGGAATAGCAGTCTTGTATACAAAGATCCACCCCATGTGCAATAGCAGCAGGAGAAAAGAGCACCCTATGCCACTATGTAAAGAAGTGATGTGATCTTCTGTATGCCCAGATTTTGTCCAACTGGCATTGGTGGTCCTGTCCCCGAATGGAATGGGGATGGAACTTGGCCTGTGTATCTATTTATTCTTCACCCTGACAGGGACTTAGGAGGTAAGTTGCCTTTCCTGTGTTGAAAGATGTTGCTTGGCAAGATTTTGTTGAAAAAGTCATTGAGTAATTATTACCAAAACGTGACAGAAAATTGGATCCCTTGGGTATTGTCAGAGGTAGGAGGCGTGGATCTCCATGGGACTGTGTCCCGCTGCTAACCATTAGTAAGTTTGTCTCCTCTTTTCTCCTCTCTACCTCCTGGGTCAGGCCTAAATTTTTATTATCTGTCTCCGGTAACTTATCTTTTATACTTCATAATAGAGGTAATATTTCTTTCCTCTCTCAGTATTTCAAACAGTGGAAGAGGAAGCGTCTCTCTGTCACACTGACTGTGCAGTCTCTCACCTCTAGGTTTATCACATACCTTTTTTTCGGTTCAGTAGTCTCTGATTCTGTATCTGGGCAGGAGCAGCATTCATTTTGCACTTCCGAATGAGGTGAGATAGTCTTTGGGTATGGCAGCTCAGTCAAGGGATCTGTAGCAAATGGCCTGGATTATCACAGTCTTTAATTTGTTCTTCTCAACCTGTTAGTGTGTGTTGGTGATAGTTGCTGATGACTTTGACAAGCTAGCATCTATGGCTGTTCAGTCTGATTTTAGGCATCCTAGAAAAGCAGTATAAGAAGTATATTTTACATTGCTTTCTCTAATTCAAATGTCACTGGAAAATGTGGACTGCTGTAACCTTTAGACCGTCAGATAAACTACTCATTGCGATTTTAAAGCCCTCTGGGTGCGTAGAAGAAATAGCAACAGAAGAAATTGAAGCCCAGCAATAATATGTGACAATAGTTATGATGACTTTGCAATATAAATACTTTTCTCTTTTAAGGACCCATATCTTGCATCAAGATGATGACTGTGTAGTCTCCTAAATTGTCTTTCACACAGTTTGAATTGAAGGCCACAAAAAAAGCAGCAGAGGATTAAAGCCAAAACACTGATTTTTAAAAAATTATCCTTCTCACATTTGCCTGAGTCTATATTCTATTAATTTAACTATCCTAAAATGTTTTGTGATATGTGCCGTGCTTCTAAACTGTGTAAAGGGAGATGTTCCCCCAGGCTTTCATGGAAATCATGTTTATAGTACAAGCTCCTGTTTTCTTCTCATTCCCTTAAGCAGAAAGGTCCTCACTGGTACGTTTTCACTGGCAAAAATGTATACATCATTTAAGTCATTACAGGTCGACTGCTTATTTGTTACAATAAACTATATCATCCTTGCTAGGAGGCCAAAGAGAGCCTCTAGCCATGAATATACATCTTCCTAGGGTAACTCAATTCAAAGCAGCAGCATGCCATGGTAAAGTATTACTTAATTTATACTGCTAATGTTTAACATTGATTCTGTGTGGGAAAATAAAGCCCAACACATTTTGAGAACCTACATCATTAAGGTTTAATAATTTAGACCTAGTTAATGTGATAATGAATTTACTGACAACTAAAGTGCAGTTTCAGTACTTACATTTCTACAAATACTGACTCTGAAACTAGGTTTTCTGGGCTGAAAATGTATATTATAGGATTGTTTCTGTAATTTACCCGTCCTCACTCTCTTAAACCACAGTGAAAAATATATCTTTATGTATGTTTACTAACTAGTGAAATGCAATGCTTCTTTCACTCCATAGATCGGTGAACTATGGTATTAATCGGGTCTAATAGGGTATTTGTGTGTTAAAAAAAAGTCTTAATTGATGGAAGCTGCTTAATATTTTTGAAATGTAGCAAAAAGAAAGCTGTTATTGTGGTCCCAAGTACAACATTCAGCTGCTGCGAGCTCAGGAACCATATATTGGAAGAAACAAGCTACCTTTGTTGCGCATTTGCATTCCGCCCACTGCCCTGTCCCACTCAGGGCTGCTGTCACAACTATTATGTTGGCCCGTATCACCACAGAAACTGACAAAATGATATGTAGGTCATTTCCAAAGCTCTAGGAGGGGGAGGGGGTATTTATTTTTTAAATCTGACATAGCGTAGTCCCTCTACCTCCCTCTGACCTTCCTGTGTCACCATTCAGACTGCAGCCATCTTCTACTGCCCCTGTGGGTGTCTTATATCAATCAGGCTTCCTTTCAAATGGCTAAAATAATGGCTGTCCTCCACGCGTCCGAATGTGTCAAGGCTTCTGCGATATAACTTCAAGCAGGAGTCAGGGGCATTCGGCACCTTGTGGGAGGTACTTACTCAGCAGCTTGCTGGATTTGGCCTTGTTGCAGGATGTTTCTGAATACCCTTTGCATAGTCGTCTTACTTGTTTTGTGCAACATTGCTGTTGGGAAAGCAAAAGGGGAGCAAGGTGTTCTGTAGCAGGGTTTTCCTCAACTTTTTGTCCCCCCGTTCTGCTAGAAGTAGCAGCAGTGGGTGTTTGGTTGGGGTTTATGTTGGGTGGGGGGACAGGGAGAGGATGTGACTGTTGCTGTTTCAAGCTTCAGTAAGTCTTGGGACCTGTGATAGTCCATCACCTATTTGAAGTTCATAGCTCAAAAGCCATTATTGTGTATTACCATGATCTGATGGCTATTGTCTGCAATGTCTTGGGTCAGATTAGAGAGAGCACAAAACCTGACATTGGATTTCACATAGACACACATGTAACTTTGGATGTTATTTGGAGAATTCAGTGTCCACCCCCAAAGAATTTCCAGGTGCTTAAAACAGTGTTACTGGGGTTTTGTGTATTTTTTTTTTTAGGTGTATAGATGTGAAATTTGGTTAATGAGATATCAGAGCATTCCAGTTCTGTCCAGGAGAGGGCAGTTCACATTTATACTCAACACGCAATTATTCTCAGTTCCTTTAGAATGTTATGATTATTATTAGCAATATGGCTAGTTGATCCAGATTAGAAGTTCACATAATTTCTTTGTACAGTTCTGTATTTCTTTCGAGATATTCCTGACGTCAGTCTAGGACCCAAAGGTAGCACAGACATGTGGGTTGCAGGCTGTACAATTGTTTCCCTGGTTCTTCTTTTGATCTAGGCCCTGAACAAGTTATTTCATCTCTTGGCACATATTTCATCACCTTTTACTTTCCACTCCTTGTGTAATTGCTATATTAAGGTTTTTAACTCTTCGCTAAAATGCTATCCTAGCATGTGTTTAGCTTGATAGAGTCTCATCCTCAGTTCTTACAGTAATGTAAATAATAAGAATAGAAGTTGAAAGGACAATCTCATAGTCTTGCAAAAAAACCCCACGCTGTTCTCAGGAGACTTCTGTCCTTAAACTGTGGATTGAAAAAGTCCAACCAAACGTGCAGATCTTGAGCCAAAGGTGATCCAAGCTGAAATATTCCCTTTCGTGGCTTGCCTGTCATTTGTGCTAAGATACCTGATAAAACTATATTTGAGTGCCACTATCTGTTCTTGACCTGTTAGAATGACATGGCTATGAGAAGCAGATTTTTAATGCTGTTAGTTGCCCATCAATGAATTTGGTGTATCTGACATAATTTACTGAGCTCTGGTACTTCAGCAGATAGTACAGTTGCTTCCATTTAAGCGCTGTGGATCAGTGCTGTGTTAGCAAACTGGATAAAGACCATTTTTCTTAACAAATCCTATGTGCCAAATCTCTGTGGTCCAGGTTGTGCAAAGTGTCACTTGCGCAGTATTGTGCTGATCATGTAGAGTCCCTCTGCAACCTCTCTTTCCACCCTTTAAGTTTCTTCTGATTTGTTGACATTGTCTTCCTTCCCCCATGCTATTAGGAGTTTTAGTTTATGTTTGAATCTAAAGTTTCTCAGAGCTTTTATTTCCTCCTTTTGTCTCTCCCAGTTCCTATTCCCTTTGTAATGCTGTTCCTTAATAAGTCTAATATGTGCCTGGCGTCAATGTAATGTAGGAGAGAGGCCCTTGTGACTTAAACTGCCTGCACTGTGCCATAGCAATTGTTTCCCTGCTAGGAGCTAGTGATGCAGGTAAGCCTTTTCTTCCATGTTCACTTGCAAAATAGTCCTATGTTTTCTCACTTCCATTCCCAAATCTTGTGAAATGTAATTAAATATCTACTTTCTCTTTGTTTCATTTCCAAACACAAACTTGGCAATCTTGGAGTGTCAGTTGTCTATAAGAAGCATTTTTCTTTTCACAAACACAAAAGGCAAAATGGCTTTGGTGTTGTCTTAAAAGTTGTGTTGGATGAGCATTGTTGAATTTCCTTGGAATGGTTAAAAAGGTTATTCCTTACCCCCAGTCTGTGAGCCCTTGTTATACAATGGAGATTGCCGTGTGTCTAGCCCTCAGCTGCAGTCACCTGCGATACGGTTGTTACTGTACAACGTTAGGCTATGAACTTGATAGGATAAAGAGAAATAAAATGTTTGCTTTTGCCATTTGGACACTTGCTCTCTGTAAAGTGGTGCTGCTTGCTTGATACTTAGATTACTGAGTTACGTAGCCTGCTTTTGAAGTTGAAGGCCAAATTCATGTCCCTTTTTCTGTCACTATATATTGGAAGCAACCCCTCTAAAGACAAGATGATTCACCTTTGGAGGGAGGCTAGTGTGGCAGAATGAGGCTGTCAGATTCCTCAGTGACTATCGCAGATTGTAGCAGATGTTGCTGATGCGAGGCTAAATGAATTTTACCTTTTTTGCTGCATTTGCTTACTGATACTGCTGGCAGCTGCTTTGTGACTAGTTAAAAGGCGAGTCTGAGACATCTTGCTAGAACAGATCAAGTATCATTACTGCGTACAATATTTCAAAAGGAGAAAAATCATACGTTTATTTCAGCTAATCTTATATATGAGATGAATGTGCTTTTCATGATGTTACACAATGTAACCATAATAACACAGCCAAGATGGTAAATTCATTTTAATTCCACAAAATTCATAATTGGTGACATCGCCAGTGGGAGCAATTGATCTCTGCTTTCCATTTGTTCTTGACTGTTTCCACTTCAGTGAATTAAAAGAATTGGGCTGTTGGGACCGCACCCTCTGCATGTTCATACAGCATATTATGCAAGAGCAATAGCCTTCAGAAAATTGCTTGTAATAGACAATGCCTGCGTTAAATAAAAAACGCAATAGTCCCTGGCCTGACTCGGTCTTTTAATCCTTTTCAGGTTTTTATTGTACCTGATGCTTTTCTGTTCTGTGGTGGAGCTAAGGAACAGGTGTAATTCAGTGTAGCTAAATTGCATTATTTGAAATTAATGAGTTCTGTGTTTATTCTTGTAAATTAATACAGTTTCTAATAAATCAAAAGAGAACACGCACTTCTCTGTGTTTGCCTGCATATTACCTCAGTGGGGATAATTAACATCTTATGACAGTGAAGTCATATGTCAAATCTGAGATCTTATTGCCAACATAGTGAAAATGATGTTGCTAGTGACCTATATCATGACCTTATTGATGCAGTACAAGTTCACTCATTCAAGATGTTCAAATCACAGTCTTGTTACTTCAGTCCTCCCTGTTCTGTAGGAAAGGAATAATATTAATGTATCTAAAAAAAAAAATAAATCAGAGGCAGTTAGTGGTATAGACATTAACATACTTTTTGCAAAGTGTATAACTATTGTTCTTCTACTTTTTTACTTTCTTTTCTAAAAAAAAAAAAAGACTACCCAAACTATCTGTGTTGATGGTAGTCTTTAATTTTTACTATAATTAGGTCTAAGTTAAACTACTTGCATCTGAAGAAAAGAATCAGGTTTAAGGTTTATTACCCAGTAATACTCACTGGCCAGCACAGGTTTATTGTGCCTGACTCCTTCCTCTTCAAGGGGTGTCATGAAATTATTTTCAAATCTCAAGCACACTCAGCTAATTACCTTGCCAACCAAAAAGCAAAAGATTATGTGTGTATTCTAAGTCAAAGACAAAGTATTCTGTTACGGCTTCTTCATTGTTCACCTAGTTTCATTAGGACTGGAAATGCTACTGAATTGGTGAAGCATTTAAACTTTCTTTGAAAGAAGAAAAGGCTATAGAAGCCTGTAAATTCATTATAGAAACTTTTGGTCATGCAGCTTGTATTCTGTCCATTGGTAAATCTTATGTTGATCCCAGTTGTGGATGGCTCCTGGCACTGGTGATGGCAGATGCGCTTAATGAGCAGACACTCTAGGAGTGCTTTGGTGTCCTCATACAAGAGGAGGTGGTGTCCTCATACAAGAGGAGGTGGTGTCCTCATACAAGAGGAGGTGGTGTCCTCATACAAGAGGAGGTTGTGCACAAGTGCAAGTAAATAGGCTTTTGTTTAGATACTGAATATGGAGATGAAATGATCCAAAATGAAAAGAAATGGGGTGTCTTCAGCTCCTGTGAAATAAGAGGAAGGTCTTTAGGGGGGAAAAAAATGCTAGAAAATATCTTCAGTGGTAGTCAGCAGAGTAGTTAAGATTTTATTAAGCATGACTATGTGGCTAACTTCATATCTCTAGATGTAAACAAAAGAGCCTTTGTCTGCTTGAAGTTGCCCATGTACTGAGAGTCTCTTGTTCCATAAAGCCAGTTTTGACAAGTGTAGATGCCCCTAGGTTCATATGTGTAGCACTGGCTGTCCAGGAAATGACATGGTTTTGTTGTGTCAGACACTTTACCTGCATTTTCTTAGCTACTGATGACTCTTTTTTTTTT
>VXBO01015125.1:362510-405064 GCA_013400135.1 Rhinoptilus africanus
TTATACTATCAAGTTGTAACAGAAACCCAGTGGGTGACCTGATTGTGCTTGAAGTGCCATGCTTCCCAGCATTTGCGTGTAGTCTCATACAGTAGCTCTGAGGTGAGGACAGTCTTAGTTAACGTGTGTATACCAACTAAAATAATCATCGTTTTTCATAACAGCATTATTATGTACTTAAATGCTTATCACAGTACACAGGAAGACAAGAGCAATGTTAATCATTTGAACTGTACTGTTTGCTTTGAGTGTTGGTGCCTCAAAGGCTAGAAAGGTCCAATTGCTTATATTCACCCAATTAACATGACCAGCTATGTCTACTCTAGCTGGTTGAAAACTGATCGAGAAGAGACCAGAGTGAAAGAGCCTGAGCACTAAATACTGGAAGATTTTTTCATAAGGGCTTTGAGTGACAGTCCTGCCATCTCTGTTAATTTTGTAGGTGGAGATAGAGTATTCATTAGCCATTTCCTTTTTCTCATCCTCACTTTGATGCCTGGACTTTTCTGTTCTTAAAGTTGGGCTCACGAATGTGCTTGATGAATGTTTCTAAAATTTTCTTGATGAAAGATGCTTCACTTTACAGTGATGTACATGGAAAACATTCTGTTGGCTATGTTTTTCTGCTTGCAAAAAAAGTCATCAAGTATTGCTTCGTGCAGTTTAATAGCAGCAGGCCAGATTCTGGTCTCAGTTACACCAGCTGAAATCTAGAGTAGCGCTACTGAAACCTGTAAAGCTGAGCTTCATCATCAGTTGTACAGCTAATATCTATTTACTTTTAATATAATAAATCGGTATTTGTATCACCACAATTTCTTAGGCATCTGCAATCTGTTGCTCCTTCTGTTTGAGGATGGAAACAACTGTATTTTGATTTTAAACTAGCTCATTCTTTTTCTGACTTCCTTCTAAAGTCTTATTAAAAGTGGTATTGACGTGCACATTACCATGGACATCCACTGACTTCTCTGTCTCTGAAGGCTTAATTCATTGCATTGCATAAAACAAATGCAGTCTGGGTATCATCAGCTGGGCCTTACAAGCACCAGGCTGCAGTTAGATCATGATCAAATATCCTAAGGCAGGTGGATTGTGGCCTGGCGTCTTAGAAGTTGAAGTCTGCCAGCTTTTTTCCTTCAGGTCTCTTTCTAGCTACTTTTGGGATGCAGAAATAATTGGAGGGACTCTTTAGAGAATCTTCTCATTTTGAGTAGAACCATCTCTTAAAGATACCACTATAAATGTCTCTTTAAAAAATTTCAGTCCCACAATTGCCTTTTGGCTGCTGTTCTGCCACACAGACGGTGCTGCCTTTGTTGTTCTCCTCCTCCTGCTCCATGACAAAGTGACGTTCTTTGCTGGGAAAGTATATAGCACCATGTGTGACGTTTCTTTTGGAAATCAGAATTAAGGATTCCTAATGTTGGGCTTGAGTAGGTTTTATCTGGAAATGGTGGATTTTTGTTTTATTTTATTTCGAACCTCCATATGGTGTTTGCAAACCATCAGATTTATGATTGTTTCTTGAACTGCTAAATCTGACCCTGGGATGATTAAGTATCCCATGTGGAAGTCTCACTGATGTTGTGTCCTTCAGTGGCCCCATATGGGTTTATTTTCTTGAATGAGGCCCCAAGTGTTTTACTCGAAGTCATTAGCAGAGCATAAAACAGAATCCAGAACCTGTGACTCCTAATTGTCCTCTACTTCTTGTTTAACTAGTATACAACAGTTAGGCATAATTCCTCTTTGCTTCTTTATAACAACTCATCACCTCTAGTTTTCCAGTTTAACTCTCTGGAAAATAATGTGGAAGCAGAAATCCCGACTTTCCCACCCTGCTTAAAGACTTCACAGCATTTTCTCTGCTTTTCAACATGTGAAAATGAAATGTCTGATGATTTCACGTAAGTTTTTGTTTGATCATTGCTCTTTGCTGGTCCTTCAGCGAGTGTGTTCTGTGCAAACGCTACCTACCTTACAGGGTGAGAAAAAGGCCTTTCAGTCACTTTAAGAGTGAAGAACTAGCATTTCCTAGCTGGAAAAGACAACTTCTGCAGTTTCAATTAAAGGAATTACTGGGATTAGGAAGACAAAGGCCCACTTCTGAAATCAGCTTTAGCAGCATTTACGAGGATCAAGTGATCACTTCAAGTTTCTCATTCTTTGCTAACTGGCTGCTTCTCATGCTCTGGAAATGTTGTGCTGTGTTTGTACTGAGAATGGAAAAATACGTTCAAGCTGTAGATGGTTGATGAAATGAAGTTGATTGACCATATAGCTGGGGAAATTTATATGCGTCTTTTATCCTTTCCAGCTGCATACAGTGGTGCTCTCTGAATTTGTATGAGTTTTAAATTAACTTTTTAAAGGAAATTTAATACAGGGAATAACTTTGACTGCAGAGCCAAGGCAACCCTTACAGTACCTGCATCCCTTGCTGTAACAACTAGCTTTGCTCAGATTAGCAGACTCAGCATCATTCAAGTAGATACTAAGTTAAAGTAGCAAGTCTGTCCGGTTAGTGCAGGAGACTGGGAAAATTGATTTCTCGGGCAAAGCAGTGATTCCTGTAAAACTGGTTCACATCTTTACTGCATCAGGAAGCTCTAATGCTGACCTGCATCTTGCATGTGCTTGCCTCTCAGCACCGTGCTATCTAATCCTCCTAGGAACAGGTTGTATAGATGTGATTTAAAAATTGCAGGAGATAGGTCTGTTAAGTCTTGCAGCTGTGACAAGACAGAACCTGCATAAGGGGAAAAAAACCCCCAACAACCAACCCGCCAAATCCCCACAGAACAAAAAACCCCTAACACACTTCAATTCCCTTAAGCAGGCCTTTAGTTACCACCCAGAGATCTTGTGTCAAGCAAGGGGTCTGACAGACCGGTTTCTACTCATCTCTTTGCTGCAGTTTAAGGTGTTACTGAGTCCATCTGTCCACACCATTTCCCTGCTCGAGGGTTCTTGCTCCCACAGCAGTTTTGACAGGCTGTCACATATACCTGTTTGGGTATACGTGTGTGTTTGGGCTAAGATAGCAAGTGCTGAAGGGGCTTGGCTGAGACATAGCCATGTGCTCCCTCACCTCTGATGACTCCAGGGCCAGTAAGAAGCTGGGTGGGCAGCAGCACGTTAAGCCGGAGCCACCAATGTCTGGGTGAGGGGCAGCTGGAGCTATGTGTGACTGAAGCTTGTCCTGGTACCAGGTACTGTAAGATCACAAGACAGCAGCCACCTCCTTGGTACTGTGTCCAGTCCCCCAGACCAGCTCAGAGGATAAGTAGAGTCATCCCTAGCTGCTTCAGCGTGCAGACATTAGTGTCACAATCACTGTTATTAGTGTTCTGATGTATTCACGATTAACACCTCTTACTGGTTTAACACTAATCAGACTACAGCATGCTCTGTCACTGCCTTCCTTCCAGAGAAAGACTGTGCGTGCTGTGTGTACGTTTATATGACGTGAAAATTGTTCTCTTTCCTGACAGAAAATGGTGGTCAGCATATCTTCGAAACTTTTTTTCTCTCACCAATTCTACCATAAAATATATAACAATAGCAAGAGCAAAGCAAATAGGATCCCTGTCTGTCCTGGTAAGTTAGCCTACTTGGTTATTAAGAAAAATTACTCACGCAAGCAATACCTTAATGTAAGGTACTTCTTAACAGAGCATTTTCAGATAGAATGGAAGGCAGGACTTGTTAGCTGTTAGCTGTGTTTAGCTGTTAGCTAAAGCTTTCAGAAAAGGGGGCGCATGCATGCCCCCCCCCAGATATATTTAATGTGTGTTTATCCAACTGGAGATCTACTCATTCTTGTATTAATATTGCTGCATGTGGTTACAAGAGTAAAAGTGCAAGGGTAAAAATACCTTTATTTTTCTAATAGTGATTTGCAACCCCAAGACCTCTTAAGCTGCAGGTTGATGGATCTTAACGTAGTGACACTAACATGGCACTCCCGGAGAAACGTGTTGTGTAATGCTTTAATCATTAATTACCATCATCCATCATGCAGCCTTCCTTTTAATGTCCATTAGCATCATATGCCACTCATGAATGCTTGTAAGTATATAAATGTGCTGGTAATCCTGCTGAGTAGGTTTACATTAACTGTAAATTATCTTCTTGACCAGTTGGTTGGCCTTCCTGGCTGGTGGAGTCGTCTTATTTGTAGCATTAGCAATGAGTTTGGGAAATGAGATACGCAGAAAGTGTGTGCAGGTCTGCCTTAAAAGCTAGGACCAGCTGGTGCTTGGGGATATGTTGTGAAGTGTTAGCTCAGTTGTGCCAGCATGCGTCAACATCTTTTGAGACAAAAAACCTACAGTCTGTGATCCACATGGCAACGATCTTGTAGAGACTGCCTAACACTTACCAGCCCCACTTACTTGAAGCCAGTCCATTTAACAGACAAAACTCTTAAAAAAAAAAATTAAAACAAATGTGACTGTACACAAGCTGGGGTGGGTGGGTGTAAGCCATCAAAACACCCACAAAATAAACAAAGAAACAAATGAAAATAGGTAAATGCAAGCAAGCAAGAAGAGCCTTTGCCTGCAGGAGCTTCTGAAAGCCAAGCAAGCATGTGCATGTGCTTTTGTTGTGTGATTTTCCTTGTTTAAGTGTTATGTGGGCACACTCCGTCTCCAGGAACATAACGTGGCTTTGGTGGGAGCAACATTATGTTCTGTATTGCTACATTAATGATTCATGTGAAACATGCAAATAAAAAGATAACACTTGACTAGGTGTCATTAGGGAGCAGTTGAGAGAACCACCACAGAAACAAGTACAGAAGTATCAATTTGTGTTGTATATACGAAATGTTTAGTGTCAAATGTTGGTGGCTTCTTACTGACAAGTCAGCTCCTTCTCTTGAATTAGCGCTGATGTGTTTTTTGTCACTCAGTTCAAAACTGGACAGACTTTAAAGATAATCTCCCACCACGTACAGAAGTACTTTCACATAGCGAAGTCATGCAAGATGCATTTTGCTGGTTGGAACTGGATTTGACAGCTCACCGAGCAGCAGAATGTTTTCAATACAGTCCACGCTGTTCTGTCTTTGCTGGTTAGGTGGAGCACACGTTTGTTTGCTCCAGGATCCATTGTGGGATGCAGCTTGCCACCAAAAGTTAGATCCTGATTTCTCATATGAATCTACAAGGAGTTTACAACATGTGAATTTACAGCACATTTTAAATTATTTTATTGACCCTGAACGTACCAGGGGAGTTTTTGGGTGGTTCTTTGTTTGCTTTAGAAGTACTCGCTTTTGGTGATTGCCTGCTGGCATGAGGCTAGATTTTCACCTATCTACAGTGCAGCAGCATTTTTCACTTGACAGAATCTCTAGAAGACAAGCTAACATGCTGTCACAAAGGCTCACAAATATTTGAGCAGCTTGAATTTTTTTTTATTTTTTACTTGCATGCTCAGCATCAGGTTTTACACAAAACTCCACTATGGGGTTGCATCTCAGCTATTGTCAAATCCTGGTCCTGCTGAAGCTGATCACAGGACTTCCATTGACTTCAGGGAGGAACTGTGTAAGAATATGGGCTTCATTGAACGAGGTCGATGAGTTTATTTGGAATTCATTGATTGCATCAGCTATGTCCTCATTTCTTAGCAAAGCTGTTTGGGATAGCAAAGCCAGTTTTTTACATGGCTAATATGAGAAACAGGGTCATTCATATGTGCCTTTGAAGCACCTGTACCGTGGCCTGCCTGAAAGGAATGTGTTTGCTTGGATCAACTCCTTGGAGGTCTGAAGTCCAAACTCCACCATCATTTCTGTACTCTGTTTTTTTCTGTGCAATCCCATAATGTGACAGTGCTGGGGAAAGGAGAAAACTACTTTCACCAGGTGCAGAGGAAAGGATGTACAAAGTTTTTCTGTTAGAGCAGAAAACTTAAACTTCCCATTTCATTGATGTGGCAACTGTTACTGTCATTAAATTCACTGACAGGAGGGGAACACGCACAGTTTTTATCTTGGGTGCAGAACAACTGCTGTCTTCACAGACAGTTTGTCTGACGTAGAAATGCTAAATTTGTTGTTTTCAGCACAAGTGGGACATGGGAAAAGACACACTCTTGCTGACCAGCTTTGTTTATTCTGAGATTTCTGCTACCTGTTATGGTACATCACCACTGCTGTAGACCTCCCTGTCTGTCATGTCCTTCTTGTAACCAGAACATCAAATCTGGAGCTGTAGAAGACATGGCCATGGAAAAGCTCATTTTTTCTTGGAGGAGACCTATGCAATCTAGTGAACTAGTGGTCTTTCTGCTCACCACAGCCAATTGTACAAGTTCACTGCCTTCCTTGTATCTGGTAGCCATGCTACATAGAGCCTGGTAAGGGAATTGCATTCCTTGCTACAGGCTATGGATACTTCCAGTTCAACCAAATGTTCAGTGCCAAGGAGTCCAACCACAGTCCCAGGAGCCATGTTAATTACTCATCTAACTCAGGGGTAGAAAGGTCTAACAATGAATTATGATGCTATCCAAATTCTAGTTTTCCAGTTGAAAGCATAAGTGGGACCATGGGACTGTGTCAACAATTACCTTAGGAAAAGAAAAAAAACTGGAGTGTTCAACAGATGTCCTGACTATCCCCTTTTGGAAGAGAGCAATCCTTCCGCTTCTCTTTAGCAGCCTCTGACTATTTGTTCATGCTTCTCTGGGGGCTTATTTAGTGGTTCTGGAAATATTTTAAAAGACATTTAAAGGGAGTTGACAAATGTTTGACCTGTTTCAGTGTCCATGAGCTGAGTTAAATTATGATGGTATCCTTTACGTGCAACCCAGAGGCCTGGAGTTTAAAGCTGGGGAAGACTGTAGGAATGTTAAACCCATTTCAGTGGCAGTATCCAACACATGTTCTGTCTGGTTGAAACATAAGGGTGAGGAAGTGGTGGAGTTACGTGAAGGTTTTTGATAAACCCTTCCTGATGCCTCAGGTACGACCAAATCTTTCTAATAAATATGCTGTAGCCTGCCACTGGGTTCCTGCTCTTTCAAATGTCATCTTCCCTGCCACCTGAATCTGTCTGCTTGCAAAGTTTGCAGAAGGAGAGGCACTATCTCTGCATATAGAGATAAAAAATATGATGATACTGCATTCAGTATTCTTTTCTATAACACAACCCTGCTTGCTAAAATAAAAAAAAAAAAAACTTACCCAAAACTGGTTACTGATCAGGCTGAGGTGTTTACTGGGCTCTGTCCTTGTTTTTCTCAGTTGGAAATCTCTTCTTCTTTTGGGGCACCATATGTAACTAGTGTCAAACTTCCTTCTCTTCCCAGGCTGGTTTGTTTATCTGCCTCTTGGCCTGGAACCATGTTCATCTCTCTGCTCCTAGACCATCTTTGGGTCTATATTATGCTGGCTCCTTTATGTATTCCCCTCCTCTTTGCAGCTATTCTGCCAGGCACCATTATCTACATGTATGTACCTCTGTGTCTTAAACCTCTGTCCTTTCTTCGGTGTATTGTCTACTCAGCTTTGACTTGGTCTTTTGCCTTCTCTAGCTTTGAATGCTCCCGAGCCTCTGTCTCCCATTTCTTTGCTATTCTCATTCATAACTTCTCTTCAGTTGTACTACCATTCACAAATAGCAGGACAGTGGGTCTCACTTAAGTTGGTGGAGTTCCACGGGAGAATTTCAGCAGTGTTTGCACAGTGGGTCTCTGTCCCTGTCAGCTGAGGTTTCTAATTTAACTGTGGTTCATGAGGAAAAAAAATATCTAATTTATAGTTAAAGTAAGTCTATCTTTGCCTGCTTATTGTACTATTTACCTTAGTTTATCAGTTTCTTCTGTGTAAGTTGAAGAACAAAGCTCTTCTTAAACAGAGACTGACAGAGATTGCAGTTGCTCCTTATAGAAACACAAGTTAAACCTGTCCAAAGATGAATACCTGCAGTTAATGTCATAAAATTAAATTTAAGCATCTAGGTCTTCTGATTTTTGGAAGATTTGAGCAATTGCAGCTCCAGATGAAGGTGATGGGACAGGAAATCATCTCAGGAAATCAGGACACTTATGTTTAAGTCTCTAAGTAAGAGAACACAGGGGTGCTTATATTTTACATTTTCAGGTTTTGCAAATGTTTGCTGCTGTGTGTAGGTTTCAGTCTGCGTTGGTACCAGGAAAAAAAAAAGTCATCTCTCGCCCTCATCCTCTGCCCTCCTTGAAACAAAACCTTAGAATAACATTTGCCATGTCCGAATGTCTCTGTGTATTGTTTAACTTCTTCGTTTCCTGACAACAAGGAGAACCATGATCGAAAGGAGTGAAATACTGCAAGATAAACTTCTGCATTAGGCTGCCAATTAATCAGACTCTAAGTTTAACATTGTTTAGGAGAGGATCAGAGGATTATTATCTGAGACTGACCTAAGCTGTGAACTTTTCAGATGTGCCCTCAAAATTAAAGTTTCATTTCCCTCTTGGAGGCATTGAGCAGTACCTTTTCTGAGATGTGCTCTTTTCCTCCTCACTACTTGAAACACAGCTTTCTAATGTGAAAAATATTTTTATCTTTTTTTTTCCCTGCTGCTTCAGCTGTAATAACACTGGATGTTTGCTTGGCTTGGGTGGGAAGGTGGAAAATTCTTCCAAAATTTAGAAACAGAGAGCTTTCTGATGTGTGCAGTAATCTTAAGGCAGTAAATTCTTTTTATTTGATTTTAAATGCATAATTTAGTATACAATATAAAAATGTATCCAAGGGGGAAATGAATTTTTTTTTAATAACATGCTTCCTAAGGCGAGTGGCAAAACGTGTGTGTTGATGGGAAAGGGAGGGGATAAATTTATATCCTCAAGGCATGACTTGTGGTTTTGAATAAAATTGAGATTGGTGCTGCTGTTGGCTTAGTTTCTTCTAGGCAGAGATGGGTTATACTCTTCACAGGCAAATTGGGTTCACTTACAAGACTTTGATGATGCAGGGATTTACTCCACAGTTCACACTACAGAAGTTATTGACTTCTCTGCAGCCTAGAAAGAGAATCTGTAGACTGGGGATAAGTTTTGGCTCATCAGGAAAATTGTGCGGTCCCGATTCTGCCACCCTTGTGCACGTGAGCCACCCCTCTGGCACCAGAGAAGTTCCTTGCAAGATTAGGGGTCATATAAGGGTGATGGTTATTTTGTTTTCAGCCTGTTGCTAGACTAACAGTTTCTTAGACTCTGATCCATATGGCAGTGATAAAGAATCCCTTTTCTCCAACGTTAAACAGACTTACTGAGAATAAAGAAAATAAGTATTAGCTTAGAACTGTGCTTGTACATCTCTCTTTGGGGAATGAATTGTTTGTGTTTTGTCCTATCTGGCTGCCTGCAAGAGGTTTAAAGAGAGCATGTGTATTTTCTCACACTTTGGATCAATTCATACATGCATTTGCAGGTATGTGTTTGGCTTTGTTTTTTTCTTATAGTTGCATTTTTAAACTCATATGATGAAAACTGAGATAATCGCTTTGATTTCAATTTAAGCTTGATTTATGCTTGTTTAACCTGAGTCAGTAAATAGTCTTAATTTGAAAGCAAGTTCATAAAACTTTTGACCTGCATGTCTCCCATTCACAGTAGATTGCAAAAAAGTCCACAAATAGTCTTGATTGCCTGAACCTAAAAACAAAATTGAAATCTAGACTTGTATAGAAAGTGTATGTTTCCTTCTAGCAGCATTCATCATTTCATGCTTTTCTAAGTGTTGCTATGGCATGTAGTTCACGCTAATTAATCTTTTAATGAAATAAAAGTAATTTTTCAACTTATTTTTTGCATGTATGAAACAACAAAAAAAGCGCAGTTGCGTTATCTCCCTTACGTTATACCCCCTAAGAGTTTGAGGGTATTGCAGCATCCGGTTTCCACAGTGCAGCATACCTTAAATCCCCAGAAGTTTGGAGTTGTGGAGAGGCTGGCAGTCTGTAGCACCTCTTTGTGTGCCGTCTCCAGTGTGCACTGGAGTCAGGGAAAATTGCAGCCTGTTTGGATTTGCTCAGAATAGACTCGTATAATGGGATGGCTCTTTCTAAAATGAGTTAAATGCAGCAGCTTCTGGCGTTATTGGTCCTGTGTCAGAATGCAGAACTTTAAAATAAAACGAATAAGTGATGAAGATAAGGGCTCCAATTGAGGCCTGCCTCCAGGGAAATGCTGGGGCTGGAGAGCTAGTGGAGCTGCGCCTGGTGTAAAGGTGATTTCCCCAGTGGTTAAAGCCCACACAGAGAAGTGGGAAGAATGAGCTGTGAGTGAATCACGCTGCCTTCTAGCTACTCTAGGCTGCTAAATGGTCTCATAGGAAGTTGCTGCAACCAGCTAAAGACATGGTCTTGCCTGGGGAGGCTCTAACTTGCTTTAGGGATGGCTTTAGTCAGGTGAGGAACTGGGGAAGTGGCAGCCACCTCCTCCCCTCCCACTGTCTGCAGCTGGGGTCAGGCTCATCCCAACAGCATGCGATTTGCAATCTGCCCTTCCTTACTTTCCTGCGTCATATGGCATGAATGCATGTTCCTCTTAATGGGACGTGAATTAATCCATGGAGTGATGTTCTGAGATATTAGATCAAAATATTGGTCCACCGGTGAAACATGGGTAAGGTAATAGCTTCAGTTCCCTCCCTTTTACATTACTGGACTTTCGTATGGGTTTTGCTATATTGCTGTAGTATTACAAACCAGGTGTGCAACTTCAAACTGTGGTGCTAGGTAGCTTGATATTACAAATACCAGCTTATATGAATTACATGAAGTAAGGATTAAGTTCTCTGTTGTTTTCATTGGTTTGTGAAATGCCTCATTTCCAACCAGTTCCTCTCTTTAAAATGACTTCTTTTTACCTTAAGATTTGAAAGAAAAAGGCAATTTGGGCCTAAACTTGGCTTTATAGGGTTCTCTGAGCTTTCAAAGTCAGCCATAGCAGGGGAGGAGGAAGCAGAGCTTTGTAAGACCAGGTGTTTGGATTACTTTGTTTACCACCATTGAATGTACTTTTGCCATTTTGTTTCATCGAGTCCGTTGATCTGTTTATTCTGAGCTGTAATGAAACGTTACAGCCTAAATACTTTAAATTGTGCATCAGATGATGTGCTTTAATCAAATAAGGCACCACTAGTCTTGTTCTGCCCCTAGTGCATTGTGGGAATCTCTTAAGATGCTGCCATGCAAATTCTCCTCACTAATGCCCGGCAGAGGGTGATATTGTACAGTAGGTTGTAAATCTGTGAGGTGTAGTACCTCACACAACTATCTGCAGCCATTCCTTAGATTTTTATCATTTTAATCCACCCTTTAGAGCTATTACTTAAATGATATAGACATGGGTGGTATAATTAGAATGTGCTGTATCTGCCATTAATTTATAACATATGATAGGCTTATAGATGTCATAAAAATGTATCTTGAGAATGCTGTGAACTCTGTTTAACCCTGATGCTTCAAAAAAGTTTGATTTTTATGGCCAAACTGTTTCATCGCTGCAACAAGAACTTTCTTTCTTCTAGAAAAGATGCTTAAAATGAAAATTCAATTTCCTCTCTTATCTCGATATTCTTTTACTGTGCTGGAATTGGAATATGCAAAGAAATGTCACATTGCTACTGGAAGCATCAATGCAGTTATCCTGGCTTGGATTTGAATTTCACTATATCCAGGTATCCTTTAATTTTAATGCAGGGGAAATTCATGTACAAGATCAAAGTTAAATTTGCGCCTCTTGGCTACATCCATGTTTTCCATAAAACTTTATCCCAGTGAAAGCTGAATGTAGTGTGAAATAATGTCCATCTGTGTATTTGTCTCCCTCTTGTGGCTAAATAGATGTTTGTTTGTTACATTGAAACAACTGGTTTTATTCTTTAGCTGAGATTATCAAAGCATTTGTTTCTATACTTAGTTGCTTCTTGTAGATATTTTTCTTATATGCTTTCAATTGATATGTGTGCCAAGCTCTCAGATGGTAGTGCCTATCTTGTTTACAGCCTAGATTTTGACATTCTCTAAAACAGTAAAATACTGAGTCACATGTTGCTGTTTTTGCAACAAGACTGTATTTACTTTTAGAATATTCCATTGACCCAGTTTTACCTGATGATCCAAAATGATGGCTAGTAAGTAGAACAAATAAACTGGGGTACTATTGTATGCACTTTGTGAAGAGTTTTGGAAGTGTCAAGAGTTTGGTGAGGTTGCACTGTTGAGCAAGGATGACTGCATTAGTATGGCTCTTAAACACCTGGTTGGGAGGAAATGAAGTAGGATAGTTTGCCATCTCTGCTCCTGCAGGCTGCATATAGATTTCTTTCTGACCTTTTCAGAAAAAAGGGTCTGTGACACATTTTTAAATTGAGAGGCCACTAAAGCTGTATTTCCTTGGGAGGAGAGTTGCCTAGCCTAAACAGAGTGAAGAGGGGTTTTAAAAGCATCTTTTCCTCTAGGTCTTCAGTGGAGCTGGTCAGAAAGCATGTGACTGCACATCAGAGAAAATAATTCTATTTTTAAAAATCCTATGTAATCTTGCAGAACAATCCCTAGCCAAAAGAGATCTTGAGTTTTACTAAGTTGCCGATCTACACAAAGTTAGTTTTCTCTTATGTGTTGAAACTCCACCTTACAGTTATTCTCCAGCAATTCTGTGATGCAACTCTCCTGCTTTATGCCTCACTTTACCACCAGAAACCATGGTGTTAACTTTTCCTTCAGCTTCTAGCACAGAAAACCACATTATTTGTATTTGAAGGTTAGAGGTGAGTTTCAAAATTTCTTATCTCTTGCAGGCCAGTTGCAGCAAGTGGTTTTAGAGACTAAAGCCACTAACTAATAACAGATTTTCTGAAGTCCCTGTGAAAGATGGAGACAATTCTAAATCTTCCAGGTGCCACCTGCGATGACTGGAAGAACCAGGTGCCAAAGTTGGAATGGAAGACCTTGATAGAATGTATTAAAGGGCTTTTCTGTGCTGCAAAAGCTGTTCTTGGCTTCCACACCTTGAAATTAATATGTTTGTCCTGAAAGAAGAAAAGAGAACTCAGTGTGCCTGAGGGGGTTGTCAGTTCAGCATTAAGTCCCAGCCATCAAATGTGTGGGCACATCTTACTGAGTCTCCAATCCAATGCGTTATTATGCACCTTTGCTCTTGACAGTTGGCTGCGATGCCTGTGTTTTTACTAGTTGCATAGTCAGGTACTTGCATACATTGAGATTATACTTAGATCCTCAGCTTTGCAGGGAAAACTGGATCCAGTTTCAGATGCAGCTGGCTCTTGTGTAAATAAAGAACTGTACCAAACCCCAGACAACTGAATACCTTCCTGCTTCGCACCGGTAAATTCCTGGCAATGAAGTTCCTATTTCATTCAGTGAAATGGCTCATGTCTCTGCAGTTACTATGGTCTGCTGCTAAACTACTCTGGCTTTCCCCTCCACTCCACAGCTCCTTTTAAACTGCAGTATTACTCAAGCTCTACAACAGGAGACAAGACGCCTAACAACAAATCTGTTTTTATTTGTCCTCCCATCAAATCCCCCTAAATCAGACTGTGACCAGACATGGAGTGGAAGTACCCCAACCTTTTATAGCACTTGCTCTATGAGATAGGGAGGAGGCAAACTCCAGCTCTAAATCTTCCCGGTGCCACCCTTAATGACAGGGAGAGCAGGGTGCCAAAGTCTATTATGAGCTGAAAGGCCCCTAAGTGTTATTGTAAAGGGCTTCTGCAGACCCACCATACATTTTCATCTGAAGGTTTTTAGGCTTCCACTGCATGGGAAGAAGCTGCTGGAGTGTTTGTAGTGTGTTCCTGCCATATTTTATAGTAAAGAGCCCTTTCTGAGCAGCTCTCCTTTTTAATTATACCTTAAAACGGTATTAAATGTTGGCTCTGTTCATGCCAATTGCTGTTTGGTTGTAATCACTGCAAGAGCTCTTGGTTGTTGGGACATCAATTTTCTTTTCATCGATGTTTTGCTTTTATGTTTGGAAGGGAATTTGAAAGCATATAGGCTGAAGCAGAAAATATTGCTGAGGCACACAGAATGATGTATTTCCCTTCTGATACAGTGGAGCCTAAGGAGGAATATATGTTTTGTTCCTTTTAAAAAGTTTTCCTTGCTAGATGATGTTTTGAGGAAGGTGGGGGGAGAAGAAATTTGTACCTTTATATGGTGGGGGAGAAGAGGGTGTACGTGTGGGTTTGTTTTTTCTGCCTCTTAAAGTCTGCCTTAAAGTGGATATTTTATTGCCTGCTTCTCCTGACTTACGTACATTGGTAATTGAAGGAGAGTGCTGAACTGCTGGCCTAGTGCATTATTTGTGTTTTCTGAGTCTCCAGGATCTTGAAGGAGGTGATTATCCCAACAGACACCTCTTGGGAAATGTGAGGGGAGAGGGGAAATTGCCTAGTTGTGTAGATGGGCTCACCTCTGAAAGGTCATGAGGAGAACGAAATGCTGATGTATTGATACCTTGTGGACCCTTTTTTCCCAGCTTGGCACAAAAGGTAGCTTTACATCGAGAGAAGACTTTGCCATTGTGAAAAATAGTTTGCATGTATTTCTGCTCTTCTTCCCAGCCAGTGGTCTTTTCTGTAAATCACCTCTTCCCTCTTCTGATGTAACTTCGCTTCATTCTCTCCACAAATGTGCAAGAGGGAAAGCCATTTACTGTAATCATCTTATCTTGCTTAGCCTTTAAGAATGTTAATTTTGCAATATTAAATCTGAATATTATACCAGAATCATTCTTACTGGTGGCCTTTCGCCTGCTTGACTAACACAGGTGTCACAAAAGCTGTAGTACAGCCCTGTAGCACAGGGATGATGGCTTCTAATGGGGATTATGCATAAGCTAATACATTTCTTAGTATATTTGGGTTTTCTGGGAGCATTCTTCACAACATATTCAATAATTTGCAGCCCAGTGTTACCCTTCTGTCTTTCAGCTTGAATTATGCACTCATAATGTACGTTCAATCACAGAGAAATCTCAGATCTTTAGGAAAAAAAAGTGTATTAATTTTGAAACTTTTTCTAGTCTAGGCATAGTTACATGAATATTGAATTTAAGCAGACTTTGTACATGCTCTGTAATAAACTCTGCATCAGGATTTAGGTCTTATATTTGCAGCAGTCAAATCTTTGTAACTTTGGATAATTGTTTGGATTTGCACTCCTGCTTCACCCTCTCTTGTCCCACTCGGGTGTGTGCCCTGGACACTAGCCTGTAACTTGCTTTGTGGTCTTGCCACCTCCTGTGTATTTGGCTGTACAGTAGTACACTTTTAGGAGGAGGTCTGGCCCCACTTAAGACACTTCACCAGCCTCGCAGGCAGAGCAGTCTCCTGGGAGAAGGTGTGGGTTTGAACCCTGGTCTCTGACTTCGTTGGTGAGTGCTTTATCCACGGGGTTATTCTATAAGAAGCTCTTTCAGGAATTTGTGCTTGAGGTGGAAGGAAAGTGATGCCCAAGAACTTTAAAGATGGGAAGGCTTCCCTTCTCCCTGAACCCATGCTTCGCTTAAGTCTCATGTCTGGGCTGCATACTAGAGTGCAGCTGCAGAGTGTGTCTCAGGATGTACATGAGTGTTTCACCTTGTGCCTCTGTCTTTATCCTTGAGGTTTTGCTCCTCAAAGTCAAATGGTAGTTTGCATCCACGAAACTGAGGTCTAAAATATCTCCGTAAAAAATGTGAGGGAAGGAAGGTGAAGGGGGAGAAGGGGTGTGGAAGAGGCGTGTCTTTTGAAAAGCCACAATATCCCTGTTTATTCAGACAGAGGCAAGCATGTAGTCAGCATGTAGAATACACAATCTCCATAAAATTAGCACAGAAAAGGTCTCTAAAACACAACATTCAGGAATAATTACAAAGTTCAATGTCAGCTGGAGGGAAAACTTGTTTTGACAAGCTATGCATTCAAACCAATATAGATTAAACTTTTTTCTTCCTCATGTATATTCTATTACCAAAGAAATTTTACAAAAGGGGAGCAGAGATGTGTGAAGTATGGTGAACCATAAAGCGTCTTGGGATTTCAGTAATTTATGATGAAAACACATGTGATTGATGGAGTTACATGTCAGCTGTAAGTAGGACCCTAAAGCCTGTGCTGTAATTTGCTTGGAGACAGCCAGCTTCAATGCACCTTGATCACATCTTGATAGCATGTGGCCAGGAGTGAAGAAAACAGAAGGCTTCTTATTTTCTTTTAAAAAGCCCACATTTATTCACAAATTTGTGCCTGGAACAACTTTCATGTAAATCATTTCACTATTTATTTCCATTCAGGTTGGTTAATAAGTTTACTTTTTACTGATTTAAAGGGCACAATTGACATTTTAGCTGCAAAAATATGAGAAGCATGTTAAGTGCTGGTTGCTTGTTTCCATTACCCCTCAGGAACAATATAGGGATCCTGATGCTTTTTAGTGAAATTAGTGTTTAGTGTGGACCACTTCCAACAGGGTATGTACTCCAGACTCTCTACTGAGAAACTGTATAGGACGAGTTATTCTGTACATGTAATTCTAATAAAATAAATGGAGTTGTATAGATCTACAGTAGTTTAGGATTTGACCGACTTGCGGCTGGCAGTCACATCTGCCCATCTTCCAAAAAAGCAAATTAAACACTTCCTAGAGTTCAGTAGATTTCTATCAAACAGTGGAGTGGCAAAGATGCTTCGAGGGGAAAAAAAGAATCTAACTTTCTCCCTTCAGCACCTCCAATTCAAAATAATACATTTTCCTCCCTCATAAATGAAAACAAAAGCTCTCTTGACTCTTACAATTTTGGCTGCTGCAGGTTTTGAGTTAGTTGTAAAACCTTAAAGCTTTTAAGTTTTCCTCTCAGTTTCTGATGCAGTCAGTTTGCTTAACGTCACCAAGAATTAGTGCTACTTACACAGCGCAATTTGTGTTGTCACACATTTTTGCACGTAAATTTTACTGTGAGAAGTAGTAAGCTTAAAGAGACACTGGACTTATGGGGAAACAGAGAAATCTAAAAAAGTATTCTGGATGTGTGAGAGCTTCAGTGTGGAATATCTGAATTTTGGATTGATATTTTTCAGTTTTTTAAATAGTGTTCTAGAAATAGTACATCTGCAGCCAATTTGTGTAATATTGGACTTAGTGCAAGCTTGCATCTGAAGACAAGGGTTGTTTTCACCTTTTTTCTTTTGTTGGCTTTTTTTTATGTTTACACTAATGTGTGAATTTTTGCAGCTAACAATTTAAATGTATTGGGATGAAAATTCATTAGCTGGAGAAGTGCTTCTACCCGCCACCCCCCCCCCTCTATTTCTGAAAAAAGAATATAAGAATATTTGAAAATTGGCATCCCCCTTCTCTCAGCTGTAGACCTCCAAATGATACTGGAGGAGAGTCAGAGCAGCACCTGCACTCAGGCCTACTGCAGCCCCGGGCCCGCTCCGACACCGCATGGCGCTGGGAGCAGCGGTAGTGACTGCAGGCTGTATTGATACCTGCACTCGGTGTGTAACTTCTCTGGCAGGGCTAGGATACTGCCCTGGCTTCCAGAGTCTGTCCTCCGTGTACCACAAAGTAGATGAGCTGTGTGAGGAAAGATGCTCCTTTATCTTAATTGTTTCCTTTCTTATGTTGCTATTTCAGCATTGCAATCTGCTTACAATTATAAAGTGTCATTTTTCCTCTATAGGACCCCACGTTGTATAGCATGTAGGGGTGAGCACGCAATATGGCATTATTCAGTTTGCAGAAGTAGCTATAAAACTGGTGTGTCCTGTCTCTAACTGCTGATGTAGAAACCTAAATAATGGTCTCATGTGCCTTGCTCTGAGTTTTGGGGATTTTTTTTAATGTTGTGTAAAGGGGTCAGCTATAAATCAGCAAGAACTATAGGAGCCACAAGTGCTGTGCTGATTTACAGATAACTGAGTTCCCACAGCAAACTGGAAAGTAAATAGATCATTGGCACCTCCCAGCAAATTTTAACAAGTGTGATAAGCAGTTTCCAAGCACTGCAAATCTGTTACTAACTGTACTACCAAAACTGATTTTGTTGTATGCAATTAGTATATAGAAGTATAGAACTAGTGTACACAGTTAATGTACCAAAATTAATTTATATGTGGGAGAAATTATTCATGTCACTAAAATAATTTCCTCTATTGACATATTGTTTAGATAGAAATTGATAGTGAGTGTTTCAGGGTAAGGATGCAAACATACAGAAAGCCTTATAATTGTTGTCTTCATTACTTGCCTTGTTTCCTTTTAAGATTCTCTCTTGTTGATTTGGAATTCAAATCTTTTGGAGTTGATATTGAACTTACTCTGAAATTTTGTACATGGTGTGATATATTAGGATTTCAGGGTTTGGTTTAACAGATTTGAGGGAAAGATATGAGTTAGAGAAGCAATCCTGCCATAGATTTGATGTTTGGCCTTTGACTTTGCTGTGCCTTAGTGTATGACAAAATGTGAGTTGGAACATTGTCCACAGGTGTGCAGTGGCTCTGACAAAAAGTGTGACAAAGCTGAAGTATTGTTATCTACATACTATATTTTTTATATACTTACTCACACATTTGTTTACTTGCTGTTGTCGCTTTCTGAGTTACATTCTTTCTGAAGTTATATATAAAATTGGTTTTGATTTTCTTAGTCCTATTTTGTGGTTTCAGATGGTTTTAGTTTTATTTGTTTGGGAGGTTTAATTTGTATGAACATTTACTCGTTATAAATAACAGATAGCATGCTAATTCTCTTTCCATCCAGAAATGTCTCTACTCTAGAAAGCATTTTACTACAAAGATGCTACACAAACTGAGAAAGATTAATTATAATGATGGTGGAGGATAATTGCTAGAGGCTCTGGATCTGATGGTTTCAAATTGATATTTAGGACATACCATCAGATCAACAGATGTGGATCTAAATGAGTGACTTGGAGCATAAGGCAGTACAATGTCAGGAAAGTATGGTGGGCCATGATTATTAATGGGCTTTTAATTAATGGATATTCCAGACAAGCCTCTTGTTATTGTGTGTCTAGCTGGATTTAGCTGGTTACAGTCTCAGACCGTTCCTGCCAGGTTGCACCTTTTTAAGAAGAAACTTAGATGAGTATTTGTCTTCTGCTATTCCTCTCGTTAAGGATCTGCCTAAATTGTGGCTTTGCTCAAGCCAAGAGAGTTTCAAGCACTTTATTAGGGATGCCCTTGTAGATAATCAGTGACGCAGGATGCAGATTTGGTCTTAGATGTGGGCTTATGCAGTCAGATGAGCCTGAATCCAAAGTTTGCAGCTCATGTGTACAAAAAGTGCCTGTGTGGTGTTGGAAACATATGTCTGGATTATTTAACACAGTGAATGACTGTACTGAAGACTCAAAAAGCAAGAATGGGATCAAGCCAAATGTAGTGATACTAGGAAAGTGTACATGATTTAAAATTGTGTAAAGTAGCAAAGTTTCTATCTTACTTTTGTGAGGATAAGGCTGTTTTGTGGTCCCTTCGATCCATAAATTAATCTGTCTTTCCTGCAAAGGAAGTTTGCACTTAAACGTCCCATGCCTAGAGGCACACTTAGAGTTTAGCACGTGGCTATGGCACTGTGCGTTCAATCTCTGACTGTGGCTTGCCAACCATGTCCTGCTGGCATGGACAGGTGCTGGAGCCCCTCTAGCTGGCTATGATTTGAGTTCCCTAAATATGAAATTAAAAATATGAAAGCCATATCCTTAGGGTATAAAATGGTGTAGTATAATATACTGCAGTAGAAGATCTGGCCCTTTTTCATGTATGTCTTTTATCTGTGCCTGTCTTTAGTCATAACAATGTGTGTTTTATAGGGTGCATTATTTATACACAGATTGTGTTTTCAATATAAACATTTCTATGTTTCCTACTCAGCTCCACTGTTGTTTGTGGTCTGCTGCTCTTTGTGATGCCACTTGGTCAAAGAAGTTTTGTTCACTATTTATCTTCATGTGGAACGGATAAATGACCACATCTATGACAAGTCAGCTGCTGGTTTTGTGGGCGCGCTCATGTGAAGCCGAGCGTTTTTTACAATAATTGCAAGTAGGAGAAACAGCACTGAGGCTCTGTCTCCAGCACGGGTGGTATTTGGCTTCCTGCTAGTTAATAGTCTGTCTGTATAAGGGACTTGAACCATTCCTTTTTGTCCTATTGTTTTTCCCTTCTGTATCATTTCTCTTCCTCTCATTATGTCACTGAAGTTAAACTGAGGAATAGCTACCAAAGTCATTCATATTTCCTTTCCAGAGTCCTCTCTGTTAGCGTCTTCCATGCCTTATAAATGTAATCTGATGCTGCTTCTTGGTGTGTGGTTGCATGCACACTCCCTCTGCAGCTTGCCTTTCTAACCTTCCTAACCTTAGCACACCTACAGCATTTGTTTTACTGGGAAATACACCTTCATTTTAGTGCGCTCCTTTGTCTCCTCAGAGGAAGGTAGATAGTGGTCGTGCTTGTGAGATCTTGTAGCATGACCTCACCTTTCTGTAAAATTCTTCTGAGTGCTAAAGATAGATTTTTATGTTCACAACATTTAGGTCTCCTACCAGTATCTCTCATGCCTTCCTTTTAAAAAGTTTAATTATGATCATGTGCAATTGCTGTAGGTGGGTACTGTATCTGTGTCATTTGGCTTCCCCTGCTCTCTTTTCTCTGCTTCCTCTTGGTTGCACTCTACATATCTCTCCTAGCTCTTATTTGTATCTCACTCCCTTTGGCTTTCATTTGTATTTCAGAGTTACCGAAGACAGGAGAAATAACTGTTTAGTGAGGTTAATAATGCCATAAGGACAAAGACCCTGGTGCGTAGGAGGAGGGAAGGGTTTAAAGCTGCCCTCCTGTAGAAAAGGCAGCTGGTATAAGAAGATGCATGTTGTATGTCTGTTCAGTCCTCTGTGATGATGTGGACTTCAGCTTGTACTTGAGCCCAGCTCTGCACCTTTTCAAGTGTCTTATTGTTATTGCCAGAACAAATTGCATAGACCTAACAGCAGGCATCAGCCCTACAGCCCTTCTAAAACCCTGCTTAGCTTTTCAACCACAGTGTCTCCATAAGATTTCTGCAGTTCTGGCATTGAGTCAATACTTTATGAGTGCTCCCATCCCAGATGGATGCACTGAAGGAAGGTGCTTCTTGTGACTTAAGATTAGAATAGCAGGTGCTACTTGAATCTGCACAGAAAGGATTGTTCTTTGGGTTTGCGTTTACATGTAGTTCATTCGGGGCTAGATTACTTTTATCCCGTAATAAAACTATTCAGTGGAATTGGTTTCACAGATTTCAACCATTTGTGTCCCTGACAACAGCACACTGGTGTATCTTCCCTTGGATTGACGGTGTCCTGAGGGCAGGAGAAAATGATGCTTATGATACAAGTTAAACAACAGCCTTTGAAGTGATGGTTCGGAAAGTACTGCAGGAAAAATAAGAGGGAAGTAGTAGTTAAATGTAGTATGTAGTAGAAAGTAGTACGTTAAAAGAATTCAGGGCTTTCAGAAAGCACAGCTGCTACCATGCCCTTTCACTCATTAATGATTACAATGTTTTGTGTCTCTTCTCTGTAAGATTAAATGCTTAACAGTAAAAGAATAGAGTAAGATCACAAACATAAACCCACCCTTGTTCTTGCTTTTTGACTGCTTGCTATCCCAGTGGATAAATCGGGGGCATCTGTGTATTAAGAAACAAATTGGTAATTCCAAGACCAGAGGCTGACTTTGTATACCAAGTCTTAGCAGATCCTGATCTGAAATTTAAAATGGGTTGACCTTTGAAATGCCTTGTAAGTCATCACACAAAAAGGCAACATTCTGTTGATGGAAGGTTGTGTCTTTCATCAGATGTTGACTTGCAAGGGACTGCTTTATCTGTTAGGTATGTTGTAAGCAATTTTTTTCTTCAAAATATATATATTTCTCTGGTGACATTTGTTACACAAGAGATCAGGGCTAAATGCATGAGAGCCATACCTTTACATGTGTCTGTGAGTGTGTACTGCTTTGGGCCTTGATAGCAGGAAAATGCATCTCCCTCTTCTGATTTTAGATTCCTTTTATTTTGAAGGAGAGGTGCATTTTTCCATCAATATTTGATTTTTCACAGTCATGTGTCACCATAATTTTCCTTAACAACAGTGTATGGATGCAGACTTCTGTCTTGGTGGGTTGCTCTAGGTGCAGAGATGCTTCCTAATGTTATCCTGTCTTTAATCCGCCAACCCTGACAGGGAAACATCACATTCCTTTTATCTGTCAGAATGAAATAATCTTCTCTACGGAGCTCCTGGATTTCAAATTTAGAAGTAAAGATAAAAGCAAAACCAAAGTGGAGGTAGTAATGCAATTCCTTTCTGGCTAGGATTATTGATTACCCGGTCAAGTATTGGATAAGATGATTTGACTTTTGTCAGTGAGATGGCATTGCCAAAGCCTTTGGTACCAAAACAATTTCTTTTAAGTGCCAGAACTGCAGCGGATGAAAGCATCCCTCAAAACAATATTCTGCCTCTGGTTGTCCTGGCCTCTAATTTTCATTTCAGATGTATCACTGTGCTAGTGCAGCCACATGACAGCATACTCGCATTCCTCAGGAATGGTGTGCATCACTTGTTTTGAAAGTGAAAAGCACTCCAGTGCTTTCAAGTGTATTATAAACATCAGAAAACTTAGAACCATTTAATCTCATTCTTCCAGCACTGCAGGAAGGGTAAATATTAAAACCAATGATAGTGCTGGGTGTTGGTTTTATGCCAAATTGCTATAATACCATAATAAATTAAGTCTGTGGATACTAACTCCAAGCATGTGCAATTTGAACACTCTTTCTAAATACCCTTTAAAGGATTCTTCTTCGCCGCCTTGGAAATATAGTGTCAGCATTCAAAGTAACTAGATTCTGAAAATGCTTCAGCTGGTCATTGCAGTTGCTCTTCTTGAGGTGGTATATCTCCTTCAGCTAGCAGAAGTTCTCCAGCCCTCCCTTTTAAATGTTATTGTTGGTCCTTGTTTTGCTTGAGTATGGAGGAAATTCTTCAGGAGGAGAGGAATTGAGTAAGTCAGGCTTGTGCTCAGCAAGTTTCTCGTGCTTTGTACTTTTATCTTTCTGATCTGCTTACCATACAGAATGAAACATTTTGCTCACCCAGTCAACGGGCGCTCTCATAGATAAACCTTAGGGCGAAGTGGTGCTCTAGGGACAGTGGGGATTGTATGTTTATAATTAGAAGCAGAATCAGGTCCTTGACTTCTAACAACAACTTGCAGTAACTTCATGTCAGAAGTAGTTAGTATGGACTTTCTGTAGTGATCCAGGATGTGTGCAGGCCCTTTAATGCAAAATTCTTCATGTACTCATACAAGGAGAAGCCAAATTTGACAGACTTGTGCAGTTATGTGAACAAAAACAAAAAATGTGGCTAACATTCTGGAGGGCAACAGAGCATGCTCTGTTTGAAGCTCTATAATCCTGCCTCGCATCTGACATCTGTTACTGCTGGGACGAGAACACTCTGTTCAGGACATATCCACAGCCAGCCACAGCTCAGGAATACTGCATTGCACAGTGGGGGTTAGGTCCCACTGGGTTTTGAGCACCTCCTACTAAAGGCTGAACATCCTTCATTCCTTCTAGTACTTGCAGAAGATGAGGCCGCTCAGCATCCCACCGATTCAGGCCTTGCATTCCCCCATGGTGTTGGAAAACGTCAGAGGGATACAGGTTTCAGATAGTGAATGTCTCATTTTCAGGCTCCCCTTTTATACTCCAGTCTCACTTCTCTTTTGCATTGATTCCTCATTTAAAAATAAATAAATAAATAGAAGCAACATCTGTTTTCTACATCTGTTGGTATCCTCCATTTTCAGCTCTGAATTTGGACAGTAAAACTGCACTTGCAAATATTGTAAAAGTAAATACTTTTTATGTTGAAATGGATCTAGAAGAGTTTTGGTACATGCTTTTCCTGAATACGACTATCTCATGTTGAATTTTATAAGATTTCTCCTTTGGGATTGCATCCCACACCCAACTGTTAAGCAGTATTATATCCAAATACAGTTTTAAAACAGTTAACATGGAAATTATTTTACAGGGCGTCAGAAAGACGACATTTATTTTACTGTGACTGGATGGTATTTTTCAGTGTGGTTGTTTTATTTTCTGTCAGGATGTCAGCTTGGGTGCAACTTCTGCACCACTTATAACAAATTAATAAGTATATGTTCTATTATTGTTAAAAGTGAAAAGATATAAAAGTTGATATTTCTCTTTGTGTTGATAATTTGTAGGTCCTGGGGTTGGTGTATACCTAGCAACTCAGACTTCTTTTGTACGTTTAGAGAACTATGCCTTTTTGTGAGGTGAATAGTCTTGAACATCTCTTGAAATTCATACCAGAGAGATACACTAGCTGTGCTTCATTTGCTGCTTAGTAATCTTTAACACTAAATCATCCTGAAGTCTTTACACATGTTAATAAACTAAACCTTATGGCACATGATAGAAATCAGGGATTATAAAGTCATTCTGCAGAACTGAACTTCTCATATTCTTGTGGTGTTTTCTGACATAGAAATTCCACTTTGGTCTTTGCGGTAGTCTCTCTCTGACACCACTTGCTTTAACCCCAAATTACACTTCACGCTTGTAAAGTTTAGATCATTTGGCATCAGTTGCATCACTGGTAGCTGTGTAGCTGTTAGGAATCCTATTGTATTATCAGGGTGAGAGGCCTGAAAGAAAAGCAGCAGGTAGCAGGGAACTGAATAGAATCAGTAATGGCAAACAAGGCAATAGCTTTATAGATACTATTATCTGTAATTCTGTATATTTTCTGGAACCTCCAGATCCTTTCACAGATTTTTGTAGGGCATTCCCTTCATAATATAACCTTCTACGTTATTGCACTTAAAAAGCACTTGGCTGAAAATCAAGTGATGTCTAATAACTGTACAATTAAACCCCTTTTGTATATTGGGATGATGCGTCTTTTATATAGATGTAGTTGAAAGGCACAGTGATCATTCTTCTCTTAGTCAATTACCTTTATCTTTAAAATCTTCAATTTGCTGTTTCAGAACTCCAAAAATGATAGTATATAATCGATATCCTAATCAGACTAGATAATTATGCTTGCAGAGACCTATTCAGAGTAGCTGTCTGTACACGACTGAGTCTGCACTGAGGCAGGGATTAATCTGCACGTAATTGTTCACCTAAACAATAGCGGAGTATTACTGGGGAATGTTTAATTCAAATGTAGCAATCTATGGTAGATCAAAGCTTGATTTAGAGTAAGAGTTATTGTTGAGGCCTTTTGAAGGTAGCTAATACAAATTAACTTTAATTTTGAAAAGTTTCAGTATCAATTCCAGCACCTGTCTTGGGAGGAGAAGCAGGAGTTATCCAGGGATAATCTTAGCTAGATGAAAATTAGAATATTTGCAGTGTTCATTCTTCCTTGTTTCCTTGCAAGGCAACAATGAAAAACGGCAATATAGCAATAAAATAAAAGAAAGGAAGGAAGAGGGAGAAAGCTGTGTCTGCTGACTGCTGGTGGGCAAGGTGGTATCAGGAGCACACAACCCTCAGGCTCCTTTCCCAGAGGAGCAGGGCTACCTGTCTGCACACCCACCAACAAAGACCTGTGAGACAGGTCTGGCAAGTTTTCCCTCCAGAAGGCTTCTTTCCTAAAAAGTAGACTAAATGAAAACAGGCTTGTGTGAAAAAGGCTGTTGCTAGACCTTTATGTGAGGTGCAAAGAGACTTGCTCTTTCTGTCTCATCTGTACTCTAGCTACATTTTGCTTTTCTGTTTCTTTCACTTTGCTGTTAATAGCACCTCCGTCCCCCGAAAGAAACCTCCCTGCTTAAAAAGGCCCACAGCAGAAACTTTATAGTCTAGGAGATCTACATTTATCCCATTTCTGATCGTGATATTTTTACTGTGTGGCTTTATTATTTAATGCTAGAAAGTATTTAAAGAAATGCTTGAAAAATGCTACTCAAAACACAGTAATATGTTACAGTCTTCCCTTTCTCTATGGTTTCTATGGAGTGGCATAGCCAAATAAAGGTTTCTTAAAATGATTTTAAATAGTTATGGGTATCCCAAGAAAAACTGTTAAACCATTCATCCTGCTTATCTTTGTCAGATTGCTGTTATCCTTTGAGGTGATCTCTCTAGTTTGTCACTTCTGTTGGATTTTGATGAACAAGGGCAGAAGAGTGAAATCAGCTCAACCCAGAGCACAAGCATCATAAATACAGAGGTATCCTTCCCTATCCTGAAACTACTTGAAGTATTCTTGCACATTATTAATGGTTGTCTCCTTATACCCTTTTGTCTAAATCTCTAAGGCGCTATGATATCTAATGTTGCTTTATCATGTGCTCTGAGATCCTTAGGTGATAATTGCTGTGGTACTGGTGGTTATTGTGACTCCCAAAGCTAACCATGTCCTGGTAATTATCTTTGAAAAAGTCTAAAAATTGTTAAAGTTTTGCATTCTGAATATTTTGCCTGAAACAGCCAGGTGCAAGCAAAGCTGTTACACTGAGAATTCACAAATGCTGAGCCCTTACTGAAGATGCAGAAGCTGAGCTATCAACAGGGACAGGCTTATGCTTCAAGTTTCGTGGGGAAAAAAAAACCAACACAACAAACCACCGTATCAGTCTTGTATTGCCTTGGAGGGCTGTTTCGCTTGACCCTCCTCAGCAAGCTACTGAGTAACATCAGCATGTAGTTTGGTGATCGGAGCCTGGAGATTTATTCTGTGGTAGGAGAATGGAAGAGTGCTGATGTTCAGGACACTTGAGTACCTCCTTGCTTAGAAAAAAACCCAACAGAGTAAAATTGGTGGATCTACATTCAGAACTGTTTTACCACATAGATTCCCTCAGTGAAAGATCCACAAATGTACTCTAGCAAACAGGCTCTTCACTAAGAGCTGTGTAAAACAAATTAAAAAAAAAACAAAAACCCTCAAAACCCCCCGAAGTCCCACAGCAACAGTGGTACAGTCTAAGAGATTTAGAGCCATCCCATTTCTGCTCGTGACCTATTTGTGCTGATTGCTGACAGCTGTACTGCGTCTCAGAAAGAATAGTGGAAGAGTTAGAAAATTGCTGAAAAAGTGGCTGAATTTGACTTTACATTCACTCTGGGCATGAAATCGCAACAGCATAAACTGAAGAGTAAAATGTTTTGAAAGCAGAAAAATTATCAACAGCTTAAGTATAAGCATAGGTATGTCTTACGGTTGCTTCTCTACTTGGTTTCAATGGGGAAATAAAGGGGTGTTGAACATAAGTTCAGTTCTTACAAGTCTGCCAGTTCTGCATGTTTTGTGGATCATTCTGGGCTATCTATGAGTTGTGATTGCTTGTTGGCAGGATCATAAGTACCTGACAACTGGACATGGAAGAAATTGTTTAGTGAGTTGGGTGCAGAGAGACTGGAAAACATATAATTGAAAGGATCTCAGTAGTGGCTGCCGTGTGCCTGCTGGAGAATGTCTGAGGGAGGGTGAGAGGAGTAGGCAGTGGGCACTTCAGTAGACCTGAGGTGAAAAATTCACACCATTTCAGAAGTATGCCAAAGTTGCCCTGAGTGTGTATCAGCTAAAGGAAGAAGGTGACTCTTCTAGTTTTAAGTCACAGTTACACTGTTCCTGTAGCATGTAAGCCTGGACAGGATTTTAAAGAGATAAAGGCAGGTAAAAAATTCCATGCTTGGGTTGCTTGAGAAGGCATTATGTAAACTTAAGGCTATAAGTCTTTTAAGTGTGTTAGTGGAAAGATTTTAGTCTTCCCAGATACTTAACCCTCAGCCAAGGTAAGCTAAAGCAGGCTCACAAAAGTTACAGCCAAGGCAGAGAACCTATCCCCTAATGCAGACTGGAGTAGGAAGCCAGGCATTTGGACAGAGATTAAAAAGACGACTTGTGTGTTGGTTGCAAAGCAAATACTCTAGGGTGTCTACCAATAGCTGATAGTAAAAGTGACCTTGTCCAAGCTTCGGTATAAGTTGCCCTGCCATATATATTTTTCTGGTAATTTATACAAGGAAATAACTTTAAGTCACATCTAGACTACCTGGGCTGCGGGTGAACTGCTGTGAGTGCAGAGACTCTGCTTTGTGCTCTTTCCAGGGATAGCTGGGGAGTGCTCTACTACATGCACTTCCAGAACCAAGCCAGCTCTAGCTCACGGATCTCTGTGGTTTGCAGTCTGCAGTGTCACTGGGCTTACTATTCCCTGTAATATCATCAAGGTTTTTTCACAACTGTTTTCTCATATTCTGTAGCCTGGGATTTTTCCCCTCTCTGCCACGCAGCTCCTTCTTTTCACCCCTGGTCCTCCCATTCCTCAGGATAAACCAGCATTGTCTAAACAGTTAATGATTTGGAAAAAAATTATCTTTGACTGTGAGAATGCTTCAAGCATCACAACTGATCAGCGCCGTTCAAGTTCTGTTGTTTCTGCTGTTCATTTTTGCTGGGTTGCGGAGACCAAAGGGCTATCCAGTGCATGTGTGCTGCCTAGGACAATTAGTCAAGTGTCCCTTAATAATGTCTTCCACATGCACCCTTATCTGCTTCTGCAAATGTCTGAGAAAATTTCTTTGATCATCCAAAGCACAAGTTCCAAGTGGCTGAAAACTTTTTCTGCCTTTGCAGACTGGGAGCATTACAGCAAGGTGAAACATCAGTTTTTCCAAGTCAGAACTAGAAAACCCATCTTGTCCACAATATCTGACAGGTTATGTTTGCATGGCTCTGTTTTCTTATGCATTCAACTCCTTTCTAAAACCTGTGCTAGAAAATTGGTAGCAAATGTAAATGAATGTAGCTTTTCCAATTGCAGCAGATGCCTAGCAAATGACAGGGCCAAGCAAAGTCTGGGATCCAGCCTTTGCTGTTGCTTAGGACTGCTCCCTTTTTCGAACACCTTTAACTTCGCCATCTCTACTCATGCATGCTTATTCGTCCCAGCTAGGATTCATTGCCTGTCATGTATTTTCCTGGGGTTCTCTAACCATTCTGTCAGGACCTTCATCTTTCTTCTAAAACACATTTTGGTACTGGTTTAAGATGACAACGAATAGATTTTAAGGGTAACATGATTTGCAACCCTGCTTCTGTAAAATTTCTAGAGTGATTCCTAACAACCAGTCAAAAAGCATGTCCATTTTCTCACTTCAGTAGTCACTTTAAATAGCATTAGCTTCCACGGAACAATTTCAGTGTAAAGTCGGCCCCACAGTAGCTTGTGTGGGTGCCTTGTCGATTTAGGGAAATGAGCATTTTCCCTCTACAAGATCCTGTGAGACCAGTGTTCAGCAGTCAAGTATGGGTAGAGCCTGAAATAAACAATTTGTCTTTGGTTGACCTGCCATGCAAGAAGTTGTCATGGAAAAACTCATGTAGCACAAATTATGTCCTTTTCAGCATCAAAAGGTGTTCTGACCGACTGAAAGATACCTTCATAAAAATGACAATAAGTCCCTGTAAAAAACAAATAAAAGCCTAGATTTGTGAGATTAAAAATGGATTCTCATTTCTGCAATTTTTTTTTTTATTTTAAAATACTGTCTAAAAAATGTGAAGAGCTGCTTGTTCACTGAGGTTCATGTTACCTATTCATAGGGATTTTTCCCTTTATTTGATAAGTTTTTAATAAGGAAAATAAATGGAAACAAAAAGAAAAGTAAAAGCTAATGGATAGTAAAGGCCTTTGCTTTCTTTTTGCATATAGGCTTCTTTGTTCCTGTGAAGAGCAGCCATTTTTACATAGGCTTGTTGGCATCATATTTACAAAACCATATTTGCATTTAAAAAGAAAACCCACACATATTTACAAGTATAGTGCTCTATCTTGCAATTCCTGATACAAACACCCCCTGAATAGACCTGCCAGTTGCGTACGTGGGTCAGACTTCAGTCAACATTGAGCCCATGGGTAATAGAATATCATCTTTATCTGAAACTTTTCCACACTGGTGCCATTTTATTACAGGAATGTCCCTCACAGCTTGGCCAGCTGAAGATGGTTAGTAATATCTGTGCTATTAGAATGCAAAGACTTTTTAACCCAGTAAAAGCAATAGTAAAGACCCTAGAGGATTGAATGCATTAATTTCACTACACATGATAGTTTACCTCTTCTTTGTTTATTTCTTTTAATAACAGTATGTTTTTGTTGTTGTAATTCTTCTGATAGAAATACTTTATGAAAAGCTTTGGGGTGATTGCTTTGTGCCTTTTCTCTCCAGGTGCAAGGAGCAATATTTTAATGGGAAGCCTCAAGACCATTTTTTCTGGCGTGTGTTTTTCTGCACTTGCAACACTTCATCTGTGCTGCATGCACTGCTGACTCACTTGAAGGTTTCAATAGTGATCTCTCATCAATCATTAAAAGAAACAAGATTACTGGGTCTAACATTCAGAGTAATTTTTTTTCTTACGTTGGCAAAAACATTTAATCTTATCCAGCAATCTCTGCATTTTAGAGTGCTGCTTTGAAATAATGTATTGTGAAGAATGCAGGGCAATTTCTAAAAAGTAGCTACTATAAAATACATTGAAACTGTATTTTGGTTCAGGGTGCTGAACAAGCAGTGCAGATGAATACAATTAAAACAGGAAAAGAATGTTAGTATTTTGAGTGTGTAGCTGTTAAGTGGGTGCAGGTGTATATGTCTGTGTTCAGGCCTGTGGCTTTGTGTGTTGTCGTCCTGTGGGGCTTTGTCACCCAGAAGTAACACCAGTCAGTGAAGCATGCAGCGCTGTGTGCGAGGCAGTGCTCACAGCTGCCTCATCTCTGACCTCTTCCTTTCCTTCATCCCTCTCCATTTAGAATAGATCTGCATCTACCCCTCACAAATATTTCAAAGTTGACTAAAAAGTTTTCTTACAGAAATTTCGAGGTCTGCTACATAATAATAAGTTCGACAAGTAACAGCTGCAATCTGGGGATCAAAATTTGTATGGTGAACTCCAGCATACCTTCACAATACCTTCAGAGTAAGCAAATATTGCTTTACAGAACAAGCTGAAAGAGAGGTAATTGAAGTGGTTTGCTTGGAGTTATTGCAAAAAGATCTTGTGGACATGGGCAGAAATGTACTGCATCTCCCTTCTCTTAGGCACATATTGTAACTGCAAAGTTGCAAATTAAAGACATTCCCACCTGGCCTGCAGGCCTGATATATGCGTCACTGAGACTTAAATCTAGTTCTCTCTTTCTCCTCAACAAGCAAATATTACACAAGATTAAACTTGGATGGAAAGTCTTGATTCTGGCTGTTGAAATCATTTGATGAAACTTAATCGATTTCAGTAGCAGGAAGTAAGTGGCCCCTTAACACTTAAAATCAACCAAGTTAGCCTGGCAAGCGTCCCCTTGTCTCGGGGATGTTAGCTTCTGGCTGGGACTATCCCTGAGCCTTTTTCTGTCCAGTGCCAGCCTGTGCTAGCTATGAACTCGTGAAGCTTTCTCCTCATCATCTGCATTTCAGCTGTGCCTGCCCCTTGCATCTTCCACTTCTATCTCCTACATTCTTCCACTCTCTTTCTGCCTTTCCATTTGTTTCCTCCCAGTTAATGTTCCCTCCTTCTAACTGCACGTTCACATGGGAAAAGAAAATAATAAAGCTATTGTGATATTTGTGGTCAATGTATAGCCTTCTGTTGCAGAAACTACCAAAAGTGCATCTTCCCGTCTCCTTTTTCTTCTCTATAAGTAGCTGGTGGAATGGTCGTAACAGATAGTATCTTCTATAATCTGTTGTTTCAAAGCAAAAGATTAGATTGTTAACCTATGAAAAGTAACATTAAGGTTGCCTCAGTCTTTTCCAGATATCACTACTAAAGTGATTTTTAATTAATGGATATGTTCCAAATAATTAGGAGTAGTTGGGGAAGCTACATTTTTTTCAAAACGGTGAAGACTTTTTTTATTCAGTGCATTCTCAGAAAAAACACAGTTTTTAAACTCCAACTTAAATTACACTGTAATGCATAGAACCTTGGATGTAAGTTGAAATCAGTGAGATGAAAATTCAAATTTAAGATGTGCTAAATCAGCATCTAAAACCGCATATGATTGCCTTTACCTCTGTTAACTTGTTAACAGAGACTCAGGATTCAAAACTGTAGACTAGATGAATGCTACATGTTTGCAAGGGTATGCTTAGTTGCACGAAAGTATTTGTTTTTATCTTTTAGGCCTGTTCCAAATTCTCTTTTACTCTGTGTGTATATGTAACACGTAAAATTACAACCTCAAGTTTAGCTGCTTTGTTTCTTTTTACTTCATAACCTTTTATAGGGCTTCGCAAATTAAATTTGGTAATTGAAACAGACAAGTTTCTTTAACACAAATTATAGCCTATCTTAGAATGCATGATCTGTTTCATAGCCATTACTGTGACTAAGTGGCTTGTGTGGCAGGAGACTCAAGATTCTAGCTTAATAAATCATTGCCCGCTTGGCCAGTTCTAGGCATGAAAGAACAAAAGCATAATATAATTTCTGGTTCAAGTAAAGGATTATCAAGAAAGATTTGTGAGTTTCTATGCAACCCCCTAACCTTCTGGGAAAGAAGGAATTCCTGGGACTCGCTTATCTTCTCATGAATAAATAAAGCAGTCTTGCCAATTAAAAATCCTTTATTGATAACCTGCAGATTTATTTTGTGCCATAGCTAGAATGGCAGGTATCACAAGGCAAGGTTTAATTCAGCTGTGTAGATCTCCCTGTGGGAGGCAAGCAGTGTGAAAGAGCCCTTACTTGCTTTGAGAATGTGAGGTACTGGAAACCACACCCAACTTCCTGGCCAGGCTAACCCTGTGATAACTACACAAATTACAATAGAAGTCCAGCTTAGCGATGTAGAGTTTCAAAAATACAAAAGATATACGCGGCATCAAATGGGAATCTCTTTAGAGGTTAAATTGGGATCTTGAATGCGTGCAGGTGAATGAGGATAGTTTAATCGTAGATGAATGAAGTTTGACTTATTTAAATGGCACTCTCTGTCTCCACTTCTAATTATACCATATGGCATCACCTAATAAGAGCCAAGTGCAGATGCCAGTTACATCACAGTATGATATATTATAAAGCAATCAAATTTGAAGTGAAGATTTATGATGGAGCTCTTCTTTGTTAAAATCAAGCAAACAAAAAAGCCATCTGATCTATTGCAGTCACTGAATAAGCCTCGGTTTTAAAGCTCCTGTTCCAAAGACTTGTCCTTCTGTATGTGTCCAGCATCTCTAGGAAGTCTCAGAAGGGCTTAAGAGCTGAGGGAAGGATTCCAGAGGTGAGACCTACCTTTTGCTGTGGTCAGAATACTTTGCTCAGGAAAGACTAAATGTTGAGATCCTGAAGTGAGCTGAGGGGTTGCTCCCTGCTTGTATGCAGCTGATGGAGCTGGAGTGTCTATTATCCTGTTGCTTCTGGTAAGCGCGTTTAAGAACCTCATTTTAGGATTATCACCAGTTTTTCTCTCCTCTCCCCATGCGCCCATTGTTATATGTTAAGGAGGTGAAAGAGAACATTCTAGTACTTGATTTTTTGCCCCTATGTAACCCATAGTAGAGATTTTTGTTGGTGTTGCAGGCACTAGGCTTGATCACATGTGACTGTGAATATCTTTAAGGAGATTCTCAATCCTAGAGACCCAAAAAGTGATGGAGAATCATTTGTATACTTTCATCTTTGTCTGAGAAGTAGTATATGGTTCTAGGAAACTTAGACAAACTTAAATTAGGTGACAGTAAGCTTCCTTAGCCTGCCTATTCATACATCATCATTAAAAATTAATAACTCAATCAAATAGGCAGTGTTTTTTCCCTGCATTGTCTTCTCATTATTTACATTGAGAATTCATAGCTGTATTTCAGCCAGGCATGGTAACTCCTTGGAAGCTGCAAAACTGTCATTTCTTTCCCTGCTTTGTTACAGGACAGGTGCTGAAATACACATTGTTTTTATTTTTGCTTTTTTTATGGAGTAAAAATCAGTGTATCTTTCTGTTCACTTTCCTTTTCAATATCTCCACATGATTACTGAACCCTTTAGAAATACCAGGAATAGTGGTAAAGCATTTCTAGTTGTTCCTGTGGTCAGAGTGGAAAGCATTAGAGTTGGTGTTCATTTGCTTGAGTTTACCTAAAACTCAAAATAGCATGGTAAGAGTCTTGGTTTAAGAAACAGTTTCTTGGAAAAAAATTGATTTTTCCAATAAGTTAGCATTTGAGTGACCCATTCAGAGTATTTAAGAATTGCTCTTTAGAAAAGCTAATCTGATGTTATTGGAAATGATTTATCATATGATATCAAAGCAAAAAACAGGGGCTAAGCAATATCCTGCTGGAACACCAGGACGACATCAGCATCCATCTGCAAACAGAAGGATTCAAACAGTAATTTCTGCCATTGCCAGTTAGGGAAGGTTTAAAATAACAGTCACCAGGAGTAATCTGCAGGTGAAGAAATTGCAACGCATGTGCATTCTGACTGTCATTTGACCTGTGTGCAAGCATGTAAATCTCCCATTATTCCCAAACTGAATAATCCATGGATAAAACCAAAGCCATCAAGCGGAAATAATAGTCAGAACTATGTAGCGCTGACAGTACACAGAGCTCACTCTTCTTCTCTGGCTTTTGTTGCATGGCTTGCTGAGCGAGGAGTGAAATAAAACAGTTGCATGAGAGTGTGTGAATCTTCAAGTACAACAGAATGATCTGTCCAGACTAAAAATACAGGGAAAGATGAAACAGGAGGAAGATTAGAGTTGATGTAAGGGGCCTGAGACAACGCAGCGACAACACTTTTCTCCCGCTGAAGAGAAGGGTATGGGTTTGATCAGATGGGTCAAGCTCTGAACTGAAGAACTCCTAGCTCCTCCTTACGTCTGCCTTTGGAGACCAGGATATTCACAAAGCTATTTTGTTACAAAAGTAAAGAAGCACCCTGGCAAACTCATGCCATACGTGACAAGAAGCAGATGCTCCCAAGTGGAACAGAGCATACATTTTCCTTTCAGATTTACCCCCAAAGAATTTTCATTGTTCCTAATAATTTAATCCAGGTTCCCTCCTCTCTCTGCATGTTATTCACCAAAGTTCAATGTATAAACTCATTTGTCTACTTTCTTTTGCAGTTAAAAAGTTTCAGGGAAATGATTGCAGAAAGTTAAGCATAATTATTGCTCAGATTTTGGTCTGTCTCCCGAGATTGCCCTCTTTCGGCAAATTCTCACTATGATTTTTCTGATAACTCTCTCTGAGGAGAGAGTCTGCTGTTGCATTTTCGTTCCCTGGCCTCTTCAGGCACCTTATACAGTTAATGGAGAGAGAAGTTTTTTCCAGAGGGGAAATTCAAAGCATCTAAATGATCCTCCTCTTCTAAATGACCCTCTCCAGAGACTGGTCAAATTTTTGCATAAGCAATGCAATTTTAGGTTTGCTCCTTTATAAGCTGATGCAGCTGCATCTTTCCAGCTCTAGCTGTGGCTCTCTCTGGGAATGAGTGTAAGTACACAAAAAAAACCCCCAGCGAGTTCTGCTCAGTTGGGTTGCTTGTCAGAAATCTTCTATTGGGCAGTAAGGGGATGAGCCTTTGAAAAAGTCCCCATGTTCTATCTCAGGGGAATGTCTGGAACAGCTGTATCTCATGAGAAGACAATGATCCACAGTTACAGAGGTGTCTTGGTCTGTGTTTCTGTGGGACTGTAGCTGTGCTTATGGATGAAAGGAGGCCTGCTGCCTGAAGGAGGTCCTGGTTGAAGGACATTTGCATCACAGTTGAGTTGTACGTAATAGTCCTGCTGAAGGTGCTAACTCACCAAGAGTAAAAGCTTTGAGATGTGTCCTTAAGTAAGCGGAAGGCATTACTAGTTTTGTTATTTTTAACAAGAAGGGAGCTGCCAGTTTAATGTTAGCAGATTCTGGTTAAATCACTCAGAGCTAATTATAGAGGCAACTGGAGCAGATGTCCAAGTGTCACTGCAATCATGCTGCCTCCAAAACTAAAACCATTGCACAGTAGGCAGAATTGTGGTTACCTTGGCAGAGTCCTGGGCTTATAGCTGGAGGGGGTTCCGGCAACTTGTGGCGGTGCAGTCCCCTGGTTTCCTGTGCAGCCTCCCATGGAAGATGTGTTTCAGCTGCCTGACTGCTGTGCCTGCTGTATTCAGCTCGAAAAACAGAGTCTCTGTGCCTGGAAAACCTGTATAACGAGCGTTGTTCTGATTAGCTGACTTCTCCCTTCCAGTTGATTTCAAGAATCTCTGGTAAAGTCATATTCCCCTCATCACCCTGATGCTGTCACTTACACCCACACACTAATTGGAGCACCTTCCCATCATCTACCACATCACCCTTGTCACCAGAGTGATCCTCCATCCTGGCACTCAACTTTTTCCAGCCAGCCTGTTCCCCATGCCCTGTTCTGTCCTGTCTTTCTAAATATCCTGTCTGCATGCACGGCTTTAAAATTTCTGCTCTTCTGTCATAAAAATTGAAGTATACTCTTATAACACTTTAAGATGCAGGCAACAAAACAGGAAAGAGAAGAGGCTTCCATAACAAAAAAGATTCAAGATATATTCTGTATATTTTGGGAAGATCCATGAGTTTTAAGTTAGTCTGGGAAGTTTTACTGACAATAATGACTGTTTCAGCAGAATTTCATTGATGAGCATCTCATCATGAAATTTTCTCCTATGCTATACCCACTATTTTTTTTTTTATGTTTACTACCACTAGGTATTGACATCAATAATACTTGGTTTTGTAGAGGACAATTTGTTTCAAAATATAAAGTGACATTTTAAAATCTGTTGATATAAACTTTGTTCTCAGACAAAGAAAGCAAGACAATGATGCTTAAATACCTTTCTTCCCAATAGATCAACAATGGATTTTTTTTTCTTGATAGATATTATTCTGAATACCTCTCAGTTCACCGATTTCTCTTCCAGTGGATTTTAATTTCAGAATTACCCACAATCATTTCTCTACGTATCACACAACTAGAACATTTAAATTAACTGTGGCACGCTCATTGATAGAAAAGAAAATGTGAGGAGATCCTTGTCTTTGCAGTACCATAAATTGTTTAAGAACTCCTTGCAAGATTTGTTACTTTTTTTTTTGAGGAAGCTTTCCCACTATTTCATCTGGTTTTGGTCAGTATCTGACTCATGGATAAGTACATTTTGTTTTCTTTAAACAGATGTTTTATCTGTCACATATAATGCCGATCAGATTAGGTAATTCCAGGTGATCTTGTCAGTTTGTTCTGTATAAGTCTTTACAGGACAGGCAACCCTTACTGAGGCAGTGCAGGAAATTCATTTGTCTTCTGTTCATTGTCATGCTTGGCTGTCACAGAAAATAATTTCTCACAATACCATATGTGCTAGAACCATTATTCTGCTCTATGCTATATCACATTTATTTTATGTTGACTGATGCTTGGTTTTCACATTTTAGATCAAGAGGAGCAATTCCATAACACATTCTGAAGGTGTTTATCAAATCCACAGCTCTTGCCACACTATCTCCCAGAGAAATGAAAATAAATGCTCTTGGTGTACAGTCTGAGACTGGGCATTACCATTGGATACAGGTATTGCAACGGTAGTTTGTTCATTTTAGAAGAAAAAGGAGGTCTGTAAAGCGTGAAACAAGTTGGTCCTCTCTGTGTGTTACAGGATGAACCAAATTCTTTGGAAAGAATGTTAGGAAAAGATAGATTGCGTGCAGTTTGCATTGACTTGAACTGTACATAGACTAGATGTTTAAGGGCAGGACTTGACATGCTACCTATAGAAATGTCAGGAAGATCATTTTTAAGTATTAGCTTTCACAGTGCATCACAAGAAAATTTTTAAGTCCTAGAAAGTGGCATTCAGTCAGCTCAGGTTCCTGCACAGGCATTAATCTTGCTGGGTGACTCTTCTGTGAATAGAGACTCCCGCTGCTCATGTGATTCAATGTTAGTGTTGCAGAACCTGGCCCTAAGGAGAGAAAAGTTTTCAGCTGAGGCTTCAAATGGTTGTCCCTGTGCCATGCGTTGCTTCATCACTAGGGCATTTCGTCACCTTCAAATCACATGTTAAAAAAAAAAACAACTTGGTTCCGGAGAAGGGCACAGGTAGGGCATGGGTAATAGCCAGGACTGCTGCTTGAATTTTGCTATTGCAACAGCAATTAAGGATAATTAAGATGGAAACAAAATAATAATCTTAGCCTCAGTATTGTTTCTGGTCTTGTCTAGTGCTATATCTGCTGCTCTCAAGCTTTTGTGCCCATGGACCCCTTTCTGTCTTGGGCCCCTTTACACCATTTAGAACTTTCCTCCTCTACCACCTCTGTGAGCTGCCCCAGGAGTAGTTAATTTCAACCTTTCGTTAGTGCTACCTCCAAGTTACTTGGGCTTCTTGACAGGTCTTGTCATGGTGGGTATAAAAGAAACCTTTGGTTTTTGGGTTTTCCAGACCTTTTCAGATAGCTGGAGGGTTATTTTGAGGGTCCGACCATCTTCACCGCCCCCTGCTAGGGAGGCTGGGAGGGAGTTTCTGCTGTGTCTAGAGATACTCATTCAGTCAAGCATTTATAGACACAGATGGGTTTTGATGATTTTACAGTCCTTGTTTCGGGCAACAGCTTGCCCTTCTTTCCTCTTCCCTTCTCATGAGTGTGGTTAACACTGTGAATCTTGCTGCTGTGTGATGTCGCTCCCTCTGGACTGGCTGACCCTACATGGCCGCAAGAGAAACTGTTTTAAGAACTGCCTGCAAAGGTGTGCAAGACAAAGTACTCTGGCTTGAGAAATCCCTTGAAACCCAGTATGCTAGAGGTTGAGCCAAATATACCATGGTTTCCAGGTTTTTATGTGTGCCTGTGCTTGCCTCGTTTTTATGCTCTTCCCAAGGTGTATGCTATTGTCCCTTGTCAGAGAACTGCATAAGGAGCTAAGTCAGGCCTTGGTCTGACTCGTTGCAGCCGTTGTCCTGTCCCTGTGCATTACAGCATTACTGTGGACAGACTATGCTCCAAGCATTCATGACAGGAGGAACAAAGAAGAAAAGGGATTGAGTTCTGTGATAAACCCCATCAAGACCTGGTGATTTAACAGATCTTTTGCTGCATTTTTTTACTTGCTTAAGTTGTCCTATCAGCCTACAAGCTTGCAGGAGTGATCTGGGTATTCTTGAGTGTCTTGGGAAACCGTATTTTTTGTTCTTTTCCCCAGACATGACCCATTCCTGTCTAGGATGATCACTCCATTCTGCACCAGAGCATAGGCTTTTGGCTGCTGAGGTATATGTTAAACAGGACTGATTGCTGAAAGCCAAGGATAAATCCAAGAACTTATACATATGTAAGGAGCCTCTCTGCCTGGTCTGCTCAGCCCCAGCAATTTGATTACCTTTTCAAGCCTTTCTTTGCAAGAAGATCAGTTTTTCTTCTCCCCTCCTCCTCCAAAAATACATTTACAGCATGAAAAGCTGTCATGTATAACAAAGGGCCTAGGTGCATGCCATCAATACTGGGTGGACTTAGGTCAAGGAGAAGAAGATATTAAGACCTATTGCAGAGAGAAAAGCCAAACTTTTCTTTTCTTTTTTTTTTTTTTTTGTTGTTTTTTTGAGAAAAGATTCTAACAACTTATTTTACAAGACCTGAACTCACCATCCCTATTGGCAAATATGAGTTTTATTGCCCAGTGTGGGAGCATGGGTATTATGTTAGCAAACTGACCATGGCACAGCTCTAGTAAAATAGCAAATGGTATGGATTACGGGATACCTTGTGACTGGGTATTGCTTAGCAACAGCGCATGTTTAGGTCACAAACTTGGTGACCTAATTCGTGCTGGGGATGGATAGGGTAGTATCCAACTACTATGCATAATGTTCAAAACATAACTCTTTCACTATGTTCTGGCAATACCATTATCTTTCTGCATTCCTTTCTTTATAAAGCAGTGTTAAGGGTGAGAAATTTAACTTTTCTAGAATTTGGAGAATGGTGAAGTTTGTTCTTCTACAAAAATTCGTTCAGGTGGAATTTCTGTTCTCTATTGTCTGCTTAAAAATATGTGGGACATCTCATAGTGAAGAGTCAAAGTTGCTGTTGAAATCTTGACTTTCCCTGGTTATATTTCTTTTTTGGGCATGTTTTAATGTTGTGGTTTTATGTTATGATACATTAGCTTGAATGTTCTGATGTTATATAAGGAAAGTTAGAATTTAGTGTGGTTAATTGGTTTTCAAAGATCACATCTTAAAAAGCTGGCTTTTCTGCTGCTAGCATTTTGAGTCCCTTTTCAAATTAATAGGTCAGGTCTATCCATGCTGATATGCCAGCCTTATGTCGCACTGATAGTACCTTTGCAATAGAAAAGCATGTCTGTGGCAGGTGTTTTCACATGATGCTTTTTTTCTGTAGTCTGAAAAATTGCTTTTCTGAATGTGTTAGCGCACAAAGGGTTAACTAAGCCAGCACTTCGCATTGATATATATGTGTGAGTGGGCACTGTGAAAATTAAAACTCTGGGACCTGCTTACTGTGTCCAGGAGACACGATCAAATTCCAGCATGCTTTAACTTGGACAAAAGTGTCACCAGTGGGTCTAATTAAAACTCTTGATCTATGACAAAACAGGCTTAAAATATATTGCTTATGAAAATAAACAGTGTGTGTGTGAGAGTTTGTGTGCAAGGTGCATCCAGAGCTGGGCTCATCTGCAACTCTTGAAAGAGCAGTATCTTGCTCCTTCATATATTGTCCATCATTTCAGGATCTTAGAGTCCCCCTCAAGTGGTCTCGCCACAGCCATCCTGTTGACACCACCAGGGAAATAAAGACAGAAAGAAGGGAGGCCCCTTGTTCAGTGTCCTATAAGAAATGTGTTGGAACTGGAACCTGGCTCCCTGGAGTCCTGCTCCTTTGTCCTCATCAAAAAATTACTCTACCTCTCTATAGGTGTCCAATATGTGTTTCAGTTTCTCTCTTCTGCTGGGCATCTTTTGTTTCAGATCTAAATTTCACCTCTATTTCACACACAGCTTGGCTTTTCCTGCTGCTGTTATCATAAATTACAAATCCCAAAGGCTGATTCACCCAGTGGTGAAAACTGTTATTGTTACAGCCTGGGAACACGATACTGTTTCAGAAACTGAGACTTGGTTTCTTTTTGTTTGGAGGGCCTTAATCCTTTTCCTCAGTGATAAATCCCAGCCCCTCATGGCCGGAATGGCTTTGTGTAACTGCTGAAGTGAATGACTACTACGAAGCTGGCTTGCTGTCTAGAGGTCATGGAGTTCGGGTCATCTGAAATGTAATACATGGAGGGATCCCAAGTTTTAGCCTCATTAGCATGATTTTTTTATATATATATATTTTATTATATGGTCAAGAAAGCGGACTCTATAGGGGCAAGAAAAAAACCTCTGCCATGAATCCAGGTAGGACCCAGTTGATTGCCTAGATGCAACCTGAACTGAGCAAACAGTTGAACTTATTTTTTACTTGCCTGCAAAAGAATCTCTGCATCCTCCAAAGGGTTTGTGCCTGCACAGCACAACAGAAATCCCTTCCCCCAGGAAGACAGAAAGCACTCATGGAACAGATGTAGCAGAGCAGAGCACCCATTTATAGTACCCACTGCAGTTCACACCCATCATGTGGCAGCTCTCAGCTGTGCTGTTCCTGATTCAGTCCCCAGCCACTCTTGGCAAGTAAACTGCACCTAATTCTGAAATGTGGGTCTTTCAAGGGCCATTAGCCTGGTGATTGTCAAATCTCATCTGAGCGCCTTGTTCTTAGAAGTTAATAACATCATGTTGTCCTCCTTTCCTTGAAGGTCAATCCTGTGGTCTTTTGCAAGGAGCTCTCTGGAGCTCTGCAGGAAGTTTATTAGCACAGTCTTGTCCTTGTCAATAGACATTTTGGGGAGGAGTTAGGAGGGGATGATTTTACTATCAACGTGGACCTGTTTGTCTTGCTAACGGAAGAATATTGGTGCTGTCTGTTCAGTAGGTCTGAGTGAAAATGTTGGAACAAATGCACCGAGTGCCTGGACCAAATTTAGCAGGAAGATGTGACTTCAGTGCTGTTGGCTGCTTTACTGTTGCATCAAGTTGTTTGGTAAGTCTCTGTTCATCTCCATTTCCTAGTTTGTGTTGATTCCTTTGTTGGATCTAACTTTACCATCTTTTGTCACAGGGAACTGTGTGCATGCATTTTTAACAGTAAATAGAATAAAACATTGCATCTCTAAAAGATACATATTTTTATTGCTGCACGTGGACATTCAGGGTGCTGATGTCATCCCTGACACAACACCAGCATAGGTCTTGCCAAATAATTCACTGTTTGGATTGGTGGGGGATAATGGGGAGGGTTATGTGGTTTTTGTTGTGGGTTTGAGGTTTTTTTTTGCTTTTGGGTTTTCTTGTTGTTTTTTTTTTT